>CM060332.1:31512432-31524932 GCA_030674155.1 Stramonita haemastoma
CATAAAATTTCTTTGCGATTCTAGTGCTGAAAGAGTGCTAAGAGGATTCACTGGCAAACCAGGACATAGGCACATTTTTTTTTTTTTTGCGATTCTAGTGCTGAAAGAGTGCTAAGAGGAATTCACTGCAACCGCAGACCAAACCAGTCTGGACGTTAGTGCACTTCATTAATTTTTGCGATTCTAGTACTGAAAGAGTGCTAAGAGGATTCACTGGCAAACCAGGACATAGGCACTTCATTAATTTTTGCGATTCTAGTAGCTGAAAGAGTGCTAAGAGGAATCACTGGCAAACCAGGACATAGGCACTTCATTAATTTTTGCGATTCTAGTGCTGAAAGAGTGCTAAGAGGATTCACTGGCAAACCAGGACATAGGCACTTCATTAATTTTTGCGATTCTAGTGCTGAAAGAGTGCTAAGAGGATCACTCACTGCTGCCCAACATCAGGGATCTAATAGGCACAAATTAAATTAATTTTTTGGCGACTCTAGTACTGAAAGAATGCCAACCACTCAATAAAATGCCGGACTCCAAAATACCGAAAAATCTGTCGTGTTTTTGTGCAGGCTGGGTCTGTTCATGTTTCGTTGACCACCTTGACATAATTCCTGAACTCGTTATTTAATGTGTAAACCTGATCCTCCACCTGTATATCACATACACACAGGGAGGCAAAGAATTGGCAGGTCTTACATCGTAGTGTCAACAAAGATTGCATGCAAAATTCCCACACTTAATGCCACCACAAGCCTCCACCAAGATTTGATCTCATGACCCAAAATTTCAGAACCATTCGAATTGAGAGCATGTCACCTCAATAGTTTGTATTGATGTGTGGTATAAATATTGTATTGTAGATAAAACAGCATGTCGTCTTATCTGTTTGGCCGTTCAGAGTAAGCAAGTAGCAATGACATAGCAGCAAACACAATAAGACGTCCAAACACGAGTAGGGGACAAAGTTGACGAGTGGTCAGAGTGTTGCGCTCGTGATCTGGCGGCCCAGGATCAAACCACCACGGAGGCGCCCGTTTTAGGGAATTTTACCCTGAGCTAACATCAGTACTGACTCCACTCCCCCAAAACTCCTTCGGATGAGACTATAAACCGAGGCCCCGTGTGCGAATGCATGCAGAACATCTGACACATACATTGAAAATCCGTTCCGCCGTTTGGAAGAGTAGGCCATTTCGTGCCAGTAGGTACGGATGAAAACGCAAGCACTCTGGTCTGTAGTCCTGTTCAGACACCATCTCCCAAGTCGAAATTGCGGCCATCATAATGGTGGGTAAAAACAGTCGCACTATGCAAAATCTCACCATTGGTAAAACCTCAGAGCTCCAGTCAATAAACAAAAACAACAAACAAACAAACCAACAACAACAAAAACCTACAATAAAAACTGAGTAAAACAAGACGCCCTTAATAATAAAAATCAAAATAAACAAACAAAATCAACAACAAAATAAAAAAACAAACAAAAAACCCCACATGAAGTTGATAAATACAGACATTACTCCGGTAGGTATTCAAGAGAAATAGGAAAGGGGCCAAGTGAGAAAAACGTCAGGCCCCTCATTCAGCGCTCCCTTCACTTCTCCCGGTAGCAGGCCCAAACAACACACAGAGCCCAGCAGCCAAGCAGAAATGTCACTTCCACTCCCGGCCATTAACGTTTGACACTCTCCACTCACTCACTCACTCCCTCCCTCACTCACTCCTCACCATCCTCCTCCTCCCCCGCCATTTTTAACACACACTCCCCGCGCCACTCACCGGAAGTCTTACTTTGCGGAACCGGAAATGCGAAATCCGTCGCTTGGTGCAGCAAAGTGGAAAATATGGCGTGATGTCTCGCTCGCCGCCGATATTTCGGGGGCCGGGTTCGCGTGCCGACATCGCGGTGCCATTTGACCAGGCCTGGAAGTTGCAAATGGTAGGAGTGACAAGTTCTCATTCTGCAAAAGCTGGAGCTTTTTAACCTGTGTCCGCCGCGTCAAGGGGGCAGGCAGGCAGGGAGGGGAGGAGAGGCGGGGATCTGGGCGGGGTGAGGGTCTGGGGTACTGCCTGGGGCTTGATGGATCGTTAGGCCTCAGGCCTGGGCCTTGTATGTCTTCGCCCCTGCCCTGTGACAACGTTAATTCCATTACTCGTCCTCTGTCTCTCTTTCTCTTGTGTCTGTCTGCCTGTCTGTCTCTGTCCTTTCTCTGGCTCTGTGTCTCTTGTTTGTCTCTCTGTCTGTCTTTCTTTCTCTGTGTGTCTCTGTCTCTCTCTCTCTCTCTCACTCTTTATTTGTCTATCTGTCTATCTATCTGTCTATCTATCTTTCTATCTACTATCGATCGATCTATCTTCTGTCTGTCTGTCTGTCTGTCTTCTTCTTATCTATCTATCTATCTTATCTATCTATCTATCTATCTATCTATCTATCTATCTATCTATCTATCTATCTATCTATCTTCTATCTATCCATGTATCTATCGATTTACCTACCTACCTCCCTTTACCTTCCTACCTACCTACCTATCCTACCTGTCTGTGTGTGTGTGTGTGTGTGTGTTGTGTGTGTGTGTGTGTGTGTGTGCGCGCGCGCTCGCGCGGGCGCGTGCCTGTGTATCTAGTGTTGATATTAAGCGGGTCACAGAGACACAGGGTGTTAAAAGCTTTATCTATTACTTAATTATGTGTGATTTTCTGTGTTCAGTTTCTCTTTGTTTTGTTTTTCTTGAGTTTGTTTTGTTTGGGTTTTTTTAGGGGAGGGGAGGGGGGGGGGGCAAGGAGTTTCTTTCTTTGCCTTTCTGTTTCTGTTATGTGTATATTTTCTTTTTGGACTCTGACTCCTCTCTCTCTCTCTCTCTCTCTCTCTCTCCTCTCTCTCTCTCTCTCTCCTCTCCTCCTCCCCTCCCTCTCCTCTCTCTCTCTCTCTCTCCTTCCCCCCCCTCTCTCTCTCTCTGTCCCCCCCTCTCTCTCTCCTCTCTCTCCTCTCTCTTCCCTCTCTCTTCTCTCTCTCTCTCTCTCTCTCTCCTCTCTCTCCTCTCCTCTCTCTCTCTCTCTCTCTCCCCTTCCCCCCCCTCTCTCTCCTCCTGTCCCCTCTCCCCCCTCTCTCTCTCTCTCCTCTCTCTCTCTCTCTCTCTCTCTCTCTCTCTCCCCTCTCTCTCTCTCTCTCTCTCTCTCTCTCTCCTAGCTTCCCTTGCCTGGCAGCAAGCAAGAGGCAACACTCTGAGCTAGTTAACAAATAGCTCAAATTAGTCAGTACAATTTGTTCAAAATACCAATGGACGGACTTCCATCAACTTTACAGAGCACGTTGAATGCTCTCCTGAGGAAAATGACCATGTCTTCCTTTAAAAATTGATGGTAGTGGCAGTCCAACTGTCATATTCTGAGATTTACCTGACAACTTTGGTTCAGCCCCCTCAAACACAGTAGCAATGCTACCTTCAGAAAAATGTATTTCGCAACAAAAGCATGATAGGCAAGGACCGAAATATTCCCCACAAATCATAAAAAGCAAGCACCAGTAAGAAGGCACTCGCCCTGGCCATGGTAGAAGACTTTTATCCAGAACAAGCATGGATCCACGTCTACACCAATGGATCAGCTACAGATGCTGTTTCCAATGAAGGAGCAGGAGTACTGATCAAGTACCCATCTGGAGAAGTAGAAACAGCAAACATCCCAACAGGGACACACTGCACCAACTGCCTGTACAGAAACCCAAGCCCTGAAACAAGCTGCCACCAGGGTCAAACACTCCAAAGATGAATGTCAGCATGTAGATTTTTTCACTGATGCCCTGTCAGTCTTGCAAGTGATATCTGCATACAAAGAGACAGAACACCAACAGAACTACAGCTCCTTACACAAAACAAACGTGTAACGCTGCAATGGATCCCCACCCACTGTGGCATACCTGGCAACGAACAGGCTGATGAACTTGCAAAACAAAGGGACACAGAAAGAACAGTGCGAAAGCAGCCGCACCTTCCATGAGAGTGTTGTTCTGGTTTTTCCTCCTCTTTGGTGCTTGTAGTAATTTCAGGGGTCTGAGCTTTGTGAGAAATTGTAGCTGTGGAGTGGTTGTGACCGCCGTCACCCCACGGTTGGTGCTTAACACGAACTGCCTCTGATAGGTCGGTTTACTCTCATTGTCGTCTGTAGGAGGGGCTTAGCAGGTGGTGTCCTGTGAAGGTCGGATCAGAACAAGGTCATCTGAGCAATAACCCAAGTTATATAGTGGCAATGCAGGGACTTTCCGGATTAGTAGCCCAGCTGCAGCCTAGCGATGATAGCTACATGTGGACTTTTGGCCCTGAGGTACCACAGAACTGGCCTATGTAATTCCAGTTTACATGATTGGATTATATGGCATGAGAGCATTAGTAACAGAATGCCACAGACATAATAATTATGGTCATGAACATCAACCATAGAAGGCAAGCCACCTCTTTAGGACAGAATAGACAGGGAGCTAGTTTAGATGAGCCATCCTCAGGAGCAAAACGATGCCATCCACCCACGCCAGCTCTCTTCTGCCTTTGACGACAAGACTGTAGCCAATCTCTCCTCTGTGAAACAAGTTTCAACCACATATCATCTGAAATATGTTTTTGTCTCTCTAGCCTGAAAGAGAAAAGAAGTTATTTCAGTCCGCAAAATTACATCGTGCGTGATCTGCTGTGAAGTGGGAGTGTGTTGGCTGAGACCAGCGTGCAGACTTCCTGCAAAACCACAAGCCCAGGAGAAGACTAGGTACTAAGCACCCATCTGATGAGGGAATGCTAGAAGAGAAGACATCAACACAAACATCCAGAAAAACGTTCTATGTTTATTGTCTTGTTAAGAACAGTGATCACAAATATATACATGGGATTATCTTCATATTACACCTATAATGTCAGTTTGCAATATATTACTAAAAGATCAGTGCAAAGAAAACAAAACATTACATAAAACAAATGTACCGGATTGAAAATTATTTTGAGAACATGCAGATCGTTTTTTTGTGAACTTTTCCAATTTTGTGTAAATGAAGAATAGCAAATTCAACAGCAAAATTAATCACCCAGACAATTAAGTTTACGATTTTTACCGATTATCAGTTTACATTGCCTCGATATGATTTTTTTTTTTTAAGTGTCACCCCTCCTCCCCCCCCCCCCCCAAGAAAACACACAAAAACTTTTTAAAATACTAGCATAACAAGAGAATGGAAACTCGTACACAAACATCTAAGAAAAACCATGCTGTTTGCGGATATCTCAGATGAGAAAAATGTGCACAAATAACTGGACTATAAAATGACCAGACTGAAATCGGAAGATCAGAAAGAACACTAGCACTAATTTTTCAGCAATGAAAGAATGTCGGCAATATGCATCACGTTTCTGATTTCATTCTGCTTATGATCATGGCTCCTTTCTTTTACAATTTTTCTGCTGTTTTCTTCACCTCCGAAACTCGACTGTCTGCAATGAGAAGGACTGACACAACGAGCACAACTTAAACACAGACACAGACACACAACACCAAAACACACACACTCACTCTCTTCTATCCACTACACACTCTACTCATCTCCTCTCTCTCTACCTCCCTCTCTCCATCTCACCCTCTCCCTCTCCTCTCTCACCTCGTCTCTCTCACTCACATCATCTCTCTCTCCTCTCTCTCTTTCTATCTCTCTTTTTATTATTTTTAGATAGATGGCTTGATGAAAAAAAAGCAAATTTATTGCTTACTCAATGTACCATCTGGAAATAAAATTTTGATTTGATTTGCCCTCTCTCTCTCTCATCTCTCTCTCTCTCTCTCTCTCTCCTCTCTCTCTCCTCTCTCCCCCCCTCCTCTCTCTCTCTCTCTCTCTCCCTCCCCTCTCCTCTCTCTCTCTCTCTCTCTCTCTCTCTCTCTCTCTTCTCTTCTCTCTCTTCTCTCTTCTTTTCTTCTTCTCTCTTCTTCTTCTTCCTCTCTTCTTTCTTCTTCCTTCTCTTCTTCTCCTCTTGTATTTGACTTAGGAACATGCCTTCAAAATCGTAAAATGCTGAGATCAGCCCATCAAAAACAAGGACTCCAAACATTAACATTACGGGACTTTTTTTCCGGTTTTCGTTATTTGCTCCTTTTGTTTTCCTTTGAAATCTGTTAGCTTCGGCAGGAGGACGACAAGACTGCTGAAACATAATACAGTTTTTTTCTGTCCTTGTTACATGACAAACTTCTTTGTCCTTAAAAAAAGGTATTATTATCATCATGTTCTTTGCAAACCCAACGAAGCAGATTTTGAGTGTGATGTGAGGGAGCGACTCGGTATGACGCACACAATTTGATACGTTCTAAGTGTTGAAAAATCCTTGGGAATTGTCTTGGAGAGAGAAGAGGAGAGAGAGAGAGAGAGAGGAGAGAGAGAGAGAGAGAGAGAGAGAGAGAGAGAGAGAGAGAGAGAGAGAGAGAGAGTGTGTGAGTGTGTGTGTGTGTGTGTGTGTGTGTGTGTGTGTGTGTAAGGGAGGGGGAGGGGACGGTGAGCTACAGATGGTACACTCCCATGAATGAGCATATATCTACGTATTTATTGGACTGCGCGTGATTCCTTATATTTTGAGCATAACACCGTGCTGTATAGTGATTTTCAGTGCATCCTTTTGTGTTGTATTGTATCATATTGCACTGTATTGTATCATATCGCAGTGTAGTGTTGGGTTTTGTCGTGTCATGTATGTGCAATGTAGTGTGGTGTAGAGTACTGTATTGTAGTGGGGTGGAGTGGGATGTAACATATCATAGTGTAGTGTATGTAGTGTAGTGTAGTGTAGTGTAGTGTAGTGTAGTGTAGTGTAGTGTAGTGTAGTGTAGTGTAGTGTAGTGTAGTGTAGTGCATACCATTTTCAGTCACGACACAGCCTTTGTATAAAATTCAGGCTGTTTTTCCCTGGGCAGAGGGCCTCGCCAAAAGAGCATCATTCCCTTCTTTTCCTGTTGGCATAACTGCTTTTTGCGTCTGTGTCACGGCAGTTTGTCGTCAGAATGTTGCCAGGGGAAGCTCTCTTTTGTTACTGCGAACTGCTATACATGTGCTAAATGTCTGTTTCACTCGGTACCTCCGCTTGTTGTTTCATACGTAAGACTAGCACCAGACCATCACTCTTAAGACTAGCACACAGACATCACCAGCACACACACACACAATCACACTAGCACACACACACACACACTCACTCTAAGGCGAGCACACAATCACTCTAAGGCAAGCACACAACCACTCTAGGGCAAGCATACAGACAATCACTCCAAGGCAAGCACACGGACAATCACACTAGTACACAGACAATCACTCCAAGGCATGCGCACAGACAATCACTCTAAGGCAAGCTCATGGACAATCACACTAGCACACAGACAATCACTCTAAGGCAAGCACATGGACAATCACACTAGCACACAGACAATCCCTCTAAGGCATGCACATAGACAATCACTCCAAGGCAGGCACACAGACAATCACTCAAAGTCTACTGGATAGGGGAAATCTTGGTTCCAAATGTGGATCAAACCCATGATTTCTTGCTTTCTAGGGGGATGCAATACCTCTAGACCACCGATCCACCTGGAGCATAGTCTTAACTCAACATCCAACCTTCCCAGGATCTTATCCCAGCTGTAGAAACCCGTCCACACAGGACCAATCCCTCCATTCTACAGTATTCTAAGAAGTCAAACGACATAAGCAGGTAACAAAGAAAATTTCAGAGCTGAATCGATCCCTGATAAACCTTGATGACACTGTTATAATCTCCATGGGTGCCTTACCCGGAATCGTAATGTCAGCTTAGTCATCGTGATTTCTTTATAGCTCTGACAGTGACCCCAATTAGCCTTCAACTTGAGTTGTTTCTAGGGCCGTTTTTGATGACTTCACCACCACTTTCACCTTCGGCAGTCAGGTATGACAGAAGTGTTTTTTGATCGTTGTAAGCCCTCTTTGCGTACATCAGAGCCTCTTTAAACTTGTCTTAATGGCTTGAAGTTGTAAGAAAGTGTTGCCATTGTCGAAGCTGATGATAGGTCTGTTTCCTGGGTAAAGAGAAAAACGAACCTGAAAGCTGAAGTGTACAAAAGAAAGTTGCTGAAAGAAAGAGAAAGATATAAAAATTTACACTCAACACACACAGACACAGACACAGACACAGACACACACACACACACACACACACACACACACACACACACACACACACACACACACACACATACAGAGAGAACACACACACACACACACACACACACACACACACACACACACACACACACACACACACACACACACACACACACACACACACACACACACACACACACAACGGGTGGACGAGGTAGCCTGGTGGTTAGAGTGTTGCACGTTGTGCTCGCGATCTGATGACCAAGGTTTAAACCCAGGTTTGAGCCTCCAATGAAGCCCCCGTTCAAGGAGATTTTTCCTCTGGAGTAAACATCAGTGACAACTCCACTCCCCTCCCCCAAAAGTTCTTCGGATGAGACTATATACCAATGTCCAGTGTGCTAACGCAAGCAGAACATCTTGCGCACATATTAAAACGTGTTCCGCCTTCCAGAAGAGAAGGTCATTTGTGCCAGTGGGACTGGAAGCCAAAATTCACAAAACTGCATGGACATAGAGACTGAATATAAAAAAGAAAAGTACACGAGTGTTTATCTATTATCGTGTCTTCGAAATAAAGAGGAGAATGAAAAGAAAAAAAAGAACACACACACACACACACACACACACACACACACACACACACACACACACACACACACACACACACACACACACACACACACAGATGCATGCATGTATTTAGGTCATAAGCATAAACAAAACACCTTGCAGCCAACTTTTGGCTGGTTTATTTTAAAAAAAGCAAAGCCGTACTAACCGACCCCACTCACACTAATTCAGTGTAAATGGAACTGCTAGTTACCTACAAAGAAATGGGGTGGGGGCTGAGAGTCACTTCTCTTCCTAGAGGGGCACTGACATTAAAAACGATCTGAGCCACTTACCACGCATTTCTGATACCAATCTGTTAGCAGTCGCCCACTCTTTCAGTGTAAACACACGCAAGTAAACAAATTGATAAATGACACAGAAGAAGAAGAAGAAAAAAGTTGCCCACACAAAAACAACCTTAGAACTTCCTTTGAAATTTAGATTTTAAAGTCTGTGAATATAAAAAATCTCTAGTTCTCTCACACTCTTGTCTTCTCTTTACTTCTTTCTGTAGGTCGGTCTGTCTGTCTGTCTGTCTGTCTGTCTGTCTGTCTGTCTGCCTGCCTGCCTGCCTGCTGTCTGTCTGTCTGTCTGTCTGTCTGTCTGTCTGTCTGTCTGTCTCTCTCTCTCTCTCTTCTCTCTCTCTCTCTTCTCTCTCTCTCCTCTCTCTCTCTCTCTCTCTCTCTCTCTCTCTCTCTCTCTCTCTCCTCTCTCTCTTTCCTTCTCTCTCTTTCTCTTTTCTCAACCATTCCATTCAGTATAAGAAATCAAACAGCAATTTATTTATTTATTTATTTATTTATTTATTTATTCTTTTATATCGAGGATAACAGAATAAGCAATCATGTGCTTTTTTTCATCCGGTCCCGTGTGTATGCAGTTTTGTAAATATTGTCATCTGTTCCCACCGGCACACGATGGCCTACTCTTACGAAAAGCGGAACAGGATTTAACGTGTGCGCAAGATGTTCTGCGTGCGTTCGCACACGGGGCCTCGGTTTATAGTCTCATCCGAAGGACTTTTGGGGAGAGTGGAGTCAGCACTGATGTTAACTCCAGGAAGAAAATTTCCTCGACCGGACTGGAACCCGGGTCGTCAAATTGCGAGCGCAATGTTCTGACCACTAGGCTATCCGCCCCCCCCCCCCCCCCCTGACAATGACAACAGCAGTTAACACCTGACCGTTGTCAGCAATGACAACCGCAGTTAACACCTGACCAAAAGAAATCCGAGGTGATAGGAAGACCCCTGGCCTATACCACCATGATAACACCGTGTTATATTTTCATCACTGCCTTACCCTCAACTGTAAAGTCAGTCCTCAGGAGTTCTTCATAGCTCTGACAATGTAATGGCCACAGTTATCATTCAACTTAAGTGTCTAAAGAAGTTGTTTTTTAACTACACCACTTTTACCAGTGGCAATAAGATATCACAGCAGTTGTTTCTTGATCGTTGTGGTCCTATTTGTATGTATCTAATGACGATCTTTCTCGGGCAGAGTGAAAAGCCACATTTGAGGTCATGAGAGATATGTGCTGGCAGAAGGAGGGAGAACATCAATTTGACAACTATGTCAACGCTCATGCCTTTGTGCTCACACGCATACACACACATACGCACATACACATACGCACACGCGCGCGCACAGAGAGAGAGAGAGAGAGAGAGAGAGAGAGAGAGAGAGAGAGAGAGAGAGAGAGAGAGAGAGAGAGATGTCACAAAATGACCCCAAAAAAATTAACATAAGAAAAACAACATTTTTAGAACATCATGATATAATAGAACACAATAAAGAACAATATGAATTGTCTATATTCCACATGCTTCTCAGCCTGAAATCAGATATAATTTTATATTTCCCATGCCTGGTTGGCTAAGAGACAGGCGCTGTAGCCTGTTGGATAAGACAACAGACTTGTGGCCTGTATGTCCTTGGTGTCGTGGCTTCAAATTTCAGTGGGAGTTTTACTGTCTTTTTTTTTTTTTAATGCCTTGCCTGGATCAAACCTGGCAGTTGTGTGTCCCTTTCGTGTAGATGTGAATTTAATGCACTTAAAAAAAAAGTCTCTACAGGGAAGGTGGAGGCAGTTTAGCGAGGGGTATGGTGGGGGAAGGTCTGGGGAGGGGAGTGGGGGGAGGTCTAGGGAGGGGGGAGGAAGTTTACACGAAGGAGTATGGTGGGGGTAAGTCTGAGGAGGGGGATGTTTTTTAGGGAGGGATGTGGTGAGTGTGTGTATGATTCTGGGGATGAGAGGGGGGGGGGGAGTTAAGGAGGGGTATGGTAGGGGTAGGTGTGAGGAGGGGGAAGGAAGTTTACAGGGGGGGGGGGGAGTATGGTGGGGGCTAGGTGTAGGGAGGGAAGAGGAGATTTATGAGGAGGAGTATGATGGAGGTAGATTTAGTCAGGGAGGGGGAGGTTACAGAGAAGTATGGTGGGGGTAGGTCTGGGGCAGGGTTATTGGAGAGTATGGATGGCGTATGTGTAGGGGAGAGGAGATTTAGGGGGAGTGTGGGGGTGTCTGGGGAGGGTGAGGAGATTGGGGGGGTAGGTCTGGGGAGGGGAAGTATGGTGGGGGTAGGTCTGGGGAGTCTGGAGGAGGTTTGGGGGGGAGTGTAAGGAGGTGTAGGGGGGTATGATGGGGGTAGGTATTTTGACTTTAGTTTTGTCGACAATTGTTCATTGACACTATGTATACACACACGCTACCAGACTTTGAACCTTTAGATGGGAGGAGGGAGGGGGGAATGTTGAGGTTTGGGTTTCTTTGTTGTTGGTTTTTTTTGCGATGGCTAAACTGCACTAGATGACCATGTTCACGCTATTTCGGCGTAAATAAAACAGCTTGCTTGTTAAAAAAAAAATTGTTTGAGATTTTTTTCTTTTTACCTCAAGGATTTTATTTTGCCCGAAGGAGGGAATGGCACTAACATGCATAACGTTTTGTGCTTCCCACGCATTTCCTATACAAAATCCATCTCTTTTTTTTAGTCACCCACGCGCTGTTATTGTAAACGGACGCAAACTAATACATTTGTAAATGTATACGAACTGAATAAACCAATGCAAAAAAGAAAAACCAGACAAACCATTAAACTTCGCTTTTTCTTTCGAAAACTTCATCTAAAGTAATTGATTTTTCTGTGTGTGTTAATATGCTCTGTCTCTGTATCTGTGTCTCTTTGTGTCTCTATCTGTGTATATACGTGCGCGCGCGCGTGCGCATGTGTGTGTGTAGATAGATACATAGATTGATTTATTTATATATTTATTTATTCTCGTATTTCTAGGATAATGGAATAAGCACCCATGTGCTTTTTTACATCCAGTCCCAGTGTGTATGCAGTTTTGTCATCCGTTCCCACTGGCGCACAATGACCTACTCTTCCGAAAAGTGAAACGGGTTTTAACGTGTGTGCAAGATGTTCTGCTTGCGTTCGCACTTGGGACCTCGGTTTATAGTCTCATCCAAAGGACTTTTGGGGGAGTGAAGTCGGCACTAATGTTAACTCCAGAGGAAAAAATCTCTTGAACGAGATTCGAACCTGGGTCAGCAGATCACGAACGCAATGCTCATCACTCTAACCACCAAGGTTACTCCGTCCCAGAGAGAGAACTCGAACTCGAAAGATTAATTCACAAAAAGGCCATTGGCCCATACATGAAGGGGGTTGCCGAACTGTTTAGTATTTGGTGGTGGATAAAAAAAGACAACAACAGTAACAACC
>CM060332.1:31534932-31544932 GCA_030674155.1 Stramonita haemastoma
ACACACACACACACACACACACACACACACACACACACACACACACACCACACATAAACTGAACTCCCTCCCTCCCTCTGTCAGTCACACACACAAACACACACACAACACACACACACACAACACACACACACACACACACACACACACACACACACACACACACACACACACAACACACACACACACACACACACACACACACACACACAATACCTACCAGCACTAAAACACCTCTCATAAATTCCTGACTATTTAGCTTGGAGATAGATATGCGGTCATTTTTCGCTTGACCTCACACGTACCAAAAACACAGAGTGTTTTCCAGTGCAAAAAAAAGACGAGGGTAGCCCGTGGCTCTCACAGACAACTAAAGAGAAGAAGGGGACACAGATATTATTGATGGCCTCATACAAAGCACGCATGATGGGACGTGGTACTATGAAATTTTGGAGGTGACGGAGATGTTAAAAGTGTTGACATACCCTTAGTAGCTTAGGGTTATACACTCTTTGTTCTTCTCCCTTTCTTTCCGCCGCTTTAGGGTACAAGTTTTTTGGTGGTCACCACGCGCGCCTGCTGGTGTGTATGTGTTATATATACACGCACGCACGCACGCACAACACACACACACACTCAAAAAAGCAAGCACACACACACACACACACACACACACACACACACAGAGACACACACACACACACACACACACACACACACACACACACACACACACACACATTGCTTTACTTCGCCTCAGTGCGTGCGTACATAGGATTTGACAGGCAGTAAGGTATACATGCATGGTTATGCATACAAACAACGATTATCCCTCATTCATGTCCCTATACATGAACTTGCGCCACACGCATGCACGCGCACGCGCGCGCACGCGACACACACACACACACACACACACACACACACACACACGCGCGCGCGCACGCACACACACACAAACACAAACACACACACATGAACAGATGACAAAATTTACAAATCTGCATACACACGGGGACTTGATGTTAAAAAAAAAAAGCACATGAGTGCTTATTCCATTGTCCTCGAAATAAAAGAATTTTTTTTTAATTGAAAAGAATGACATACGCGTTTATTGTCCTCGAAAAATAAAAAGAATAAAAGAAAAATACATTTAAAAAAAGAAAAACACACACAAACGCACGCACACACACACGCACGCGCGCACACACACACACCACCTACACACTACACAACACAACACCACACACACACACACACACACACACAACACACACACACACACACACACACACACACACACACACACAACACACGCAGGCACGCACACACACCTTTAACCCTGAGTGGTCGTAGGGGCTAGGGGCACGGCACTGACGAAAAACACCAATCTGTCTCCATTCAGTGTGGCGGTTGGGTGCCAAAGCCTAGGCCTCGGTAAAGCTATTAGAGGCCCATTCAGTGATTCTTCCTATTATAGGAGACTGCCTGGCGAGGGATGTCCTTTGAAAGGCTGGTACAGCCTGTGACTTGTACATGTATACCAGTTCACATTTCTGGGTGGGTGTTTTGGGTGGTGGTTGTTGTTTTTTGGGGGGTGTTGTTGATTTTGTTATTTGGGTTTGTTTTTTGTTTTGTTTTTTACTATTGTGGGGATGTCTTTATAGTGATCTGTGTCTCGTCTAATGATGTTGCACATTTCCCCATTTGTGGTATCATGGTCTGTCATGGTGAAGATATCTCCGGTAGTATATAATGTCAGTCGTTCTTCTCTGAACGTACAGTCTGTTGTGAAAGTCCAGGATTCACTTGCGTACAGAAGATGGAAAATCCCTGAAGTTGGAATGTGGTTACCTTAATGGTGGGTAAAAAACGGTTGCACACGCAAAACCTGATCATTGGTGAACCTCCGAGCTATAGCTGAAGAACAGAGCACACAGACACACAGACACACAGAACACACACACGCACACACGCACACACACACACACACACACACACACACACACACACACACACACACACACACACACACACACACACACACACACACACACACACGTTAAGAGCGATCAGGGCTGATTGATGTATAGGAACATGCTTAGAGATGGTGCACAGCAGCATAAATTATAATTTTGTTTACAATCTATGGCCTCCCCCCCTCTTGTGTGTGTGTGTGTGTGTGTGTGTGTGTGTGTGTGTTGTGTGTGTGTGTGTGTGTGTTGTGTGTGTGTTGACATGTGCAGATGTGGAAGTATACGTCACAAGTTGACAGGTCATTTACTCAACACCTGCAGTTTCTGATCTTCAGGTACATAATTTCTCCATCCAACACCTACTTCAAAAAACCCACCTGTCTCTTTGTCTGCCTCTGTCTCTTTCTCTGTCTGTCTGTCTGTCTGTCTCAGTCTTTCTGCCTATTTCTTTCTGTATATCTGTCTCCCCCCCTCCCCCTCTCTCTCCCTCTCCCTCTCTCTCTCTCTCTCTCTCTCTCTCTCTCTCTCTCTCTCTCTCTCCTCTCTCTCTCTCTCTCTCTCTCTCTCTCTCTCTGTCTGTCACTGTGTTTCTCTCTCTGTCTCTGTCTGTCTCTCTGTCTCTCTGTATCTGTCTCTCTCTCTCTGTCTCTCTCTCTGTTCTCTCTCTGTCTGTCTGTCTGTCTGTCTGTCTGTCTCTCTCTCTCTCTCTCTCTCTCTCTCCTCTCTCTCTCTCTCTCTCTCTCTCTCTCTCTCTCTCTCTCTCTCTTCTCGTTTTTTAAAAATCTTTTTTCTTTCAAACATTTTCTTTTTGGATTTCTTCTAATTATTTGTTCACCCAGACAACTATGATTTACATTGCTTAGATATTTCTCCCTATGTATGCTTACATGTTTAATTTTACTGCTTTTGGGGGCTGAATGAAATACAAAAAAAAATATTTACTTATTCCATCACCCTAAAAAATATTATTTGTCTCGTATGTGCGTTCGTTCTCTCTCTCTCTCTCTCTCTCTCTCTCTCTCTCTCTCTCTCTCTCTCTCTCTCTCTCTCTCTCTCTCTCTCTCTCTCTCTTCTCTCTCTCTTCTCAATCTCTCTCTCTCTCTTCTCTCTCTCTCTCTCTCTCTCTCTCTCTCTCTCTCTCTCTCTCTCTCTCTCTCTCTCTCTCTCAATCTCTCTCATCTTCTTGTTTCCCTTGACAAGATAAATAAATGTATCACTTAACGGAACACATTAATTCATGTAGCGGGGTGAGGGGAGTGCAATACATTCTCCTGCGCAACAGCCTGTAACGTGTGGAAAATGCGATCAAAGGAAGACAGGTACTGACGTGACGGAAAGCTTACTTGCCTGTTTTTGAACTTTTGGGGCATTAAACAAGAACACAGACAGAAGTTCTAGCTGAGTGGTTAAGACCATTTCATTTTTGAATCCCGTAGGTTCGTGTTGTCGTGGGTTCGAATCTCGGTAGCCGAGTCTGGTTAAATTAATTAACAGTGTTTTTTGTTGTTGTTGTTGGGTTTGAGGTTGTTTTTTACGATCTCCTAGGTAAACTGAAAGTGTAGACCTATTAGTGCCTTAATTCTCTTTGCATACATATATACACATGCAGACTATGCATGTTAAAGATGTGTTATGCATGTCAGAGTTCGATGGGTTAGATAAACATGAACATACCTAGCATGCATCCTACACAAAAATAGCAGCTCTGAAGGCGGAATGTGTCGGCTGATGCCAGCAGACAGACCCCAGCAGAGTTACATGCACAAGAAGAAGACCAGGCACTGCACATCCTTCCCAATAAGGAAACACAGAGAAGAGAAGAGAAACAAAAACAGTTATTGTATTTGTTTGGGTTACACACACACAACACACACACACACACACACACACACACACATATATATATATATATATATATATATATATATATATATATATATATTATATATATATTATATATATATATATATATATATATATATATATACCCGTAAAATCCCTAGCATAAGCCCACCATCTAGCAAACGCCCATCCCCCACTTGGGCCAAAAGTTGTGCACAGGGGTAACTACCTAGCAAACGCCCACCCTGCTTTTTTCAAAGAGGCTATGCTCACTTTCACTAGAATTTGTGCAGACTGTTTTAAAAGTAATATTTTCCCCTTCTTTACCTTTTCGTGTTTCTTTCCTTTTTTCTTATTCTTTGTCCCTCTCCTCACTCCCACCCATCCCCAACAAAGTGACTTAAAATTACGTCATGCTTTTTCCACTGACGTCTTTTATCTGTCAGTAATATACGGATACTTTGACGACGCTTCCTGATGGCCGGAAGTTGGTTCTTGAATCTCTGTGTGCCATTTTTGCAAAATGGCGAAGCGACAGTCTTACACTGTATCTTTCAAATCGGAAGCCCTCCAGTATCTGGATAACGAAACATGTGGGAACATTTCGGAGTGTGCCCGTAAATTTTCTGTGGATAGGAAGAGTATCAGGGAATGGAGTGAAAACTGAGATAGATTTGAACAGCAGTAGGGAAAAAAGACAAACAAAAACGGAAACTGTCGAAAGGACCAGCAGTTAGATCTGAACATGTCGACCATGGTGTGCTGCATTATCTGGAAGATGAACGATCTGAAGGCAGGGTATTGCGAAACAAGGACCTACAACGGAAAGCGATGGAACTCGTTGGCCATCTTTGCCTCAAAGTCCTCTTTTTTCTATTTTCCTTCACTTTTACTCACACAACCTAACTTACATGCTTTCGGGGTTTGTATTCACTCAATTATACGGTTGGGCACAAAAATTACTTTGTGCAAAGGGGTCTATCCCTAGCAAACTCCCAGCCCCCAATTTTGCCCTAAATCAGTGCACAGGGAGGGTGGGCGTATGCTAGGGATTTTACGGTATATATATATTGTATATATATATATATAAATATATCTCAACAAAAAACCTCAATTTCAAGCCCATGGTTTTATGACACAAGCCACCCACCAGCATATATAATGGGTACAAAAATGTATTGAGGTAAATTAATGTGGAAATCAACTGTAGAAGACCTCAAAGAGCAACCTTGCATAAGTCAGAAGGACGTGTTTCTTTTAATTTTCTTCCCATTTTTGAAGTATAATACCTCGCTGGCAGTTTTGATGAGAGAGAGTGGGGAGGAAGAGAGAGTGTGTGATGGGGAGAGAGAAAGGGAGGGAGAAAGAGAGGAGAGAGAGGGGGGCAGTATGTGTGTGTGTGTGCGTTGCGTGCGTTCTTGTGTGTGTGTGTGCGTGCATGCATGCATGCGCTATGTGTTGTGTATGCATACGTGCTTGCATGACTACATGCAAGCAAGCGTCGCTTTTATTGTACACAGTGGGAATGTGTCAAGTGAGGCCAGCGGTCAGACCTCCTGCAATAGGACAGGCACTGGGGAAGGAAGACTAGTAGGTACGACGCACTACACCCCTCCTCTTCCTCGTAATTAAGTATAACGGGAACGCAGAGATGAAAAGAGAAGATTGCAGGGAGTTTATCTCTGTGGGGCTTTATTTACCACGGATGGAAAAGACATGCCATAACCGCCACATCAGAGGAGGCCTCACTTCACAGCTATGCCCACCATGAGTGGATCAAATGGGGCCCTGAAAAAGATGGGCTTGGGTTATGCACTGACTGACCTTGTTGTTGTGATTGAATTAACTGGCTGACCTGACTTTTCTTCTTTTTTAACTTCTTGAGGAGTCAGTGGCGGGGCACTGCACTGAATTTTTCAGGCTGTGTGTCTTGGGCAAGTTGAACCTGGCGGAGCCCGTGCCTCTCCAGGTAGTAGGGCGCAGGCTGGGTATGTTTGTGTCATCTGTCCCCACTGACCATACTTATTATGAAAGATAGATGGGGTTTCCACGATGGAGGAAGATGTTCTATGTGTGTCGATTTTGGAACCTCAGGTTTACGTCTCATCCGTAGAACTTTCTGGAGAGTGGAGTCAGTACTCATGCTCACTCCAAGAAAACCAACAAAAAAATTTTGCTGGAAAAGACAGTTCAGCCGAGATTTGAACCTATGTTCCCAGGAACCGTCAGATCATGACGTTCTAACCGCTCAGCTAGCTACCCCCCCCCCCCCCCACACACACACACACGCACACACACCACCACCACCATCCACCACCACCACCACCTCCAACTACCCCCCTCCCCTTGATAATATGGATTGTTTAAAAGGTGTCGTTTCAATTTGTACTGACTTACAGTTATTGAAAGCTACATTGTAAATTATTTTTGGTCTTATTGCTCTAGGATGATTCCACATTTTACTAAAACAATACGAGGCAGGGTGCTTTTTTTCTTCTTTTTTACTGTGTTTATTTTATTGTCCTTTTCATCTTTGCCAATTTCAGGCTGACAAAGAATGACTTACAGGTTTGGGATTTGTCCTGTTGCTCGGGGAATATAAACTATGTCGCAGAGACATGGTGGAGTGTTTATTATGAATTGTGCTTTTCATCTTTGCTGATTTGACCATTGCAAAATGAAGTGGGGCTTTTTTGCTACACTCATTTACCTCTGGTGATCTTTTCACACACCACACACACACACACACACACACACACACACACACACACACACACACACACACACACACACACACACACACACCACACACACACACACACTCTCTCTCTCTCTCTCCTCTCTCTCTCTGTGTCTCTCTGTGTCTCTCTGTCTCTGTCTCGTTCTCTGTCTGTCTGTCTGTCTGTCTGTCTGTCTGTCTGTCTGTCTGTCTCTCTCTCTCTCTCTCTCTCTCTCTCTCTCTCTCTCTCTCTCTCTCTCTCTCTCTCTCTCTCTCTCTCTCTCTCCCTCCCTCCCTCTCTCGCTAGCTAGCTAGCTAGCTATATCACACACACACACACACACACACACACACACACACACACACACACACACACACACACACACACACACACACACACACACACGGCCTATGAATTAAGTCTATCTTTTTTTCTCTCCTTGACACACGTAAACTTGACACCTATAAATCATAAATCCTGAGGTAAAAACACTCAACGCACACCCACACACAGATGTATTCCAACACTTTTTCCCCCATGACTTAAGCCAGGGGACATAAATCTTTCATCTTCATGAATTAGCACCTTGCTCTAATTCACACAAGTTGCTTTCACTGGATACGTCAGTCTTCCGACTGGATTATGCAAATGAAATGCAAATTAACCACTGCACCCACATATGATTTTGCAGGTTACGCTCCCACAAGGCTTTACTGAATAGAATATTTAGTTATTATTATGATCCCTGTCGTCACAGATTGACTCGGTCGTTCAGTCAGTTGGTTGATTGATTGATTAACTGGCTGGTTGGTCGCATGGTCGAGTACTGCTTGCTTACACCTACTTGCTTTCATTGGCTTGATTGGCTGTTTCTGTCTCTGTCTTATTCTGTATTCTGTCTCTGTGACCCAGTGTCAACGCCAACCCCACCTCTCTCTCTCTCTCTCCTCTCTCTCTCTCTCTCTCTCTCTCTCTCTCTCTCTCTCTCTCTCTCTCTCTCTCTCTCTCTCTCTCTGTGACTTTTTTTTTTTTTACATACGAGTCGCAATTGTCACGAACCTATTTGTTTTTAGTTATCTCTTATCAAAATAGCTGGATGGTTGATTTCAATGTCAATACTGCTGTACACACTATATTATATGGGGAGGAGGGGTGTTTGTACATAGAGAGGAAAGGAAGAGGGGAGAAAGATTCTGGACAATGATAATGAGACAGCGCGGGAGGAGAAAGGGGAAATTTAAATTTCAGTATGTTAACGGCTCAGATTTTGGGGGGCGTGACATGTGTCGTGTCGTTATATGGATTCCGTGTCACTAACTGGAGTAACGCGTTCAGCTGCGCGAACCCGTACAAAAAGTAGCATAAATTCATTTTTAAACTGCTGAGTTTTCTGTCAGCACACATGAAAACATGACCAAAAGCAATATATATATATATATATATATATATATATATATATATATATATATATATATATATATATATATATATATATAATATATATATATATATATATTATATATATATATATATATATATATATATTGAGTAAATGGAAGTTTAGTGGGTACTGCTAACATAAAAGGAGTATTCCCTAACTTTCCCGCGAAAATAGGTGTGTTTTACAGAATCGTACGTTCACAAAGACAGTAGTAATTGTCAGATTTAGAATCGCTTATCTTGCGATTTGCAGCCTGTGCATTAGCAGCCCACTTGGTGAAGGAAAAGAGAAGGGTTTTCGGCGCGGAAGTTTCCAGACCCAGGGAGCCATTTGTTATCTCCGTTGATCCTGTCCACTTTAGGACAGTAACCACTTTTATGACACAACAGACGTGCCAATGTATTGCGTTACTTGTGTGTGGGAAGTACGGAGAGAGGGGGGGGGTAGAGAGGGGAGGGAGAGAGGGGGGAGAGGGGAGAGAGAGAGAGAGAGAGAGAGAGAGAGAGAGAGACAGAGACAGAGACAGACAGACAGACAGACAGACAGACAGACAGACAGACAGACAGACAGATTGAGAGAGAAATCATATGAAATCAAATCAAAATCTTTTTTTTTTCGAGGATAATAAATAAGCACTCATATGCTTTTTTTTACATCCAGTCTCCGCCTTTATCAGGGATAACATAATATAGAAAAGAGAGATGGAGAAAGATAGAGAAAGAGATGGAGAGAGGAAGTGAGAGACAGAGACAGAGAGAGAGATGTATTTAGGCCAAAACACCCCAAACCGAGACAAACATGACAAAACAAGGCACTGCATGTACTAGTGTAATAAGAGCGAAATGGGTGTAGACACGCTTATGTAGTTTTCAAATTTCTTGCATGCGAGCCTGGCTTCGTTTTACACACACACACACACACACACACACACACACACACACACACACACACACACACACACACACACACACACACACACCACACACATGACGCAGACATAGAGGAGGGGGGGCGCGGAGATGAAAGAAAACCTATTCAAGTAGGGGTAAGCATGACTAGGGCATTTTTTTTTTTTTTTAGTTTTGGTTGGTTTGTTGGTTGGTTGGTAGGGTTTTTTTGTTTTGTTTTGTTTTGTTTCGCTCTTGGATTCTTCTTGCGTGTTAACAGCACTTAATACTATTCTCATATTAAAGAAAAGCTATCTTTTGACAAAACGTGAGTGCGGAGGTGGTGGTGGTGGGGGTGGTGGTGTGTGTGTGTGTGTGTGTGTGGTTATACATGAGAGTGTGTGTGTGTATACATATATATACACACACACATAAATATATGTATATATATATATGTATATATATTATGTGTGTGTGTGTGTGTCTGTGTGTGTGTGTGTGTGTGTGTGTGTGTGTGTGTGTGTGTGTGTGTGTGTGTGTGTGTGTGTGTGGTGTGTTATACATGAGAGTGTGTGTGTGTGTATACATATATATACACACACACATAAATATATGTATATATATATATATATATATGTATATATATATATATTGTGTGTGTGTGTGTGTCGTGTTGTGTGTGTGTGTGTGTGTGTGTGTGTGTGTGTGTGTGTGTGTGTGTGTGTGTGTGTGTGTGTGTGTTGTGTCTGTGTCTGTGTGTTGTAGAGAGGAAGAACAAAGAGAGTGTGAATGGAAAGCCCCATTGTCATGGAACTGACATAAAAGGTTGAACCATCCCGATGTTTTCTTCTGTTCTTTTTTTGAGAGGGGTATTTTTTGTTGTTCTTTTTTGGTGGTTTTTTTTTTTTAAATCTTTTTTTGATCGGCAGTCGTGACAGCTGCTCTGAAATAAATGATGAGAGTGACGAAGCTACTGTTGTTGCTTCAAAACAACTTCCTGAAGTAGAAACAAGGGCAGGTTGGAAACTGGACTGGACAGCTGGGAGGGAAAAGCATGTCATGGGGGTTTGGTTAGGTTAGGTTCTTTTTTTCCTAGCTTTTCTTTTTGGTTCGCTTCCAGTTTTTCGTTTTGCT
>CM060332.1:31549932-31562432 GCA_030674155.1 Stramonita haemastoma
ACACACACACAACACACATACACAAACACACACACACATACACACGCACACAGGCAAACAAGCAAACACACACACACGCAAACACACACACACACACAACACACACAACACACACACACACACACACTCAAAACACACACACACACACACACACACACACACACACACACTGGATAGATGTGTGTGTGTGTGTGTGTGTGTGTGTGTGTGTGTGTGTGTGTGTGTGTGTGTGTGTGTGTGTGTCTTTCAGCCATTTTAACTTTTTTCACTTCAAGTGATAATAGACGGAGAAGAATGAATAAATGATGATGATGATGATGATGATGATGATGATGATGATGATGATGATGATGATGATGATATAAAATAAATAGATAAGAATAGTATTAATAATGGGCTTTTACATTTTTTAGAGACATTGATGAAACAAGTGGTCTGCCTTCATACTGCCCCTATCATAAGCTATCATTTATTGACCGTTGTCATTAGCCATACATATCGGAATATCTACACTGCATATTTCCTAGCGAGAGCCAGGCAAGAAGGGGGAAAAGCATGGGAGTTGGTTGTCTGTTCTCCCCGGAAGTAAAGATTATCAGTCCGTTAGTCTGTCATTCCCTCAATCAGTTTGTCAAGTCAGTCATGCTATCAATCAATGATATGTAAATCAGGAACACAATGAATGCCCAGAGCTCTGAAAATGGACATCACGCAATCTCCCCAGGACAGATTCTAAGAGGACAGAATCCACCACAGCCAGCCAGGTGGATTGCCTCTCACCTGATGACGTCCAGATGAACGTAACGCTGAAAGATTGCCTAATTGATGACGCTCCAGTTAAGTTGCTGACGTCAGTTCCTTCAGGGTATGTGGACAATACTGCATCATGATGAGTGCCTACTGGGAGGGCGTGACGTCAACTGTACATTGCCTTTATTCTACACAACCCCCGCAGCCATCTGTTGCAGCAGTCATTCTTGGCGTTCCCACTCCCATCAATATTTCCTCAACCGCTGGGTGATTGGTTTTCTTCCTTCTTTGGCTAGAGCTCTGAGGTTTACCAGTGGGGAGATTTTGCGTTTCCGACCATTTTTGCCCACCAGTAAGGTAGCTGTGTTCAAACTAAGGGGGTTATCATTGTGTGATTTAACTGGACTTCTTTCTCCCTTGAGGAGTTGCCATGCCAGAGCACTGCCACTCTGAAGGGTATAGATCTATATGTTGGGGGGGTCAAGCTCTTCACTTCACTTGGAAATTGACCTAGTGGTTCTTGGGGTATTCATTCCTCAGTGACGTCGCAACGGGATACCCTGGTGGTCAGAGTCATGACCTCGTGATCTGTTGACTCGGGTTTGAATCTCGTTCAAGAGGATTTTTCCTTCTGGAGTTAACATCAGTGCCCATTCCACTCTCCCCAAAAGTCCGGATCAGACTATAAACCTAGGTCCCGTGTGCGAACGCACGCAGAACATCTTGTGCACACGTTAAAACCCGTTCCGCTTTTCGGAAGAGTAGGCCATTGTGTGCTGGAGGGAACTGATGACAAACTTTACAAAACTGCATATGCACGGGGACTGGATGTAAAAAAAAAAAGCACATGACTGCTTATTCCATTATCCTAGAAATAAAAGAATAAAATAAAAATAGATAAATAAAATGTTTTTACCACTTCTTTTGCTCCTCTCCTGCCAGCTATGAGTCGGCAAAGACGAGGTTTCGTCCATTCTGAGCCAAGCTGCTGCCCCTGATTCAAAATCAGTTTTCTATGCTTTCAAGAAGAGAGAAGAGTACTGGCAGTAGAGATGAGATGCTTCCGGAGACTCCTTGGCATCTCTTACAGAGACCACATAAGCAACGAAGACGTGCATAACAGAATCCAGAAAACCATTGGTCCCTACGAAAATCTTCTATCAGTCATAAAGAAGCGTAAACTTAAATGGCACGGGCATGTCACAAGGTCAAAAGGACTAGCAAAAACAATACTGCAAAGCACTGTCCAAGGAGGAAGAAAAAGAGGCAGACCAAAGAAGAGATGGGAGGACAACATCAGGGAATGGACAGGCCTAGAACTCAACAAAACCCTGAGAAAGGCAGAACAGAGAGAGGAATGGAGGGAACTGGTTGTCAAGTCTTCGTGGGTGCCCCCACGGTCGCCATACTAAGGGATAGATAGATAGACAGATAGATAGATAGATAGATAGATAGATAGATAGATAGATAGATAGATAGATAGATAGATAGATAGATAGATAGATAGATAGATAGATAGATAGATAGTTTTCAACGTGTCTACTAAAGGCTTAGAATTTGCACGCCAGAAAAACCAGTCTCCGAGATAGAGCAGAGAAAAGTTCTGATGTTGGTACTGTTCTCTCTGAAAATCCAGACCTGATAAACCAGACAGAAAGAGTCCTCCGCCAACAGTTGGTACTGATTTGTCTTGGGTATTTATTGATTGATTTGGGCTTATTGGTGACTTGGTGTCGCTTTTTTTTTCTTTACTCGCGGAACAAAGGTTTATGCAAAGAGATTTTGTTAAGTGAAGGTTTCAAATAGAAATCTATCAACTGTGTTACTCTGTGTGTGTGTGTGTGGTTGTGTGTGTGTGTGTGTGTGTGTGGTGTGTGTGTGTGTGTGTGTGTGCGTGCGTGTGTGCGTGGTGTGTGCGTGGTGCGTGTATGTGTGTGTGTGTGAAAATACCAAATCAACATATTTTCCTGTAAAATTCTCCTCTCCTCCTCTCCACCCTCTAACTCCAACTGGCACACAGTTATATATAATATATATTATTATAAATCATACACACATTTGTACACACGCAAACAGCACAGACAGAGACACATGCACGAACGCATGTTTATGAACAATCAGATACAGAGGCAGGATGGCAGGGGCGTCAGCACAGACAGATGTGTGTGCATGCCTGTTGGTACGTGTGTGCTTGTGTACCTGTATGTGTGTGCGTCTTATTTAGGGGAAACATGTGTTTGTGTGCGTGCGTGCGTGTGTGCGAGCGAGCGAGCGAGATAGAGGAGAGAGAGTGTGTGTGGGTGTGTGTGTAAGAGAGACAGGGGGAGAGAGAGAGAGAAAGAGAGCGTGTGCGTGCGTGTGTGTGCGTGTGTGTGTGCGCGTGTGTGTGTTGTGTGTGTGTTGTGTGTTGTGTGTTGTGCGTGGTGCGTGCGTGCGTGTGTGTGTGTGTTGTGTGTGTGTGTGTGTGTGAGAAATTGAGAAAATGTGTGTGTGTGTGTGTGTGTGTGTGTGTGACAGAAATTGAGAAAATATGCAGTAACAACAGTGATGTATATCATCTGTCATGATTTGAAAACAACATACACATAGATCACCACACACACCACACACACCACACAACACCACACACCACCACACACACACAACAACTACAACCCACATCACTCCAACATACACAAACTCAGTAGCCACCAACACAACACAATCAACACCCTTCACACCCACCACATCACACAACTAACACATCATACCACCAAAAGCCCATTTTCATTTCAACTTTCGGTTCTTTTCACAAATAAATCACAAATTCATACATGTACAGATGCACGCATATATTGCGATCGAATTTAACTGCCTAGTATGACATCATCTCACTCTCTCTCTCCTCTCTCTTTTCCCCTCTCTTCTCTCTCTCTCTCTCTCTCTCTCTTCTCCCCTCTCTCTCTCTCTCTCTACGCGCGTGCATTCTCACAGTCATGCTCATACCGCACAAGCACTGCATATGATCAGTGACAAGAAAGAGTGTCCATACTGTGAAATGGATCAAAATTAGCACCAGATGACTGTAAACTGTGGACCAGATGAACATGACAATACTCATTCCTACATCATCATTATTGTTGTTTGTATTCAGCTGTGACGCAAAGCAAATGTACACTGTAGATCAGATCCCTGCCTTCTTCGTACTCATACATTTCAATTCATCAATAAAAACACTCACACTCTCTCTCTCTCTCTCTCTCTCTCTCTCTCTCTCTCTCTCTCTCTCTCTCTCTCTCTCTCTCCATTTTTACATGCCTATACATGTGTATCCTTTTAAGGCAAACCACCATTTTGTTGACACCACAAATTTCAAGTCATTACCATCACCAAGCAATCCAACACTCAGCAGTTATATGATGCAAACATAAAATCCATCCATAAACATTATACTCTCTGCCAAACATATCTTTACCACACCCACACCCACCCCACAAAAAAACAATCTTGTTTTCAGGATTTGAAAGTGCGTGTGTACACACATGCACGCAAGCACACAAACAGAGACACAACACACATACACACACACACACACACACACACACACACACACCACAGAAATGACATAGTCTTTGGGAAAAACTAGCATCATGAGCAGAGCTGGACATGAAATATTCCAAAAACAGCACAGATTGAAACGGACAATAGAATATACATACAGTCCGTATGGAATCAACCCCAAAGATTCTTAAGGCCTGCGTACACAAGGCAAATATAGTCCATGTTACTTTTCAAATAGCCATCCCATCGCATGTTGAACATGAGCAAATATGAATTCAAAGTCGATGTTGAGAAATAGTGGCTATGACCTCTTTCAACGTGAAAGGCCCTCCTCGTTGACGGTTGGCCTCAGTTGGCAAATTGCAGGGCTTGCTGAAGGACGTGTCTGGCCTCGGAATAATCGAACATGGCGTCATCACACAGCGCAGAGGAGTGGGGCAGCAGGGCGGCAGACATGTCGGCCAGGTTGAGCGCGGTGAACTCGCCCTCCAGGGAGAAGCTGCCCCGGTCCCCGGGCTGGAAGGAGTAGCTGTGCTGGTACCGCTTGCTCCTGGAGCAAGACATGGACAGTTCAGACAGCGCCTTCTGCAAGTCACTGGAACGAAACCTGTGGACGACGTTCTCCTCCACAGACTGGGACTTGCAGATGGTGTGATCACTGGCGGTGCTGGGCAGGGGAGGGTGCACAGCGTCTCTGGCCTCACCACACTGCAGTTTGACACTGCTGCTGCTAGCGTCGTCACAGTGGGGTTTGTTGGTGGAGGCCAAGTCGCGGTCTGTGGATGGGGGCTGACGCAGCATGTCCTCGCCGTCAGTGGACCTGGACTTGCACACGGCGTGGTGGCAGGCAGCAGCGGAGCGCGGCCTGCAGAGGAGGAGGTCCTGGCTGTCTGAGGACTGGGACCTGCAGATCAGGTCCTCCTGCCTGTCCAGGGAGCGCGACTTGCACACCAGCTGCTCCCCGTCCCCGCTGTCGTAGGACAGGTCCAGGATGTCCGCCGAGGAGTTGGAGCTCTGGCTGCCCATGCTCAGCCGCTTGCGGGCGTCGTCGATCAGAGAATTGCGGTTGCTGCTGCCCCGTTCTTCAGGATGCCCTTCCGGCGCCGCACCACTTTTGGTCACGTCCGTGGAGCAGGTGCAGCAGCCCAGGTCAGAGCCGCTGGGACTTTGGGATGTCAGGCTGGTGGAGCTGGGGGAGGAGGAGCTCCCCCCCTCCACTGCAGGGGGGATGTCAGGGAAGGTGAGATCAGCTGGTACAGGTTGAGTCTTTGGGGGATCGTCCCGGACAGGCGGAGGGGACGCCCACTTCTCCGCACCGTCCAGGCTGTTGGGCGTGGTGGCTGTGGATGTCGGGGTGCTATGGCAGTGGTGCACAGGGCAAGCTTGCTGCTTTGGGGCAGTGAGGGCAGTGGCGGGGGCAGGGGTGGGAACTAGAGCGGGTTTGGCTGGAGACTTTACTAAAGACTGCGCACTGACGTTGGGCATGGCCGGGTGACAGAAAAAGTTCTCCGCTAAGGGAAGGTCACGAGGCCGCGCATTGTTTTTGGGAGCACTTTTGATATTCTTGGGCCAGGTGCCTCTGTCGTTCATCATCATGCAGCAGCTGTAGTCATCGCCGGAGAACTTCCCTTTCCGCTTCAGAATCCCTCTCCTGGGCTTCCTGTCCGAGTCGAAGGCCTTGTCACTGTCCAAACTGTGCCGCTTGTCGCCAGAGGCCGCAAGAGCTTCCTCCTCCACCTGGCGCAAGTTGGGAGTGGAGCGGACCTTGTCCATGCTGTGGGCGGCCTCCGCCTCCGCCTGCTCCATGCCCAGGGCCTCTGAGGAGGGCGCCTCCTCCTCGCTGGCCAGACTCTGGATGACCCTGTCCCTGATCTCCCGAATGCTGTTGGCCAGCACCTGACTCCAGGGCAGGTTGGGGTTGTCCCCCGCGGACAGTTCTGCGTCCGCGTGGCAGGAACCAGTCCCCTCCTGGTCCCCACGGACAGATCTTTGGCAAGCTTCGCTCTCATGGCACACACCGTCGTCACCTCTGCGGAAAGCATCCCCGCTGTTCTGACCGGCGTCAACACTGTCCTGGCCAGTCACGCCAGAAGCCACACACGTTCCCTTCTCCTGCAGCAGCACCCCATCCCGAACCAGCAAAGTCTCCGAAGTTTTTCTGCTACTCCTGGCTCCTGGCACGTGGCGGAGAGAAGCGGATGGCGGTTTGACCTCCGCCTCTGCGTCACTGCCTGCAGGAGACCCTGCGCCGAGTTGGCGGTGGGAGCTGCGGTTCAGGGGCAGCGACATGAGGTTCTGCTGGCGCCCGTCCGGCGTGAGGTCGAATCCCAGGTTGACCCACCAGTGGTTGAGCACCTCCGGCATGGTGGCTCGCCGCGCCGAGTTGACGGTCAGCATGTGGCGAATGAGTCCTGAGGCCCCTGTGACACACACACAACACACAAATTCAATTTCAAATTACTTTATTATCTCTAAAACAGAGAAATTTCAGTGGGTTACAAGCCATATATAAGAACAAAAACCACGTAAAAATAACATCAATATAGCACAACACAGTTAGTGCTTACAGGCATAAAGAAGACTGATCAAGGGATATGAATTTCACAACACACTTGTCGTCTGAGACAACAGTCCGAAGAAATCAGTCAGTGGTTCTGGTCCAAGTTGGTTGTCGGAAAGTGTTGGTCAATATGGAAGATAGCGACCAAAAAGCAATTACTTATATTTTCAGAATGCTATGACATAATTCAACTTTTATCCTACGATTCTTGTTGTTGTTGTTTGTTGTTGGTGGTGGTGGTGGTGGTGGTGGTGGTGGTGGAGGCTTATTTATGTAGCAATTGTATTGTTTCATTTCCTTCCTTTTCTTTCTTCAGTGATGATTAAGGCAAAGATGAAAGAAGACAGAAAAAGGAAAACAAATAAGCAAGCACGCACGCACGCCCGCACGCACACACGCACAAGACAAGAGAGACAGAGACAAGAAGAGAAGAGAGAGAGAGAGAAGAGAGAGAGAGAGAGAGGAGAGAGAGAGAGAGAGAGAGATCGCATGTACTTTTTTCCAGCAAGCCGTGATTGACAATGACAACGGAGGGGGGAAAGAGTTTCGAAGACATTACATTACAGACCGTTTTCACGGTCACGTCCACCCAGAAATTTCAGACAGGCAGGTGGACAAAGGCACCCACCCTTCCTTAAAGCAAAGAAAAGAACAGGGAAAGTTTCAAGGAAAAAAAACTCTGTTCACGTGTCCCCTTCCACTAACTAGCCTCACGTCACGTCTCATCACTTCACCTAAGCCCCAGCAACAGGCGTCCTGTCCTCTTTCGCCTCCTTGGGTACATGGCACACATGCTACACTGCTCAATTCCAAGGCGGAAAATTGTTTTAAAGTGTCAAATGAAATGTGCCGTGTACTATCGTCTCCTTCTTCTGGCTCTGTTGGTTTTTTGTCCGCGTTTTTGTTGTTGTTGCTGTTGTTGTTGTTACTGTTTGTGGTTTCTTTGTTTCTGGACTGTTTTTTTTTTCTTTTCTCTTTTTTTGAACAAAAAGTTTTAACAAACATCCATGAACTGATGTCTAGTGCACAAAGTTGTCGATAAAAGCTGAGAGCTGCTGTATGCTGTGTGGCTGTTTCTGTAGTCATCATTTTCCATTTAATGCTATATCGGGGGGGGGGGGGGAGCCTAGTGGTTAGAGCGTTGACCTCGTGATCTGACGGGTTTAAACCACCATACCACCGAGATGCCTGTTTGAGGGGATTTTTTCCTTTGGAATCAACATCAGTACTGACCCCACTCCCTCAAAATTCCTTAAGGGGAAACTATTATAAAGCGAGGTCGCGTGTGCAAATGCATGCACAAAATCTAGCATTAGAATACCTTACTGAAAAGTGAAACGCAGTATTGTATCAAACGAGACTTTCTGCAAAACAAGAGACAGCATAATCCTTGATCTTTACGCACACACAAAACTGGTTTAGGGTAAAAAGCTGCTATGAGGAAACGTTTGTCGCATATCGAGAAACAGAAAAAGAAAAAAAAAAAAAGCCAGGCAAAACAACCCCCCCAAAAAGTGATGAACAAGTAGAAAATAAACAGCGAGATATCATAAAGAAGAAATGGAGAGGGGAAAAACTAGAACGCCAGAAGAAAAAAAAGAAAAAAAGATAATCAGATGGGGGGCTGCTGCAAAAAAAAAAAAAAATTCAAGAAAAGATAGAAAGACAAAAAGATAATGGAGACGGGGGCTGCTGCTGCTACAAGAAAAGAGAAAATTTCGAGAGAGAAAGAGAGAGACAGGAATAGACAGATGATGCGATAGTAGGAGTGGAGGAAAAAAAACTGTCAAAGGAAAGGTGAGAAGAAGCCAAACACGGCAAACAAAAGAGCAGACAAGAGAAGCGGACAGGCGAAGGCGACCAATCCTACAATACAGGGAGCCCTGGTGAGAGGCTGTGTGACCTGCTGTGTTCATTCATTCAGCCTGCGACTGACAGACTACCCTTCTACAGGGCTAACCCCACCCACCCACTACCCTTACCCCCTACCCCACAATGTCTGTCTACGCTTATCACAGGGACTCCAGGACAAAAACACCCCATCTAACCTTGATGGCACTCCTCCCTATACTTTAGTATAGTATAACTCCCTGTGGAGTCGTTCAGGACACTTGCTTTGAATTGTTTTCAGGCCGTTCGTGTCTACACGGGGCACTAACTTTGAACCTGATGGAGCTCATTCTTCTTTACTAGGAAACATGCTGGGTATGTTCGTATCATTCACAACACCGACCAGAGATGGTCTACTCTTTGTTTGATGTATGTATAAGGCGTTCTGCATGGGCATGCACAGGGGACCTCGGTTTACGAACTCATCCATAGTAACTTTAAGGGGAAAGGAGCCAGTACCAAGGGGTTAATTCTTCGAAGTCTAGGGGGAAAATTCCCTACTAGAACTGATCTCAACAAAGATTCGAACCAACACTATTAGAAGCTGTCACATCATGTGTTCGACGTTCTAACCCTATGCTTCCCTGCCCCCACGCTAAAGAACACTCCATCAGCTCCCTGGCCGTTTTTGCTTGTTTTAGAAGTGTGCTGAAATGTGTAAAAGATTGAAAACATGCTAAAAGGCGAGCGCCTACAATCACCTGCAGTGTATTCTGCTAACAGTTTTGTTTTGTGCAACTGCGTTTCTCACAATACCGATGTCTGAAAGATCCTTCGTTTTTCAGTATTTGCGCATACATATATGTATGTATATTTTTTAAAACAGCAAGCTTGCAGTTTTTTCCACGTCTCCTCCTCCTCCTCCTCCTCCAGTGATGTTAGATGTGTGGGATTAAGAGTCTGATTGCAGTCAGTTCCATTATTGTCTGCTATCACGTTCTTTATTTTTACTTTTCGCAAGATCGAAAAACATTGTGCAATCATGTAATCTCTCTCTCTCTCTCTCTCTCTCTCTCTCTCTCTCTCTCTCTCTCTCTCTCTCTCTCTCTCTCTCTAATTCGTGTGTGTGTGTGTGTGTGTGTGTGTGTGTGTGTGTGTGTGTTGTGTGTGGTGTTGTGTGGTGCGTGCGTGCGTGTTTGCTTCTTTGTGAAGAAGAAGAAGAAGAAGAAGAAGAAGAAGAAGAAAATATAAGATTAACATCAGTCGCAACTGGTCTCAGATCCTGATGACAGTAAAAACAAAGGATTTTATGTTGATGACAATGAGGATGAGAAACGTGGGCACTCTTGACAACTCTGACATTAACTTTTTCCTGGCTCTGTTTTGGTGTTTTTCTGGAGAAAGGAGGGTGTTTTAGAGGGAAAAAGGTGTTTTCCGTTGTTGTTGTTTTTAGGGCGTGGAGTTAAAAAGAGAGGTAGGCAGAAGGGATAATAGGAGAGGACAAAGAAGAAGGATTGAAGGGGAGGGTGAGAAGGTGGGAGGGAGGGAGGGAGGGAGATAGAAGGTTGTTACAGTGGACATTCCTGTGTTCTGGGCCAGTCCCTACATAGACAGGCCCAAAACCGTCTAGACAGGTGTGTGTGTGTGTGTGTGTGTGTGTGTGTGTGTGTGTGTGTGTGTGTGTGTGTGTGTGTGTGTGTACGACATTGCTGCCACATTCCATCTTTTCATCCCCCCCCTGTCCCTGTCCTCTACTCCCCCACCCCCTCCCGTCTTTCACTTATATGTCTGTCTCCTCCCCTACCCCGACCTTCCCCTTTCACGCCCTCCCATTCAACTCCCCCGTCTAGATGGCAAAAATTGCTGGCTTGGCCATGTCTATGCCTTCAGGATATAAAAACAGACACGCATGTGAGTGTGTGTGTGTTAAATATATATAGATATTAATATATATGATATATATGTTTAATATATATAATATATATACAATACATATATATATATATATAATTGAGAAAAATAGCAAGCTCAGTGTGTGTGTGTGCGTGCATGCGTGCACGCGCAGCGCGTGTGTATGTGTGTGTTCATTTTAACGTCTGTCCACTAAAAAAGTGTGTATGTGTGTGTACGTGCTTGTGTGTGTGTGTGAGAGAGAGAGAGAGAGAGAGAGAGAGAGAGAGAGAGAGAGAGAGAGAGAGAGAGAGATGAGAGATAGAGAGAGAGAGAGAGAGAGCACGCATGCGCTCACTAATGCCAGTTATATATAAAACAAGTGTCACACAAGGCCATGGTGTAAAGAATAGTTAATTGTTACAATTAATAGTAAAGGTAGTAAGTAGTAGCTGTAATAGCAGTGGCGGCAACAGTAAAAGTTGTATAGTGGTGGTGGCAAGTAGTAGTAGTAGTAGTAGTAGTAGTAGTAGTAGTAGTAGTAAGTAGTATAGCAGCAATAGCAGTAGTTGTAGTAGTAGTAAAAAAAACAAGCATCAGTGGTATAGCAACAACAAACAGAAACAGCAGTAAAAATGGTCACAGAAACGGTTTATTAGTAATATATTACTACTAACACACACACACACACACACACACACACACACACACACACACACACACACACACACACGAGACAAATTTCTCTGCCCTCATTAAAATGATATTGTGATGTTATGCTTTAAAATGTTGTATTTGATATTGTCTTCAGCCACGCGCGACAACCTCTCGACCTGCACCCTCCGTTAATTTAGGAGAACAAAATCCTCAGAACTCGGAGTATGGCTGCCTGCCTATACCGTGAAGTACTTCAAAAGAGTCATACATGCAAACTTCTCATCCAGTATGTATTTTTCAATCTCACAATCAATACCGAAGCGCAGCACATTTTTTGCTCAGAATAGACAAGACAACAATAGTTGCTGTCTGAGCGTTCAACAAAACAGAAGATGAAGAATCTCACAATGATTCCCAAGGTTGGATGAATGCATAATTCTGAGTGACCCCCAGAGTGTTAAGCTGGGGAACACACACAAATAACAATAAACAAACGACAACAGCAACAGACAGGGAAATACAAAGTGAATACTGACCACATGGCTGTGCAGGCTCGGCGTACTGCCCAGTGGAGATCTGCTGTCGGAGAACCTTGAGGTTGCCGCTTTCGAAAGGCATGGCCCCATAAGCCAGGGTGTACAGCACTACGCCCAGACTCCATACATCCACCTGTAGAGACAGACAGGCAGGACAGAGTCATACACAGTCAAGAATACAGAGATCTAGAGGCATCGGCATGAAGTATCGTCAGGTTAGTGTGTGGTGTGTGTGTGTGTGTGTGTGTGTGTGTGTGTGTGTGTGTGTGTGTGTGTGTGTTTTGTCTGTGTATGTGTGTGTGTGTGTGAGTGTGCGTGTGTTGTGAGTGTGTGTGAGAGAGAGAGATTGCGTGTGTGAGTGAGTGAGTGTGTGTGTGTGTGTGTGTGTGTTTTGCTTGTGTGTGTGTGTCTGTGTGTCTGTCTGTCTGTCTTACGTCTGTCTCTACGTCTGTCTATGTGTGTTTTGTGTCTGTGCGTGTTTAACTCTGTCTGTCTGTCTGTCTTGTATGTCTGTTTGTCTATCTGTGTGTGTATGTGTGTTGCATTGTACTGTTGCTCTCTCTCTCTCCTCTCTCTCCTCTCTCTCTCTCTCTCTCTCTCTCTCTCTCTCTCTCTCTCCCCTCCCCCTTTTCAGTGCGTGTGGTGTGTGCGCGTGTGTGTTTACATAATTATGTGGCGTGCGTGCATACATGTATTATTTGTGGATTTTGTGCCTATGTGCAAGCGAGCGGGCAAGT
>CM060332.1:31567432-31569932 GCA_030674155.1 Stramonita haemastoma
TATATATATATATATATATATATATATATATATATATATATATATAGTTTAACTTTTGACTTCAGGTTACACCAAAGTAATAATCTTGCTTCATTCGCTTTTTGTCTTCCAATACGAATCTCCCCCAGCCTACTTTTCCCTACACAGAAGTTGATTCTTTTTGTTCATTGGCTAGAGTTTCTCAGGTTCCCCAGTGGTCAGATTTTGCGTATGCAAACCCTTTTTACCGGCCATTAAGATAACCACATTCAGACTTCTGGGACTATACTGAAGTAACTCTCACCCCTCTGTGACTTTCCACAGCAGCGAGTCAATTTATACTAGGATATAGATAGCAACCGAGGGAAAGAATGAGATGAAGATGATATTGTGTTAATGAAGATAATGACGATGACGATGATGAGATGAGGAGGAGAGAGATGACGACGATGAGGATGATATCAGCTATCAAAGGCACGCTTACCTCTGGTCCTTCGTAAGGCTGTCCATTGACGATCTCTGGAGATGCATAGAGGGGGCTGCCACAAAACGTGTTCAGAGAACTGTTTTTGCTGAAGTAGTTCGCCAGCCCAAAGTCGGCGATCTGTTAACAATAACATTTACAGGGTGAATGTTATTTGCGATCTCTGTGATTTCTTTTTTTTTCCAAAAACAAACGAAAATTCTCTCTCTCTCTCTCTCTCTCTCTCTCTCTCTCTCTCTCTCTCTCCTCTCTCTCCTCCTCTCTCTCTCCCTCCTCTCACACACACACACACACACACACACACACACACACAACACACACACACACACACACACACACACAACAACTACAACAGAAACAAAGCAGGCAGACAAAAAACAAAACAAAAACAACACAAAAAGACAAGTAAGATATAAACTCGCAGAAAATGTACATTCCACAGAGTACACGTAAAAAGAGGGAGGGAGGGAGGAGGACTGGAGAGACAGGAGGTGGTTACATAATGTAACCCAGCATGCACCCAGCTATCAAAAGAAAAAAACAAAACAGCCCCCCCCCCCTCCCCAGGTTGAAGTTGCCCAAGACACACTGCCTGAAAATTCCACGTAGTGCAGTACCCTCATGACTCCTTCAGGAGATAAGGGAAGTGTCAGGTTCAATTTTTGAAGCTAATGAATTGGTTCCCCCTGCCCCACAGAGAGAGAGGGACAGACAGACAGACAGACCCGACAGAGCAGGACAGGCAGGCAGGCAGCAGACAGCACAGGCACAGACGACAGGCAGAAAGAGAGAGAGAGAGGCAGGGCCATTATGCAACTTGATGAGTTCTTTGAATACATGAATGGTTAATACTAGCCCTCGCTCACAGAATGAAATTGAAGGACGCCAGATAAGCTAGCTAGACATCTCTTTAATGGGAAAGGAATAGACTACACAGCCACTATACTATCAATATGCATTTATAAAGATGTCTCTTTTTGGGGCAGACATGTGCAGACACATCAGCATGATCGCTGTCTGCTCTGTCTGTCTCCTCTGCCTGCCTGCCTCCTCTCTCTCTCTCTCTCGCTCCTCCTCTCCCCTCCCTGTACAAAACATATCTCAACAGCTGCTACGAAGGTGTGTATGTGTGTGTGTCTCTGTTGCTGTCCTGTTAGCCTGCCTGTCTGTCTGTTGTCTGTATGTGTCTGTGTTTGTGTGTCTGAGACTCTCTCTCTCTCTTTCTGATGGTGTGTGTGTGTTGTGTGTGTGTGTGTGTGTGGTACGCGCGCGCGCGAGCACGCGTATATGCATGCGTGGCGTAATGGTAACCACATCTGAAGTCTGTCAACGTTGACCTTGAGTGTTGTGGGCCCATGATAACAAAGGGGGCCTGAAGGGAGGAAACAGCTCAGTGACAGATCTCTATCATCGGAAAAAGAGAGAGAGAGAGAGAGAGAGAGAGAGAGAGAGAGAGAGAGAGAGAGAGAGAGAGAGAGAGAGAGAGAGAGAGAGAGAGAGGAGTGTGTGTTTCCCCTAACATACATTTTTTTCCCCTCTCTCATACACACGACAGTCACTGCCCATCACTGCCTGTCAAACTTCCCTCCTCTCTTCCCCCCCCCCTCCCCATCTCCACTATCTTCTTTCGTCTCCGTCCCCCCACCCCCTCTCACCCTTACTACCTTCTTTCTTCTCCTTTCTTTCTCTCTCCGGGTCCAGTTCTCTAAAAGATACGATTACCTGTGGTCAACGCCACAGTTATAAAATACCATACCACAGTTTCGGTTATAGAAAACATATTAAAACAAATACAAACAAGCAAACAGATAAAACTAACACGCACGCACGCACGCACGTCACATCGCACGCACGCACGCACGTACACGCGCACACACACACACAACAACAACAACAACAACAACAACAACAACAAAACGAAATGAAAGAAAGCCGACCAAAAACAAACCAAACAAAACCCCTGCTTCTTTCATAGAAGTGACAGGGAAAACCAGATTCCTACTTCACTACTCCAACGCTACTTAACAATGCTGGCGA
>CM060332.1:31574932-31591009 GCA_030674155.1 Stramonita haemastoma
TGGTAGTGGTGTCGGCGACGGGAGGGGAGAGAGAACTAGAGGTGAGGGGTCAAGCAAGTCAACAACCGCCACTATTTAATCCGAAGGGAGAAGGGGGAGGGAGAGAGAGAGGGGGGTCAGCAAAGTCAACAACAATCATTGTTTGATCTCTGGCCAGACAGTCAGCCACCAAACACAGCAGCAAAAACCGTGAAGAATGGAGAGAGACAGAGAGAGACAGATAGAGAGAGCGAGAGACAGAGAGAGCGAGAAACAGGGAGCGAGAGACAGAGAGAGGGAGACAGAGTGAGCGAGAGACAGAGAGAGAGAGGGAGACAGAGAGCTCTCTTCCTGGGCCTGAAAAAACAGAGGGCAGTTTGCTACCGGATCCATGATCTCAACTTTTAATCCTCCGTTTTCTTGCCGTGCCAAAACCCTTCTTCCCCAGGCCACCCCCCCCCCCCCCCCCCCCCCCGACCCCCTAGGACGCTTTGACACACACACACATGCTTGCACGCAAACATACTAGCTGGCAAGCAAACACACACACATGCACACACACATACACACACATGCACACACACACACGCACGCTTACACACACACATACACACGCACAACACACAGCACATGCACAACACAGACACACAGACACACAACACACAGACACACACACACACACACACACACACACCACACACACACACACACACACACACACTGCACAAGACACCGTAACCAAACATTTTCTGGCAAATTTTCTGATTAGCAGGGAGGGGGGTGGGTCGGAGGGGCAGATACTTTGGCAAGAGCACTGACAAAATCTGGAAGAGACAGTTTCTTAACGATAACTAGCGTAATGCGTGTACGTATAATGCGCGCCATGCATGCACATACGTCCGTGTATGTGTGTGATTACACATGGCGCCCATGTTCCCTTTTCCTCCATAACACGTCACGAAACAACATGAGGAAACATAAAATGACATACCACATTACATGACGGTAACTTTTTATTTGTTTTTTTTTTTTAAAGATATAACATGACGTCACATGTCATGACATAACAAGGCATGACGACGAGAGCGAACCTGAGAGAACAGACTCGAAATCACATCGTGAGACATGACGTGAAGTCATTTGATCATCGAAATGACAAAAGAGACAGTGAAGGGGAAAATTGACCTTGTAGTGGGGGAAAACCAGACCTAAGACAACAGGGTGGGTGTGTTGGTGCGTGCGTGCGTGCGTGTGAGTGTGTGTGCGCGTGCGTGCGTGTGTGGCGTGTGTGTATGCGTGTGTGTGTGTGTGTGAGAGACGAGGAGTGGTGGGGTGTGTGGAGGGTGTGAGGAGAGAGTGTGTGTGTGTTGTAGTGAAAATGGAGAGAGAGGTCTGTGTGAACGAACGTGGATCCCTTGTAAAAACTTACAGCCCGCATATCGGCTGTGGTGGAGCGGAATAGAAGGCCCAGCAGCGGTCTTTCTCTGTACAGCGGCAGAGAAGTTAACCTACCAGAAAGAATAAATGTTCCTGCAGGATATCCGCTCCCCTCTTCCTAATACAAAGAAAAAAATGCTGCAGTGAAAGAAGAGGGGGGGCGGGGGGTATCTTATACAAAGGGGTAACAAGTTTTGTTGACGATAATAAGTAGACGTAGCTGAGTCTTTTTTTTCTTGGTAATGAAAATATCTTGTCCAATATCTTGGGAAAGTTATTCACAAATATTTTCTTTGACAGCGTGCTTAAGATTTTTCAGCAAATGATCACAATGTGTCTTACCTGTCAACAGGGAATATTTATAGAAATGATTTATTTTCCAGTCTTTAAACATGATTCAACATAATTACTAGCTTTCTAAAAGGCTTAGTCTATCTTCCATCCCCACTGTGAGAGAGAGAGAGAGAGAGAGAGAGAGAGAGAGAGAGAGAGGAGAGAGAGAGAGAGAGAGAGAGAGAGAGAGAGAGAGAGAGAAGAGAGAGAGAAGAGAGAGAGATTACTGGCAAATCATTACGATGACTCATGAAAATGTCGTTACTGTTATTGTTGTTCAGTCTTTAAACGTTTTGTGATTATCGCTTGCTTTCTTAAAGACTCCTTCGTTCTTCCATGCCTAACTTCTGGTGTGTGTGCCAGTTGTTACATGTGCCTGCTATTGCCTGCACAGGGGTGGATGTGCATGCTGTGTGTGTTTATTTTGGAGTTTTGGGTGAGAGAGAGAGAGAGAGAGAGAGAGAGAGAGAGAGAGAGAGAGAGAGAGAGAGAGAGAGAGAGAGAGAGAGGAGAGAAGGACAGAGAGAGACTCAGAGAGAGAGGAGGGGGATGGAGGTGGAGAGTGTACCTGCTTCTTAGGGTGCATGCGTGCATATGATGAGGGAGTTGTGTATATGTTATGGCAGCTAACGACGTGTGTCACAGAAAATGGGGAATTTTCCACCCTGTTAGCTTTTCCTGTCTCCCTAGTGTGTGTGGTCTCTCCACCATCCATGTCTGTGGCAGCCTTGTAATGTTTGACAACAGACTTACATGGTGAAGGCAGTGAGCATGCAGCAAGCACCCTACTGTCTGGATTCTAACAACGCTGGTCAATGTTTATGCTATTTTCCTAGGTCAGAAACAGTGTCTGTGTTTACTTTTTGTTTAATTTTCATATCGAGGATAATGGAATAAGCACTCCTGTGCTTTCTAACATCCAGTCTCCGTGTGTATGGAGTTTGTAAATCTTGTCATCTGTTCCCATCTGTGTGGTGTGTGTGTGTGTGTGTGTGTGTGTGTGTGTGTGTGTGTGTGTGTGTGTGTGTGTGTGTGTGTTGGGAGCAGTTTTTGTTATTTGTTTACTAATGTTACTGCACTTTTTTTTTAGAGAGAGAAATATTTGAATATTCTAACTCTGCCTATAGAGTACCCCTTCTCATGGACACAGCCTCGTGTATATATGTGTGCATGTTTTCTTTTACCTTAAGATGTAATGAAATAAAAGATAAAATGATTATATCAATAATGAAATAGAAGAAAGGATTATTGCCAAAACTGTACCACGTTAAAATTATCTCCTACATCCAAAACAAAAACCACTTAATCCCTGATTCAGGTGGAAGAAAAAGAAGAAATGTTTTAAACTCTTACTTTGGTTCAGGTTTGTGCAAACCTCGAGGTTTTAAAACAAAATGCAGTTTTGGAAAAGAATAGCAAAGGCAAGGTAGATAGGGAGAAAACATAGGCTTTTTTTTTCTTAAATTGAAAAGAAAAACGATCACCAAATACGTAGAAAGGAAACAGAGGCATCAAGACACTCTGAATAAAAAAAATAAAAAAAAAAATTAAAAGTCAAGAAACTGAACTTCAGACCCCATTTATTTTCAGTCCTACGATAGATAGCCAACGTTAGATAAGACAAAGAGAGTAATGGATGGATTATCAACAAGGCGCCGGATTGACAAATGACCCTCACGCAGCGCTGTGGCACGCACAAACATCCTCATAAAAATGCCTGTCGCCTCTGAACCACTCTTTGGTTACCAGGTGACGGTGGAGGCCCTTTGAAGTCAGGACAGGAAGTGACGTTACCGCGATCACGTTGAAATCTCGGCCTGCGATCACGTGTTTGGATGTTCCGCGAGAGAGAGGAGACGACCATGACACGTTAGTTAGCTCTTTTCGGTTTGTTCTTCTGCTTCAATTTGATTGCATAGAAAAACAGGTTCCCTCCCAAAGCAAACAGTTAGCTATACGTGTGTCAGCCTGACTGATTAAATACAAAGAAATAGAAAAGGAAGTTGGAAGTTTTCTTTTCCACATGGAAAGGAAAACAGTCCTCTGGTCACTGACTCCTGTATCAGACGTCAGAGAGCTTGTCATGCAGTTGTATTTTTCCAGATGGTAGATAGAGAAGTATTACATTTTTTTCTCGTGTGAATATTGCCCTACAGGGGGTATGTTAGTTTGTTACATATGATGTGCGCATACTAACTCACATTGGCCTATGCACGTAATTATAATTATGCATTCATTAGTCTTTTCACTTTACACACACATTCTGTTTAAGGTTGAAGTTTATGATGCATGTATACGTTACAATAAATGGGCTTGCGCATTTCACAAAACAGAGAGAGAGAGAGAGAAGAGAGAGAGAGAGGAGGTATGGTTTAACAACTCTACTTCTTAGACAGGAGAAATTAATATACATCGTATGACTAATCGGTCTACAAATTCACAGAGCATTCTCATCAATGATTATAAAATTTCAGATTCCATCAAAGCAGAATCATGGAACCATATTTTGACATAAAGAAAAAAGTTGCTCCTCTCTCTCTCTCTCTCTCTCTCTTCTCTCTCTCTCTCTCTCTCTCTCTCTCTGAGTCTCTCTCTCTTTGTTTATACAGCCCTCTGTGATGACAATATCGATTATCACCACACTGTGGCGTGTGATTGGACCTAGGCTAGCTGTGCCCGAACAAGTCTAGCTGTAGCAGAAGCCCCCACAGTGTGGTAACCAAAGCCAGCTCCTTTGCTCTTTCAATCTGTGCATAGTCCGCATTCCTGAGAGCGCTGACTGTGTGGGCAGATTATCTGATTACAGATCGTCCCTCTTTAGCTTCGCTCTTTGCTCGCCCTGGCCTTACCTGCCTGCTACCTTTTGTCTGGGCACTTAAAGAGTGGGTTAAGCTGGATACGGCTGTTTGGGTTTGGGTTGGTTGGTTTGGTGGTTGGTTGATTGGTTGTGGTTGGTTGTCTGTCTGGTGGTAGAATTTATCAACTATCTTGAAATGTATGATTGACACCTTTGGCTGCTGACTGTAGGCTTGCGTGATGTGTACGTGTATTATGGATGCACGCCTTCCTAGCCATAAAAACTCAAACCTTGGACACAAAGTTTTGCTCATGAATAATTCTTTACATAAAACACATCTGTGGCCTGGAGAAGCAACGAGCATCCAGGCCAGCTTATATCACACAGTTTATGACGGCTGAGTGCTGGTCATAATACAGACATGTGGAGGACATATCAACAGTAACTCTCTCTCTGTCTCTGTCTCTCTCTCTGTCTCTCTGTCTCTCTCTCCCTCTGACGCCTGTGTGTGTGTGTGTGTTGTGTGGGGTGTGTGTTGTGTGGGGTGTTTGCTCGCGCGATTATATTGCAAGGGTTTTTTGTTGTTGTTTGTTTGTTGTTGTTTTTTTTTGGGGGAGGGTAGGAGTAAAGTGACCACAAGAGAGACTGCAAGAGGCAAAGGGAGACTGAAAGAGGAGTATTGAACGATGAAGGATGACCCTCAACACGGCACCGCACATGGCTTCATAAAAGACCGCCAGGGGAGCTATACAGCACCAGCTGAGTCACGGTGGCTTGACGCTACAGCAGTCCCCCCTCCCCACTCCTCCCTTCCCCCAATCAATACACAACACCAACCACACCAACACTAACACCAGCCACGACACTACTACCACGCTGCGTTTAAGTCGGTTGTAACATAACGCTTTCACCGCCATCACCACCACCACCACCACCACCACCCACCCACCACCAACCATCATCATCACCACCACCACCACCTCCACCATTATCACCACTGTCACCATTGATTGTCCCCACCGGTGGTGCTTTATGCCCGCTTTGCGTGCCGGGTTAGCATGAGCGCTGGGCGGGGGTTGCATTCCTAACATTCTTGCCCCCCTCCCCCCATAATGCTATTATCCTCCCCCCCCCCCCCCCCCTCCTCTATTCCATGGAACGAAAAGCTATAAGCGTGGCGACAGGAGACGTGATAGGAACTGAAAGAAGTGCGCTGAAGCACACAGGAGACAGGAGAGAGAGAGAAGCACTACCACCACCCACCACCCCCCAAAAAATAATAATATTGATAATAAAAAAATACTGAGGGGATAATGTCGGAGTGGTTATATCGGAGGATCGTGAGTTCGAACACCTGAGCCGGCCAGATTCTTTTTCCTTTTTCTTTTCTTTTTAGGTTCAAGCCTTCTTCTTCGTCCTTTGTCATATCACTCTCTCTATTGTAGTAGTAATGATTATAGCATGAGGTGACAAGATACATAGGGTGTTCAACGTATGGCCCGTTCTCATAAGACTTACAATTCCTCTCCAGCTCTCCACCCCCCACCCCCCCCCATCCCTGCCCCCTTCCATCTTCTCCCCTCCCTCTCCCCACGACACCTCCGCCAAAAAAAACGAAAAAAAAGCTGTAAAAAGGAATCCCAAGGTATCCATCCAGGCAATCTGCTTTCAACAGATTTAGATTTTCTGGCAAGGAGGTGGACCAGGAATAGATAGGATAAAGGCGATCAGAAGAAAAGAGAAATCATCAGATGAGTGCTGTACACTGCGGTATGGGGCTTTGAAAATAGCAGCCCTCATACTGTTTGCTTTTTTTGGTGTTACCTATTGTGTAGTGTGTGTGTGTGTGTGGTGTGTGTGGTGTGGGGTTGTGTGTGTGTGTGTGTGTGTGTGTGTGGGTGCGTGCGTGCGTGCGTGGTGGTGCGTATGTATGTTGTATGTATGTAGTCTGTCCTGTCTGTGTGCGATGAGTTGACATTAAGTGACAATGAGTTGACCAAGTATTAATATCGTACCATACTACATCACAATAATGACTACACCGATTCACACACTTATGGAAGGAACGATAGTTGCTGTTTACACACACACACCACACACACACACACACACACACACACACACACACACACACGTTTGACAGCTTTGTTCAGGCTTGTTTCACGATCAACAACCCAGCCAAGCCACTCTACATACACTACACGACACTACACAACACTACTACTCCAGAGACAAAGCAAGCCATTGGCAACCTTCCTGATAGCTATGCTGCATTCAAGTCTGTCATACAATATTGAACAAGGTCCGACCCGCAAGGGGATTGCAGGCCAAGTGGCTGTATCGTGGTTTGCTACTACCAAACATGGGTTACTGGTTCAATTCCCCGCACTTGATAAGAACAATGGGTATGCCAGGTGGATTCAACTCTGAAGATTAAGAATAAGGTTTCTGTTTAAAAATTCCACCTTGATAAGAATAGAGATGAAAGGAAACGAAACAAAACAGGGAACACAACTCAGAAGAAAAAGAAAATAAATAGTTATATGATTGGGGGGTGGGGGGAAGTGGGGGTGCAAGGGGGGATATGAGAGAGAGAGAGAGAGAGAGAGAGAGAGAGAGAGAGAGAGAGAGAGAGAGAGAGAGAGAGAGAGAGAGAGAGAAATAAAATTCTACAGAGAGGATATTAACACACAGAGAGGCAGACAAACACAGACACACAGAGAGTCCAATAAAGTACTATTTTTTATTCCCCGCAGTTTGTTTTTGTGTTTTTTTGGAAAAGGTACAAAACCCCTAAACAAACCAACAACAACAAAACCTAATAAACCAACATTCACTTCCCTACCCCAAAAATAATCAAAAACGAAAAAAAAAAGAAACAACAACAAAAATCGCCGAATGCTGTCATGATGTCCTTCTCGATGGGTATTTCAGATATGTAGGGGCAATACCTATCTGCCTATGTGTGTGTGTGTGTGTGTGTGTGTTGGGAGGGGGGGGGGGGACACGAAGTGAATGGCACGAAAATGACTGTAGCCACAGACAATTAGACACTGAGTCAACAGCCAGAAGCACTGGGAAAGAAACGGAGCTGATTGTGTTTGTAAACTCCTGCTATGGGTACTGGCTTTTTCCATCCCCTTCAAACACGACTACCTGCCTGCTGAAATTAAGCAAGGGTGTGTAGGGAGATGGTGTAGGAAGGGGGGAGAGGGTGGAGGTGCGTGCATGCCAAAGGAGTGTGTGTGTGTGCGCGCTCGCATGTATATATATATGCAAATTTTAGTGTGTTTTTGTGTGTGTGTGCGTGTGTGTGTGCGTGCATGCGAGCGGGTGTGTGTACATTCGTGTGTGTGGTCGGCAGACCTCCCACAGAGCTCTGATCAGCAGTGACAGATGGGCATGGTTTAAACCTGGAATGGCAAGTGGAGTGGCTGACTGACTGACTGACTGGCTGGCTGGTGGCTGACTGATTGACAGACTGGTGGCTGACTGACTGACAGACTAGTGGCTGACTAACAAACTGGTGGCTGACCGATTGACTGACAGGCTGTCGGACTGATTGACTGGCTGGCTGACTGACTGATCGACTGGCTGGCTGACTAGCTGACTGATTGACAGACTGGTGGCTGACTGACTGATGGACAGACTAGTGGCTGACTGACTGACTGATTGACTGGCTGGCTGATCGACTGACCCTTGTCTCAAGTCAGCTTGAGAGGTGAAGTAGAATGGAGGTAGTAGGCTGATATGGCGGAACCTTCTCTCTCTCTCTCTCTCTCTCTTCTCTCTCTCTCTCTCTCTCTCTCTCTCTCTCTCTCTCTCCTCTCTCTCTCTCTCTCTCTCATCATGCATGGTTTGTCCGGATATATCTTTCATTCTATTAACAAAAGGAAAACAATGTTGTCTCAGGCAGTTTATTGAATTACTGTTATTTTTTATATGTATTCAATATACATGAATTTTCCCAAACACAATAGTCTTTATGTGATTAGGTTATAGTTGATTTGAGATTTGTAATCAGGAAAAAGAGTAAATGTGTGTTTTTCTTTTCTTTTCTTTTTTCATCAGTGATAAATCATGTCTTATTTGTGCATTTGCTTCATAAATGATATGGAAGAACGTATTGTGCACCCCAAGCCCAGCCAATGTATTGTGGTCCAAGGCCAATGTACATTAAATCATTTCAGTGTTCAGTGTTCAGTGTTCAGTTTCTCTCTCTCTCTCCTCTCTCTCTCTCTTCTCTCTCTCTCTCTCTCTCTCCTCTCTCTCTCTCTCTCTCTCTCTCTCTCTCTCTCTCTCCTCTCTCTAGGGACACTGGGGGGGATTGGGAGGAATTGTCAGCTGCAATAATGGTACATACCATGTAGTCTTTAGGCTTTTCTGTTTCTTGTCTGTGTATGTGTGTGACTGTGTTCATCTGTCTGTGTCTGTAACTTTCTCTGTCTCTGCCTGTCTCTGTCTGTCTTTCTGTCTGTCTCTGTCTCTCTCTCACACACACACACAAACACACTCACTCACTCACGCACGTACACATGCACGCACGTACACATGCACACGCGCACACATATACACACACATTTCTTCCCCCTACCCATTACCTGTCAAATATCATTTTCTAGTGGATACACGTTAAAAATACACACACACACACACACACACACACACACCACACACACACACACACACACACACACACACACACACACAGTGACATACTCACTGTGTAAATATCCCGAAATAATGAAATACACCCCAAAATAACTCTCTCTCTCTCTCTCTCTCTCTCTCTCTCTCTCTCTCTCTCTCTCTCTCTCTCTCTCTCTCTCTCTCCCCCAACACCTTTCCTCTACTTGTTCTTGTCCTCTCTCCTCAATGCAAAGGTAAACAGTTTAATGCAAGCGTTGATGCGCACTGGATCCTTCAGGAATGCGCCCAACAGCAAACAACAAGGACTGTACTTATATTAGCCTAGACCAGTACAAGAAGAGCAAAGGGTGGAGGAACTCTACACTCCTGTACGTAGTGAATGAGGCGTGTGATTACAGAGGACATCCTGTGTTGACCAGTGTGTTTACAGGGGTTTCTGGGGGGGGGGGGGGTTAGAGAAAGAGAGACAGACAGAGACACAGAGAGAGAGACAGAGACAGAGAGCATGACAATGACAATAGCCATGGCTTTTTTTTCCCGTCATTAGCAAGCAATAAATAGCTTCATGGTGGTGGGTTGTTTTTTTTATAATTTGCCGTCTAGTACGACTTGGAAAGAGAGAGAGGAGGGGGGGGGGGGGGAACTGAAAGTGTTTATTGAGAGTAAATGGGTACATTCAAGACTTCTTACACTGTGCTCTCAACAACAAATATCACAAGAGAGAGAGAGACAGAGAGAGACAGAGAGAGGCAAGGCAAGGCAAGGCATGGCAAAATTCTTTTATTCGAGGATAATAGGTAAGCACTCGTGTGCTTTTTTACATCCAGTCCCCGGATGAGAGAGAGAGAGCTCAGAGAAACTAGTACACTGGGAACATACTATCCTCTCTCTCTCTCTCTCTCTCTCTCTCTCTCTCTCTCTCTCTCTCTCTCTCTCTCTCTCTCTCTCTTGTGGCCAGTTGCAGTCCAGTCACACTGACCCAGCCAGGGAGTAGAGTAGAGGGGACATTCTGTTGTTGACCCTTCACCCTTTGACCACTGGCCTGGCCGCTCGTTAATTAAGACAGATAGCTGAACAGACGGACCGTGATTGAGAGAGAGAGAAGAGAGAGGAGAAGAGAGAGAGAGAGAGAGAGAGAGACGAGAGATGAGAGTTAGAATTGAACAGGAAGAGAGAGAGAAGAGAGAGAGAGAGAGAGAGAGAGAGAGGAGAGAGAGAACGTGTGTGTGGGCGGAAAAAAATGAGTGAGAAGAATGCGTGATGAGGGAAAGATAAAGGGATAAGATGTATGGACAGGAGAGAAAGGGGAAAAAAAAGAAACTAAGACAAAAAACAATAACAGAATCTAGAATGGATAGGAGAGATTTCGCTGGGATGATACTATAAACCGAGGTCCTATGTGCGAACGCATAACTGCAAAACTGCAAGCATACGGGGACTAGATGTAAAAAAATCGAAACGAGTGCTTTTTTTCCATTATCCTCCAAATAAAAACTCTCTCTGTCTCTCTCTGCTCTCTCTCTTCTCTCTCTCTCTCTCCTCTCTCTCTCTCTCTCTCTCTCTCTCTCTCTCTCTCTCTCTCTCTCTCTCTCTTATATATATTTATTATATATATATATATATATATATATATATATATTATATAAACAGGAATTCAGGTCACAATTTTTTTTTCTCTCTCTCTCTTCAGCTTTCGTAAGAGGTTATGTTTAGTCCACGAACTAAATATGTTTATGCTCCTAGTCACACACCATGCTTTGTATTGAAGGTCTGCTGTCCATGCCAGTTTTCAACAGTTTAATGATGCGGGCTTTTCTCCACCTCCCCCGGCCCCCCTATTAGCCAAGGTGTCACTGCCGGGCCATTTCAAGCTAAAGAATGTCCCGCCTGTGCTGCTCTTCTGTCATTAGTCTCCTTGACTCCATTTCAAATGCTCTCTCTCTTCTGTCTCTCTTCTCTTCTCTCTCTCTCTCTCTCACACACACACCACACACACACACACACACACACACACACACACACACACACACACACACACACACACACATTCTGATGGTGTAGTGGAGTGGTACTGCGTGGTTTTAATGAGTCACCTTTACCCCCTTCTTTTCTCTGTGCCTCTTTCCAGATTACTTCGTTTATTCATGCCTGCATACATTCGGGTGGCAGGTAGCCTAGTGGTTAGAAGGTCGGACTTGCCGCCTGATGGCGGAATATCAAGGTGCGAGTTTGAATCGCTGTCGCTCTGAGCTGTTCGTCTGGGTTAATTTTGTTCTTTGCGAGTTGATACGGTCTAGTCTTTGAGCCCACAACGGTTCTGCAAATTTTCTGATGAAGACTATAAACTGTAAAGTCCTGTGCTCCAACGAACTCCAGGACACTCCCCTGCTGACCGTTGTCTGCTTATCATGTATACATGTGTGTGTGTTGTTTGTGTGTGTGTGGTGTGTGTGTGTGTGTGTGTGTGTGTGTGTTGATTTAATAATGTTTCAACAACTCAACAACACTTAATGCACACGTTAAACACACAGCTTTCTCATCGTTGTCTGCTTATGATGTATGTATTTATTGAATAAGTTGTGAAACATTAACACCTTTAACACAGTTCTGTGTCTGCTTTGATGTTGTATCTTTGGATAACCAATTTTAAAAAATCAAACATTTACGCACGTTAAACATGTGTCTGCTATTCGTTTCTATTCATATTGAAAGGGTGGGGTGGTCAAGGTACTCGTCAAATATATTTCCGTGTTTTGAGATACTAGATTGTATCTATAGGTAAAAAAACAGCAAGTTAGGTGGTGCATGGATAACACGAGCAGGTCAGCATTAAATATTGCTCTAGCAGAGGAATGAAGTTCTCTAGGTTGATTTGTCAAGACATATTGTCTGAGTGTCATGCCGTACTGTAATGACGCTCTTACAACAAATGCCAAGCAAAACAAAACAAAAAAAAAAAAAAACAAAACCGCAAGATCTCTGAGTTAACTTCTAGGGCTAGAAGAAAAAAATGGCTGTAGCCAAAAGTCCTCAGTGACCTGTCACGTAGACCGCCACATTCTGCCTTCAGGGTCTCCTACCTCCCCTTTTCTTGTGGCTCTGGCCACTGACTGTTGGGTTAGGGGGTCCGCACACAAGGGAAGCTAATCCCCCACATAACACACCTTCACGTAACCACACCACCCCAGCTCTGTGGGAACAACTGAAAAGTGACGTAAACCTCGAGGCACGAGCACTAGTTCTCGGTACAGTTAAGGTCAAACCACACATATAATGAGAGATATATATATTAGATCACACCATTTTTTAAAAGCTTCTTACCTTATTAAAGAGTGCCGAATCAGCACTGTTCGTTCTGTTCTTCTTTGCCATCCAGCTTGTATTAATTATTATTATTATTATTATTATTATTATTATTATTATTATTATTATTTCAGTAGAATTTGGACTTTATACAGGAGAAGGAAGGATGGAAGGAGACAGGGAGGATGGCTTCAAAGGAAAAGTTGTCCCCCTTCACCTCACAACCATACTCCTCCTCCTCCAGTCCCCCCTGCCCCCCCCCCCCCCCCCCCCAAACAGCGGCCCATCAGGTGGTATGTTGACTATGACTCCATTCAGTCCCAGCAGCAGCCGGCTAATGTTATACAACAACTGGACTTGTCCCCAAAACCCCAACAAAGCCCTCCGGAATGCAGGCTGACGTGCCAACCAACATTCCCTTCCCCCCCTCCATCCCCTTCACTCATTCTTCCTCCTCTCAACCCCCCCCCCCCCTCCCTCCCCTTTTACTGTTTATGTTCCCCCCCCCCCCCAATTGTTGCTTAAAAACAAGCATCTGAGGAGGCAGGGAGAGGAGGTGGGAAGGGGGAGGATGGACAATAAAGATGGTGAGGTGACCAAGAACGATTTTTGAAATTTGATAATGGGGGATTAGAGATATTCAAACGGTTTATGCAGTTTTTACTGATCGTGCAAAATTTGTTGAGGTATTATAGATACAGATTCTTCTTCTTCTATTCTTCTTCTTTTTCTGTCGTCCTCGAACGAACGCCCAGACAGCAACTATTTTGTCTGTCTTTTGAGAGATACAGGTAATTGAGCCTACAACATCTTGAACTGCACGCCTAAAATTTGTCAGGAAAAATTGATAGAGATCATTGAGTTCAATGTGCAATGATAGCGTGAGTGTGTTGAAGCACAGAGACTATTGAGTTCATTGCAACTTGAACTGATCACAAAAAGACTGTTGATCAAGGGCTTATAGACAGGGATCACAGAGTTCGGCTACAACTTGAACTGATCGCGCAAGATTGTTTATTAAGGCACAGACAACCTAATGATATGTAAAAATAATAATACTAATAATCGCATATACTACCTTCAGTCGCGGCACAATTGTTTGCTCTCCCCAGGAAGAGCATGTCGCCACAGAAGCAGCGCCACCATTTAAACAAAATCGTGTTCTGCGAGTGTATGCATTTCTTTCATGTGCGCTAAATTTATGGGCCTTCCGTTTATCTTTTCAACCAAAAGAGTAAAAGCACCAAGATCACCACTCATAGTCCAGCAGAGGTGCTGAAAAATTCAGGCTCAGGTGGGGACCAAACCTGCGACCCCTCGCTAGTTTTATGATGGGTGTAAACTGAATTACCTCTAGTAGACCACCGAACCTATGCTATGCATGACCTCCATACAAAATTACATAATAATATGTTCCCCGAAGTCAGAATGCGGCTACCTTACGGGAAGGTTAAAAAATCGATCGATACACAAAACCTCGCTATTGGCGAATCTCCTCACTGTAGCCGAGGAATGAAAACAATCTATAAGTTTGTCTACATTCAAATCACACTCATGCTGTTGTATGCGCTCCCTGGCTGTGCTTTAGGCTAGTACAGATATGTATCGGTGACAAGGAGAGATAGACAGCACTTGGCCCATCTGTATTGGTTACAAGGCCAGCCAGCCAAAGTTCTGGCCATCTCTCTGATAGAAAACGAACCCTTAGTCATCCACTACGATACATTCGTCATCTTCATGGCATGCATGCCAAGTATAGTGCAACAAAGCTGGTGTGATGCGATGACAGATGGCAAGTACAGTACAGTACAGCACAGTACAGTACAGTACAGTACAGTACAGTACAGTACAGGACTGCATGTACAGTCAGGGCAATGACACCGGCAGCGTTGGGAGGCTATGATGCTGGCTAACACTTCTATATTGGGTGTAATTAAGAATTAATACATGTGTACCTTCCTTCATCAGGACAGCTGAAAGAGAAAGGAAAGCAGACAGAAGCTTGGATTCTTTGTTTCTGTCTGTCTGTTGTCTGTCTGTCTGTCTGTCTGTCTGTCTGTCTCTCTCTCTCTCTCTCTCTCGTCCTCTCTCTCTCTCTCTCTCTCTCCCTTCTCTCTCTCTCTCTCTCTCTCTCTCTCTCTCTCTCTCTGCTCTCCTCTCTTGGGACTGGATGTAAAAAAGACATGTTGCTTATTATTATCCTCGAATAAAAGAATTGCCTTGCCTTGCTTGCCTTGCCTTGCCTTGCCTTGCCTCTCTCTCTCTCTCTCTCTCCTCTCTCTCTCTCTCCTCTCTCTCTCTCTCTCTCTCTCTCTCTCTTCTGGTTTTGTTACTTATGGTGAAGATTTTGATGTTAATGTTTTAGTTTTGATTTGTTCCTTTTTTGTGTGGGAATAGTTGGCTGTGATTGGTTTGCTGCTGTTTGGTTGTTTAGTTTTCTTTAAGGGGGGCGGGTTGCATGGTATGGTCTCCATGAATACCTTAACAACATACAACGACACTTTCATTTATAGATCTATATAAATCACCCAATTCAGCTAAAAGCACAAAAGTAATCAAGGTAAAAGGAGGGTGGGAGAGAAAGAAAACATCTCCTAACAACCACATCACCAGCTACTTTAGGTAAGAGCAAGACTGATAAGCGGCAGGCCAACTTTTCATTTTCTCCAACACGTAAAACCAATCGTTTGTCAGATTTGCCAAAACACACCAGTTGATCTGTCATCCAACACGAAACCAGAGCCGTGGTGCCAATGTTGTGCTGTGTGTGTTGTGCTGTGTTGTGTTGTGCTGTGTTTGTTGTGTTGTGTGGTGTTGTGTTGGCCTAACACCCCTCCTTCCATGGCATGGCCCACAGCTGACATGTTCCTCGGCCCCGTGAGGACGTTTTCCAAGCAGGCTGAAGGAGGGATATTTGATAACCATTAGCCCTTAGAGAGCAAACAGGCGTTCCCTAACACTTCAGCGCTATAGGCTGGATAGGGTATAGGGTCCAAGAGGACTTGAACCGATAATTGCTTCATGCGATTTTGTTTGTTCTGTTGGGTTTGTCTGAAATTGGTTAGTCTGTGAAGTTGGTCCTTTTTTCGATTGAAGGTAATTGATGTTTCTGACTGGGGTGTGTTGTGTGTGGGGGGGTGGGGGGGGGGGGGGGGGGGGGGGTTGAGCGGGAAAATAATCAAATAATCAAGAAAAAAATGATATTCTCATCCAGTTCACGAACACTTGAAAGTAGCTGTTGATGTTAGCGGTGGGTTTTTTTTAAAGTTTAGTTTGTTTGCTTGAGGGATTTTGTTTCTCTTGTTCTTTCATTACAAAATGATTATATTACTTGATTCCCCCATAAGCATCAAACATTTTTCAACATTTTCAACGGGGGATGGGGGTAGCACAAATAGCACCCCTAATATTTCACCTCTCAGCCACAAAAATCGGTTACATCTGCATAACAAGCACTCGTCTTTTACATAAGGCCCACGGAGAGGTCAACACTTGTGTCCTTCACAAGTTGTCAACACGTGTAGGCTAGTGCCTCAAACACTGGTCATCGGCAGTGGTGAAAGTGCACTAACACTGAA
>CM060332.1:31591109-31608609 GCA_030674155.1 Stramonita haemastoma
ATCAAAGAGAAGAAAAGAGAAGAGAGAGAGAACAAAGAGAGAGGCAAGGCAAGGGGCAAGAAAAGGCATGAAATTCTTTTATTCGAGGATAATAGGTAACACTCGTGTCTTTTTTACATCCAGTCCCCGGGATGAGGGGGAGAAGCTCAGAGAAACGTACACTGGGAACATACTTCCTCTCTCTCTTCTCTCTCTCTCTCCCCTTCTCTCTCTCCTCTCTCCTCTCCTCTCTCTCTCTTGTGGGCCGTTGCAGTCCATCACACTGACCCAGCCGGGATAGAGTAGAGGGACATTCGTTGTTGACCCTTCACCCTTTGACCACTGGCCTGGCCGCCGTTAATTAAACAGATAGCTGAACAACGGACCGTGATTAAAAGGGGGAGAGAGAGAGAGAGAAAAAGGGGGGAGAGAGAGAAGAAGAAAAAGAAGAAAAAAAAGAGAGGAGGGGGGAGGGGGAGGGGGGAGAGAGAGAGAGAGAAACGTGTGTGTGGGGGGGAAAAAAAAATGATGAAAAGAATGCGTGGAGAGGGAAAGATAAAGGGAAAGATGTAGGGACAGGAGAAAGGAAAAAAAAGAAACTAAGACAAAAAACATAACAGAATCTAGAATGGATAGGAGAGATTTCGCTGGGATGATACTATAAACCGAGGTCTATGTGGAACGCATAACTGCAAAACTGCAAGCATACGGGGACTAGATTAAAAAAATCAAATGAGTGCTTTTTTCCATTATCCTCCAATTAAAAACTCTCTCTCTCTCTCTCTCTCTTCTTCTCTTCTCTCTCTCTTCTCTTCTCTCCTTCCCTCTCTCTCGTCCTTTTCTTTTTTCTCCCTTCGTCTCCTCTTCTCTCCTCCCCTCTTTCTCTTTATATATATATATATATATATATATTATATATATAAAATATTATAAAACAGGAATTCAGGTCACAATTTTTTTTTTCTCTCCCCTTTCAGCTTTCGTAAGAGGTTATGTTTAGTCCACGAACTAAATATGTTTATGCTCCTAGTCACACACCTGCTTTGTATTGAAGGTCTGCTGTCCATGCCAGTTTTCAACAGTTTAATGATGCGGGCTTTTCTCCACCTCCCCCGGCCCCCCTATTAGCCAAGGTGTCACTGCCGGGCCATTTCAAGCTAAAGAATGTCCCGCCTGTGCTGCTCTTCTGTCATTAGTCTCCTTGACTCCATTTCAAATGCTCTTTTCTCTCTTCTCTTTTGTCTCCCCTGTCTCTCTCTCACCCCACCCCTCCACACACACACACCCCACACACACACACACACACACACACACACACACACACACATTCTGGTGGTGTAGTGGAGTGGTACTGCGTGGTTTTAATGAGTCACCTTTACCCCCTTCTTTTCTCTGTGCCTCTTTCCAGATTACTTCGTTTATTCATGCCTGCATACATTCGGGTGGCAGGTAGCCTAGTGGTTAGAAGGTCGGATTTGCCCCTGATGGCGGAATATCAAGGTGCGAGTTTGAATCGCTGTCGCTCTGAGCTGTTCATCGGGTTAATTTTGTTCTTTGCGAGTTAATACAGGCCCAGTCTTTGAGCCCACACGGTTCTGCAAATATTTTGATGAAACTATAAACTGTAAAGTCCTGTGCTCCAACGAACTCCAGGACACTCCCCTGCTGCACCGTTGTCTGCTTATCATGTATACATGTGTGTGTGTGTGGGTGTGGGGTGTGTGTGTGTCTGTGTGTGTGTGTGTGTGTGTTGATTGAATAATGTTTCAAACCAACAAACTTTATGCACACGTTAACACACAGCTTTCTATCGTTGTCTGTTTGTGTATGTATATATTGTGTTTTATTTAAGGGGTTCTTTGTTTGTTTGATGTGTTTTGGGATTTTTTTTTGGTTTGTGTCTGGCATGTCTTTATTATTTCTATTTGGTAAGGTGGGTGGGGAAATGGTAACCTCAAATATCATTTGCTTTTTGTATATAAAATTTATAAGTAAAAGAAAACAAGTAGGGGGTGGCAGGAACAAACGAGAAGTTTCAGCTGAATTTTTTTGTTAGCAAATGAATTTTTATTATTTGCCAAATTTCATGGAAAGGTCAGTCCGTAACTTAAGTATCTTACAACAAAGCCAAGCAAAAAACAAACAAAAAAAAAAACAAAAACCCGCAAGATCTCTGAGTTAACTTCTAGGGCTAGAAGAAAAAAATGGCTGTAGCCAAAGTCCTCAGTGACCTGTCACGTAGACCGCCACATTCTGCCTTCAGGGTCTCCTACTCCCCTTTTCTTGTGCTCTGGCCACTGACTGTTGGGTTAGGGGGTCCGCACACAAGGGAAGCTAATCCCCCACATAACACACCTTCACGTAACCACACCACCCCAGCTCTGTGGGAACAACTGAAAAGTGACGTAAACCTCGAGGCACGAGCACTAGTTCTCGGTACAGTTAAGGTCAAACCACACATATAATGAGAGATATATATATTTAGATCACACCATTTTTTAAAAGCTTCTTACCTTATTAAAGAGTGCCGAATCAGCACTGTTCGTTCTTTTCTTCTTTGCCATCCAGCTTGTATTATTATTATTATTATTATTATTATTATTATTATTATTATTATTAATTATTATTTCAGTAGAATTTGGACTTTATACAGGAGAAGGAAGGATGGAAGGAGACAGGAGAGGATGGCTTCAAAGAAAAAGTTTGTCCCCCTTCACCTCACAACCATACTCCTCCCCCTCCAGTCCCCCTGCCCCCCCCCCCCCCCCCCCCCCTAAACAGCGGCCCATCAGGTGGTATGTTGACTATGACTCCATTCAGTCCAGCAGCAGCCGGCTAATGTTATACAACAACTGGACTTGTCCCAAAACCCCAACAAAGCCCTCCGGAATGCAGGCTGACGTGCCAACCAACATTCCCTTCCCCCCCTCCATCCCCTTCACTCATTCTTCCTCCTCTCAACCCCCCCCCCCCCCCCTCCCCTTTTACTGTTTATGTTCCCCCCCCCCCCCAATTGTTGCTTAAAAACAAGCATCTGAGGAGGCAGGGAGAGGAGGTGGGGAAAGGGGGAGGATGGAACAATAAAGATGGTGAGGTGACCAAGAACGATTTTTGAAATTTGATAATGGGGGATTAGAGATATTCAAATGTTTATGGCAATTTTTACTGATCGTGCAAAATTTGTTGAGTTTATAGATACAGATTCTTCTTCCTCTTCTTTTTCTTCTTTTTCTCTGTCGTCCTCGAAGAACGCCCAGACAGCAACTATTTTGTCTGTCTTTTGAGAGATACAGGTAATTGAGCCTAACAACATCTTGAACTGCACGCCTAAAATTTTTTGTCAGGAAAATTGATAGAGATCATTGAGTTCAATGTGCAATGATAGCGTGAGTGTGTTGAAGCACAGAGACTATTGAGTTCATTGCAACTTGAACTGATCACAAAAAGACTGTTGATCAAGGGCTTATAGACAGGGATCACAGAGTTCGGCTACAACTTGAACTGATCGCGCAAGATTGTTTATTAAGGCACAGACAACCTAATGAATGTAAAAATAATAATACTAATAATCGCATATACTACCTTCAGTCGCGGCACAATTGTTTGCTCTCCTCCAGGAAGAGCCTGTCGCCACAAAAGCAGCGCCACCATTTAAACAAAATCGTGTTCTGCGAGTGTATGCATTTCTTTCATGTGCGCTAAATTTATGGGCCTTCCGTTTATCTTTTCAACCAAAGAGTAAAAGCACCAAGATCACCACTCATAGTCCAGCAGAGGTGCTGAAAAATTCAGGCTCAGGTGGGGACCAAACCTGCGACCCTCGCTTTTATGATGGGTGTAAACTGAATTACCTCTAGTAGACCACCGAACCTATGCTATGCATGACCTCCATACAAAATTACATAATAATATGTTCCCCGAAGTCAGAATGCGGCTACCTTACGGGAAGGTTAAAAAATCGATCGAATACACAAAACCTCGCTATTGGCGAATCTCCTCACTGTAGCGAGGAATGAAAACAATCTATAAGTTTGTCTACATTCAAATCACACTCATGCTGTTGTATGCGCTCCCTGGCTGTGCTTTAGGCTAGTACAGATATGTATCGGTGACAAGGAGAGATAGACAGCACTTGGCCCATCTGTATTGGTTACAAGGCCAGCCAGCCAAAGTTCTGGCCATCTCTTGATAGAAAACGAACCCTTAGTCATCCACTACGATACATTCGTCATCTTCATGGCATGCATGCCAAGTATAGTGCAACAAAGCTGGTGTGATGCGATGACAGATGGCAAGTAACAGTACAGTACAGACAGTACAGTACAGTACAGTACAGTACAGTACAGTACAGTACAGGACTGCATGTACAGTCAGGGCAATGACACCGGCACGTTGGGAGGCTTGAGCTGGCTAACACTTCTATATAGGTGTAATTAAGAATTAATACATGTGTACCTTCTTCATCAGGACAGCTGAAAGAGAAAGGGAAGCAGACAGAAGCTTGGATTCTTTCTGTCTGTCTGTCTGTCTGTCTGTCTGTCTGTCTGTCTGTCTGTCTTCTCTCTCTCTCTCTCTCTCTCTCTCTCTCTCTCTCTCTCTCTCTCTCTCTCTCTCTCTCTCTCTCTGTTTTGTTACTTTGGGAGGATGTAAATAGATGTGTGTTTCTTTTCTATTTTTGTTGTGATTGTTGCTGCTTGCCTCTCTCTCTCTCTCTCTCTCTCTCTCTCTCTCTTCTCTCTTCTCTTCTCTCTCTCTCTCTGGTTTTGTTACTTATGTGAGATTTTGATGTTAATGTTTTAGTTTTGATTTGTTCCTTTTTTTGTGGGAATAGTTGGCTGTGATTGGTTTGTGCTGTTGTTTTTAGTTTTCTTTAGGGGGGGGGGGGTGCATGGTATGGTCTCCATGAATACCTTAGACAACATACAACGACACTTTCATTTAGAGATCTATATAAATCACCCAATTCAGCTAAAAGCACAAAAGTAATCAAGGTAAAAGGAGGGGTCGGAGAGAAAGAAAACATCTCCTAACAACCACATCACCAGCTACTTTAGGTAAGAGCAAGACTGATAAGCGGCAGGCCAACTTTTCATTTTCTCCAACACGTAAAACCAATCGTTTGCAGATTGCCAAACACACCAGTTGATCTGTCATCCAACACGAAACCAGTGAGTGGTGCCAATGTTGTGCTTTTTGTTTGTGTGTTGTGTGTGGTTTGTTGTGTTGGCCTAACACCCCTCCTTCCATGGCATGGCCCACAGCTGACATGTTCCTCGGCCCCGAGAGGACGTTTTCCAAGCAGGCTGAAGGAGGGATATTCGATAACCATTAGCCCTAGAGAGCAAACAGGCGTTCCCTAACACTTCACGCTATAGGCTGGATAGGGTATTAGGGTCCAAGAGGACTTGAACCGATAATTGCTTCATGCGATTTTGTTTGTTCTGTTGGGTTTGTCTGAAATTGGTTAGTCTGTGAAGTTGGTCCTTTTTTGATGAAGGTAATTGATGTTTCTGACTGGGTTGTGTGTGTGTGGGGGGGTGGGGTGGTTGAGAGGAAAATAATCATATAATAAGTAAAAATGATAACTTCATCCAGTTCACGAACACTTGAAAGTAGCTGTTGGTGTTGGCGGTGGATTTTTTTTAAATTTAGTTTGTTTGCTTCGAGGGATTTTGTTTCTCTTGTTCTTTATTACAAATGATTATATTACTTAATTCCCCCATAAGAGCATCAAACATTTTTCAACATTTTCAACAGTGGGGGGGGGGAGCACAAAAGCACCCCTAATATTTCACCTCAGCCACAAAAATCGGTTACATCTGCATAACAAGCACTCGTCTTTTACATAAGGCCCACGGAGAGGTCAACACTTGTGTCCTTCACAAGTTGTCAACACGTGTAGGCTAGTGCCTCAAACATGGTCATCGGCAGTGGTGAAAGTGCACTAACACTGAAATGAGATAAGCCACGGGTTTGACCACTCTGGCCACACAACTTGGTGACGAGAGTGGGGGGAAAGAGAGGGGGGGGGGGGTGAAACCCCGACAGCCATTGAGGTTCACATCCTGTTTACCATCTGGACCTCTGTCTGTTTGATGTGTTCCTCTCCAAAGCCATCCAGCCTTGTTCCCTGTCCCGTGTGTGTGGGAAAGTTGTATAAACCTGTGATATAGGGGCCTGTTGTATAAAACCTGTGACATAGGGGCCTGTTAGTTGTGTCAACCTTTGGTGGAGGGGCCTGTTGGGTCAACACTGGTGGACATTAAACCTGCTTGGTTCAGAGAGCTGCCAGACAGCAGAGAGCATGGAGTCAACGACAGCTAATAGCTTTCCCCAGGAAAGTTTGCTGATAACTGTTCAAATAAAAACGGGTTCCGATCCGCGGCTTAACGAGTACCCTTCTTTTTCCAACTTACTCCCAGTTTTAAGGTCTGACTTTTCACTGCACTTATGAGTCATTTATGATATGAAGAGTCAAGCGGTTTGGAGACAGCGGGTTTTACGCTTTGTTTGTTCAAGGTTCAGACCCTGATATTCACCTTTATACCTTGAGGGGAGGGGGGGGGTTGTCATTCAAGCCCATGGAAATATAAAATATGGTAGGCAGCCCTTATTCTTCTACTACACTCCCCCCCCCCCCCCTCACACACACACACACACACACACACACACACCACACACACAACACACAGAGGATGATACCGCTATCAGAGCCCAAGTCATACATTTTGATTCAATATTCAAAACCCGATACACCTTGGAAAACGCAATATGTGGTGTGTTTTCTTTCTTTCTTTTGTTGTTGTTGTTGTTGATTTTTGTTGGGGGGGTGTTTGTTCTTGTTTTGGTTTCTTTGTTAGATGGTGTATTAGTATTTTATTTAGATGTTGCCAATATTTACAAAAATAACGTTATCCCTCTAATATGTCAAGTAATTATGGGCCACTACCTAGCTGCTATCTCGAAGCAGACGTGTTTGTGGATAAAGCACTTTTTGGTAAACAGTACTGCTATCAGCAAGGCACTACTTTCCTGTGTTGATGAAAGGAGTATACCTTTGATAAAGGAAATGAACATGTGTTGAAAAAGAAACCAGTACTTGTTCAAACCAGTACAAAGCCACTTTGAAAACAACATGGCGGAAAGACCTATACACACGAACACATTTGGAAATGAGATACAATCTTCGGAGTGTATATTACAAAATGTACAACAAGCTGTTCACTTTGTATCGCTCCGTATCTACATTTTTTTCTGAATAAATGAAATGTTTCAGCGAAAAGGGGATGAAAGTCTTGGACCGTGTCCAACTTGGGGGTACAGACATTATGTGTTCGGTGACATGACAGTTAATAAAAACGACTGCAGTTAAACTGAGCCAGGGGACAGGCACTTATATATATATATATATATATATATATATATATATATATATATATATATATATATATATATATATCCCAAGGGTTCAATACTTCGGGAAAACTCGAGTGGTGAGTGCGTGTGGGTGGGTGTGGGTGTGTGTGCCTGGGCTTGTGAGTACGTGCACGCATCCATACGTGCGTGCGAGTAAGTGGAGGGGATGGGAGATGGGGGAAAATCACTACAAATATATAGAGATTTTTCTCTTTTGTTTCTCGCGTCGTGGTGGAGTACATAGGTGTTGGGCGCACACGCACTCTCGCGAACACACACACACACACACACACACACACACACACACACACACACACACACCACAGTGACATACGCACGCACGCACCCCAACACATACATACAAACACACATATTGTGCACAAGAACACCCTCGTACTTTAAATAAAAGGAGGGAGAGAGAGAGAGAGAGAGAGAGAGAGAGAGAGAGAGAGAGAGAGAAGAAGGAGAGAGAGAGAGGAGCATCCCTTGAGATAGATTACTTACGAAAGAAACGAAACAGTAAAAGACATCAATCACGATAGTTTTCTTATTACTGCTTCTGAAGCCTGCAGGGCCCGTGATTGTGTCGAATTATATATTAATGCCTGTCTTTATACATACGATGAGAATATCTCTCTCTCTCTCTCTCTCTCTCTCTCTCTCTCTCTCTCTCTCTCTTCTCTTCTCTCTCTCTCTCTCTCTCCTCTCCTCTCCTCTCTCTCTCTGTAACAGCTGCAGCAAACGTTTTTATGACTGCTGCTGCTGTTCTATACGTGGAAAAGGCCACAGGCGATCTCCCTTTTTAGAATAATCTTTTTCATCTTTTTTTTTTTATAGTTTTAATCTATTCATCCATCCATCCATCTGTGTGCTACTCTGTCTGTCTGTCTGTCTCTCTCCGTGTCTCTATCTCTCTCTCGTTAAAAGCCTTAATGATTGTAATTTCTGCAGTAAACGCATAAGAAAGATTGATGTCTAACATTAGCACAGGTCTTACTAATCCTCTATCAGCATAGCCTTGTCAATCAACTTGGAAAAAAAATGTGTGCGCGCGCGCGCACCACACACCACACACACACACACACACACACACAACACACACACACAACACACACACAGATAATGTATTCATGTATAACATGTTATTGCTTCTAAGGAGTGGGTGTTGAGATTTGATTAACAGCAATAATAATAATATATGTATATAATCAGCGACTGCCCAAAGGAAGAAATGGCCTACAACATATCAAGTCATAACTGTAACTCCTGACTACTGTGTAAGTGCTCTGCACAAGAAAATTCACACGTTTCTAACAGTTTGTTCATGTGTAGATACCATCAATAGAGCTAATCTGAACTGGTTTGGGGATCTTGAAAATTCCAGTGTCATACACAGACAGATAGACAGACAGAGTCAGAGACAGAGAAGATGAACTTTTTAACACAAAAAAACTATTAGACTAGAAGCTACTAGGATTCTCTTATGTTGTGTCGTAAAGTGGTTACTGTCCCAAAGTGGACAGACTCAACGAAAACAATCACTTCACCCCTGGTCTGGAAACTACCCGCGAAAACTGACTAGGCCTACCTTCTCCTTTTCCTCACCAGGTGGGCTGGGTACCAATGCACAGACTGCAAAGCGCGAGACAAACGGTTCCAAATCGGACAATTCCTACCGTCTTTGTGAGCGCTGGATCGGGTAAAAACAACAACAGATTTGCCCGCAAAATCTTAAGGAGTAATATACTCGCTTTACGTTTGCAGTCTCAACAGAGTTTTTTTTATTTTTATTTATCTTTGTTTTGCCTTTTTTTTTTAGTCGTGTTTTCACATGTGTTGATACAAAAGGATGTGCTAAGTAGTTTTAAAAATAACTTCCAGCAATGTTTCGATGAAATCGTGCAGTTAAATGCTTTCATCCAGTTAGCGACAAGACAACCATTTAAGGACAACCATTTAAGGACACCACATACGTACGTATCTGAAAAAAAAACACCTCCAGTATGCCCCAGGGGGTATGGGTACCAAATGTTGCCAGGCTAATAAAAAAACAAAATTTTAAGGAAGAAAACAACAACTGCTAACTATGGTGTTTACTGAATCTACCTCAACTGGTGTCCTTGCCCTTATTTTCTGAAGGTGTGTTTGTTGTGAGGATTACAATTGTACAAATGGAGAACAGAATGTTGCATTACAACTCAGGTACGAACTTTTGTTTTACAGAGTAGTTTTTTTTCCTTAATTGAACAGAAACATCAAAACAAATCCATTCAGACATTACAATACGCACTGAATACTTTGTTTTCTGTTTTTGAATTTTGATAGTGATGATGTTGGCGAAATGTTGAGAAAGATAAATGTTACTTAACAATTCAGAGGGGGGGGGGAGGGTTCTAATAAAACATCTCAAAGCCAATCCAGAACTTGTTCTGCTCTCTGAATCTTTCATGACCTTGACCTCATATTTTCGGTATTTGTAATGGACGATTTTGAAGACTTGGAAAAACAAACAAACAAAAAAGAACATGCCGCTTCACAACTCGTGTATGAATGCTCTTTTACAACGCTGGTATTTCCTGACATAAAAGTGACACAAAAACGAACCCAGGCCCTGTGTACTGACTGAATCTCACAAGTGCTTACCTTCATTTTGAACATATTGGTTAGTGACAAGAATGTTGCTTTATAACCCACCTGAACCCTCAAATTAAAAAAACAAACAGATACAGAAACCAGTTTTAATACGATGCTCTCTCTCTCTCTCTCTCTCTCTCTCTCTCTCTCTCTCTCTCTCTCTCTCTCTCTCTCTCTCTCTCTCTCGTCCTTGGCCCTCTTTTCTGCAGGTTTGCTGCAGTGATGATTTGAAGAAAGGGCAGAAAGAAGGAATGTTGTTTTACAACCCAGCTATTTCCTGACGCCTTGTATTATTTTGTGGCCCAGGGGGTGCTGTGACAGACGACTCCCTCCCTACCGCAAAACCTCCCCTCCCCGGATCTTTCTGTCCTCTACATCCATCCCCCTCCCCTCTCTGTCTGTCTGTCTCTGTCTCTCTGTCTCTCTGTCTCTGTCTCTGTCTCTGTCTCTCTCTCTCTCTCTCTCTCTCTCTTCTCTCTCTCTCTCTCTCTCCACACACTCACACAAATTGCCCTAGCAGGCGGGAGGGTGGGTTACCTTGTGAAGGAGAAGTAGTGAGGGCTGGGGAAGGCGACATTGATTCTTTGGAGCAACAGTCGCAGCTGTTTGCCAAACGATCAGGTGACTTCTCCTCCTTCTCCTGCCTTCTTCTCCTTTCCAATTTCTTCTCTCTGGCTAGATGTCATGTCAGTGATAGAGAGGAGAAGGTGGATTTTTTTTTTTTTACGAAGTGAAGTGTCGAAAGTTTGAGTTGACCTTGAGTGTAATTTCTAAACCGTTTACTTTTCGTTTGTTTGTGTTGGGTACATATTTCTTCTATCAAGGTTCTTTCCAAGCTTTCTACGACGTGGAATGTTCCTGTTTCTTGTCGTCACGAACTTCGCTTTAACCCCGTGTAGAATACGCCATTATATCAATAATGTTGATAGTGGAGGATTAGTTTTCTTTTCTTTACTTTTTTTGTATTGCACGTTTTAACGAAAAAATACGTTTATTTCTTATAAGTTTGGGTGTTTGTTTTTTCTCCCTAGATGCAAGCTGACACAGGCTTGCCATATATGAAACATGCCCTCCCCCTCCCCCTTTTTTCCCCCGGGCACAAAACAATGCATCCATTTTTTCTCCATTATCATTATCATCTGATTAGCATCTACATTTCTATCTAAATAGACTCTATCTAATTATATATAGTAAAGCACATAATACTTACGAGGCGACAACAGCCCTGATAAATGGCCTCTGTGGTCGATGGGGCTATAATTATAAACGACATGATTGGTCGGATTGGACTGAAGCAGACAGGCGTGGAAGGCTTTTCTTGTTGGACAAAATAATGCTGTGCTGCTTTACCTTGACTGAAGCTGAAGAAGAATGTCAGGAGGAGGACGAGGAAGGGATGAGGGGGGGGGGGGGGACACAGGGTAGCTAGAGGCAAATGTGCGAACAATGGCCGGAAAGTAGTCGCCGGGTAAAAATAGAGTGGGGTTATTCACACAGTGAAGGGGGGGGGGGGGCGAGCTTGACCTTGAATTTCAAAACCACCATTGGTCCATGCTTGAAGGGATATTTGGGAGGGGGGGGGGCGACAAAATAAAGTTCTAATTTCTTCAGGGAAAAGAAAACAAGCAAGCAAAGAAACAAAAGCTCGATAATGTAAAGAGATCCGTCAATTACCACGAACTGTAACTTCAGGATGTGATGGTATTTCTTCATTTGAAAAGTTGTAGGCGGATATAAAGCCAAGTAGTGCACTGCTTCAGTTACCAAGAAGAGAGAGAGAAAGAGAGAGAGGAAAGGGGTGGACAGATACACAGGTGGGCAAAGATGCCATCCCTGCAAGTATAACCTTGGTAGGCTCTAATAGGCTACTGTGGGGGGACAGACCAGAGAGAGAGAGAGACAAAGGTCCCTGAAGTGCCAGTCACGGCTCTATTAGCCCAAGGCGGAGGGCTGGAGGTGTTCCATTTCAGGCCCAGGGCTGGAGCCCCGGTAACAAAGGCGGATGGATTATCACGTCCATAGCAGTGCGGCTTAAATCAACGCTATTAACACGTTCCGTACCGCACCGCACCGCACCACTCCACAGCCCCTGCCTGTACTGTGGCTACCGAGAGAGAGAGAGAGAGAGAGAGAGAGAGAGAGAGAGAGCAGTGTAGCGCTCGTTACCCACTCTTTTGTTATGTGAGGGCGGTGGTGGTGTGTATGTTAGAAATATGCCATGAATGTGAATTCTTGTTATTAATAACGCCTGGATACTCTCGCCAGCCAATCAGTAAGCTCTGAGGGTTTGGGCTTTTTTTTTAAACATGGTCTGGCTTACCAACTACAAAAAAAAAGAGGAAGGGGGGGGGACAGATGGTGACTGGTGCTATTTTGGGGGCTATGTCCCACCGCGGGGAAGGTCTTGGGCGTGATAGAGAAACTATAACTGGTATGACTAGACATATTTTTGAAAAATTGGGGGATCATGGGATGAAAAGGAAAGCGGATACAGTGTGACTGATATGATGGCAGGGGAGGGGAGAGGAAAAGTCACAGGCACACAGAGAGAGAGAATGATGGTAGCTTTGAACGGAAATAGGGGCTCGAGGAAATTGACCCTTCGGGAGATGAATTATTGTTCCCACTGACGTGTGAACAGCAGGTTAGTAAGCAACAAAGACTTCCTCTATATAAACCAAAACCCCACCTCCCATCCCTATAAAAAAAAATGAGAAGGAAATTAGAGTTATTAATATATATTCGTAATTTGCGGACACACAGAAATAAAAGTAAACCAGGACAGACACAAAAATACAGAGACACAAATGCAAACAGCCAGACAGACAGGTGGACAAGCTGTCTAGACAGAGACGTAGATTAATAGAGAGAAAAAGAAACCATAAAAATATATGATTGCCTTCCGGCAATTCGTGGTTGTTGTTGTTTGGGGGGTGGGGTTGTTGTTCTTTTGGTTTTTTATTATTGTTTGTGGTAGGTTGTTTTTGTCTGTAGTTTTGTTTGGGGGGGGAGGAGGTGTATGTATTAACGAATAAAGAGAAAGCGGTCAGCTGTCTTACCTTGGCGAATGTTGACGATGTGAGGATGGCGGAGGCTGGTCAGAATTCGGATTTCACGCCGGATCCTGTTGAGATCCATCTCGTCCTGGATCTTCGTCTTCTTCACATACTTGATGGCCACCTGTGGGAATGCAGCGAAATAAAGGACATTTGACTCTTCATCACTTTGTTTTGTTGTTGTTTTTTCACATTTCGAAAAAAACATCACTCGCTACTAAGGTCTATAGAAGATTTAGGTGTTCCCATATTATAGCTTACGTTGTTGTTGGGGAGCGAAATGTCAAGACCTCAGCATCTCTAGAGGCCAGTTTGATGGCCAATGACGGTAAAGGTACTAATCAACATCAGCTAAAAAGATAAAAACATTATCTTTCATAAGTTTTTTTTTTCTCCAGTTATGAATTAAGGTAGTTACATCTTTATTTGTCGAATATTTTCTGTAAGTTTTCTGGGGACAGTGATTCATAATCATACAATAATGTATGGCATGGAACTCCTAGAAAACACCCCCCAAAAAATGTCGACTTGCAGAAAACAAGGCGTAGGTTCACCCCCAGAAACCACCTTCTCTCTGTCTGTCTCTCTGTCTGTCTGTCTCTCTCTCTCTCTCTCTCTCTCTCTCTCCTCTCTCTCTCTCTCTCTCTCTCTCTCCTCTTCTCTCTCCCCACCCCCGACCGAACACTGCGGAGAGCAACGGGGAATTCTATCGAACCTTCACAGCACGACCAGACAGAAACCCCAGTAGCTATTAAGACCGGCATTGAAAATGCCAATTCTACGTAGGCAACCAGCCGTGGAAAAACTTGCAACATGAGTCAGAGGCAAACCGGGGATCAAGAGCATGGGGTCACTGATGATAGGGCTAGGACTACACACAATGTGGGCCTGTGGTCATAAACAGTGCTTCCTTCCCATCAGACTATAAACCCAGGCCCCGTGTGCAAACGCACACAGACCATCTCGCCGGGTAACAAAACTGAACATAAACTATTATATGTATATATATATACTAATATAATATATGCACACTGGTGTTGTGTTTAAACATCATCTCTGAAGTCGGAATGTGGTTACCTTACTAACTGCTAGGCAAACGGTTGCACTGTTAAAAAGCAAGTTCTCACCAGTAAGGAACCTCAGAGCTCTTGCTGAGAGAGAGAGAGAGAGGAGAGAGGAGAGAGAGAGAGAGGAGAGAGAGAGAGGGGGGGGGGGGGGGGGCACAAGATAAGACTTCATCACATATATGTTTGAAAAAACTACTGCACTGTCAGAAAGAATGTGGCCGTGCAACGACCTACTCTCTATTCTCCAACTCCCCGAGGAGTCCTTGCTTAATTAAGGCACCGCACTGAATGTTTCACCACTGTCTCTCGGGCATTTTGAACCTGGCAGAGCCAATTAGTATTCCTCGTGGGGTAGATCTAGAGGGTGCATACTGGGTATGTTCGTGTTTCTGTCAACCACCCATTGCTAAAGTGGGATCTGTAACGTGTGTATTAGATCTTCTGCGTGCGCCTGTGTATTACACGAATGAAATAAAGGCACAAACAGGTCTACATTCAAAGCTGACCCAAGAGATGGTAAAAATCCCCAGCCGAAATTCACCAAACACCGCTGTGAGAGATTCGAACCCCCAACTATGCGGACACACGGAACGGAAGTCAAACGGCCTCAAATTAACCACGCAGGCGTATCAACGTACGTCTATCAGTACAGCGACAGAGCAGTGAAAGCACTTATTAATAATAAAGAGCGAGGTTAAGTACACGCGTTTGGGGACCTGTGCACTGTCACACAGATACCGGATCCAGTCATCTTCAGCTGTACTGAGTGAGCTGTCGATGAAAGTGTAGCCTGGAATTTCCCTGTGTGGGTATGACTCATGTCAACAAGCCTGCTGCATCTCCTCTCTCTCTCTCTCTCTCTCTCTCTCTCTCTCTCTCTCTCTCTCTCTCTCTCTCTCTCTCTCTCTCTCTCTCCATGATTATTTCCTTGATTGTTTTGATACATGTACAAGTATATAAAAAATTTATAAGGACAAATTATAATAATGGACAAGGCTTGGCCTAAAATCTTCATCGTTGCATATCAAAGATCAGTCAGATCCATTTATTTATATACTCTCTCTCTCTCTCTGCCTCACACACACACACACACACACACACACACACACACACACACACACACACACACACACACACAGAGGGGTAGATAGGGAGAAAACCGAAAATGAAGTCTTGAAGTTTGAAACCGAAACTTGTCTGTAATTACTGAGAACTATTTTTGCGAATGAACAGCAGAGTTTGCTGACGTGTTTCTTTCTTAGACTTAACGTAACTTCACCAAGCAATTCATTAATTAATTACAGTCTCTTCGCTAAAGTGCCAGGAAACCTAATATTTAATTATCCATCTACTAGTGTTTCCCGCTTGCATCAGAAAAACGAGGATCATGTGTGTGGTGCACCTGGGATACAAGCACTTGTATATTGTACACACGTACGCAGAGAGAGAGAGAGAGAGAGGGGGGGGGGGGGGGGGGGAGAGACATAGAGGCACAGAGAGAGGGGGAGATGGGAGAGAGAGAGAGAGAGAGAGAGAGAGAGAGAGAGAGAGAGAGAGAGAGGAGAGAGAGAGAGAGAGAGAGAATGTGTGTGGCGTGCTGCTGCGAGCGAGCGTGCGGCGGTGTGTGTTGTGAAATTGAAAAAAGCACTATCATCATGATCATGTACGTACTTCTTATCACCACAACAAGGGTCTCCACCACACAACACAAACCAACCAACACAGACAAAGCAAAACAAAACACACACCAAAAAAAACCCTAAACATATAGACATACACTGCCAATTAACTCTCCCCAGACCCCCCAAAAAACCCCAGGTAACATGCACACAGCGCGGTAACAACAAACCCACCACAAGGCAGACATAACAGGCAGGATTTGCGCAGGCGTAAAGACTTGACCCAAAGACAAGGGGTCAGGAATAATTAACGTGTGCCTTGGTGACTAATTGGCAGCTAACCGACTCCAAAGTCAACTGGCGGGTGGAGAAAAGAAAAAAAAGGACCTGAAATAACACCATGTATCAGCACCTACAGTGTGAACACAATGACTGGCAGTTCAAAAAAGGAAAAGAAGAGAGGGAGGGAGGGGGGGGGAGTTTTGAGGAGAGAGAGAGAGAGAGAGAGAGAGAGAGAGAGAGAGAGAGGAGAGAGAGAGAGAGAGAGGTTTCGCGTAACGACGCTATAACTTCTTGTTCTGTTTTTAAGTCGTCAAAGAGACAAGGGTACGCCTCAACCCAAAATAGCGTTTTTTTAACAACGAGGAAGACAATGTATACACAGGCCTATAAATAGCGTTAGAACTGAGACATATACCTTGATATTGCTTGTACATGGGGCAATACCTTTCTTCTCTACCAGGAAGAAACACAGTGCAGTTCTTTGTTAAAACAATGTTTCGCGGCCCCTTCAAATAGAAAGTAAGAAAGTTGGATGGTTGGAGAAGAGAGGGATGGGCAGGATAGGTGTAAATGAGTGATTAAAGAACGAAAATAGCGCCGAGTGCTTGCTTAAGCTTACTCTAAGCGGGCAAGACGTCATAACTGTTTATAGATCTGTCATCCCTCAGATGTCGTAAACGTAAAACTACGTCATAAAAGTAATGTGGAAGTTTTGTGTGTGTTTGAGAGAGAGAGAGAGAGAGAGAGAGAGAGAGAGAGAGAGAGAGAGGGAGAGAGGTGTGTGTGTGTGTGTGTGTGTGTGTGTGTGTGTGTGTGTGTGTGTGTGTGTGTGTGTTAGGGGGAAGAAGGGGGGGGGAAGAGGGAGAGGAGGGAGAGAGGGAGGGTGTGGTGTGAGAGGAGAGTGAGGAGAAGGAGAGAGGGAGAGAGAGAGGAGAGAGAGAGAGAGATTGTGGAATTGTTTATTATATTCTTTATTTCTTTTATAAATTCACTTTCTTCCTCTCAGTTTTGGTTCTCTCTCTCTCTCTCTCTCTCTCTCTCTCTCTCTCTCTCTCTCTCTCTCTCTCTCTCTCTCTCTCTCTCTGGGCAGGTGAGAGTGTGTGTGCTTTGTGACGCATGCAGCACTATCGGATGATCGGTCAGCCCAAACATTGACTTTTGGCCAACACACACACACACACACACACACACACACACACACACACACACACACACAACCAGCCTACACACACACACACACACACACACACACACACACACACACACACACACCACCCAAACCAGCCTACACACACACACACACACACACCCACACACACACACACACCAACAAACACCACACAACACACACACACACACACACACACACCACACACCACACACACACACAACAACCCTCATACCTGGCAACGCCCTCAAGAGAGGACTCGAACCCCGCCATAAAGTC
>CM060332.1:31626109-31641109 GCA_030674155.1 Stramonita haemastoma
TTTATCCAAAAATTAGGAAGGAGGTAGACAGAAGAAGGTTCCAACATCAAATTCTTTTTTTTTCAAAACCCACACATTTTATACAGTATAATTATGGGTGCGCCCGCGCGCGTGTGTGTGTGTGTGTGTGTGTGCGTGTGTGTGTGTGCGTGCGCACGTGTGTGTGTGTGTGTGTGTGTGTGTGTCTGTGTGGTGTGTGTGTGTGCGTGCGTCTGTGTGTGTCTGTGTCTGTGTGTGTGTGTGTCTGTGTGTGTTAGTGTGCGTGTGTGTGTGTGTGCGTGTGTGTGTGTGCGCGTGTGTGTGTGTGTGTGTGTGTGCTACAGCGGTCACGTGAACGGTGTGGAGGTGTACAGGATTTGGCCATATGTTGCACTATTGTCTGATGTTCATAAAAATAATGATAATAAATACATCGGCTGACCTCAGCGCCAATAACTGACCCCCCTATTGCCCTCCCCCCCCCCCTTCCCGCTCTTCCCCCTCCCCCGTCTGTCTATCTGCCTTGCTTTGTCTCTATGTGTGTGTCTCTGCTCCTATTTCTAAATGAATTGATTGATTTATTTTTCAAAAATCTGTCCAAAAAATCGTCAGAGTAAACAGATGAAAGCTACAATAGATAAAATAAACATTCGTTTATTCAGTGTGTGTGTGTGTGTGTGTGTGTGTGTGTGTGTGTGTGTGTGTGTGTGTGTTGTCTGTCTGTCTGTCTGTCTGTCTGTCTGTCTGTCTGTCTGTCCTCTCTCTCCTCTCTCCTCTCTCTCTCTCTCTCTCTCTCTCTCTCTCTCTCTCTCTCTCTCTCTCTCTCTCTCTCTCTCTTATCTATCTATCTATCTATCTATCTATCTATCAATCTTCTCTTTATCTATCTATCTATCAATCTCTCTCTCTCTCTCTCTCTCTCTCTCTCTCTCTCTCTCACACACACACACACACACACACACACACACACACACACACACACACACACACACACACGTGCGCGTGCGTGCGTGCGTGCGTGTGTGCGTGCGTGCGTGCGCACACACACAGTTCCATGAAACTGTGCTAGGGTGCCTCATTAAGCAGTGAATTATCTACAGGATGACACAGCAGCTGGGGCAGGTGTCAGAAAAGGCCTTGGCGGCTTTAATTTAATATCGCCATACCTGCCTTAATCTTAGGTACAGACAGCTGTCTGCTTGCCTGCCTGCCTGCCTGCCTTACTTCCTGACAGGTTTGAGAGAGAGAGAGAGAGAGAGAGAGAGAGAGAGAGAGAGAGAGGAGAGAGAGAGAGAGAGAGAGAGAGAGAGAGAGAGAGAGAGAGAGTCTTCCGTAACGGATCATGGGTTAATAGAGCAGACTGAGGAAAAAGGGGGATGACAGATTTGATCTGCCGTGGCCTAAGACAAGGGGAGGACTATGGCCGAGTGGTTAAACTATCGAACTCCTGATTCGACTGCAGTCTGTGATATAACTGAAGGCGTTGATTCGAGTCTCCACTAAGGTATCCGTGGAAAGATAGATCCCTACACCGCACCCCCACCCCACCCACCCCCTCCCCACTCCCCACGTCATTATTGTAAGTAAGCATTGGTGTTGACTCCATTCCCCTTGAAAGTTCTCCGGACGAGACTTCGATCTGAGGTGCCAGTCGGTGGCACAGAACATCTTGCGCACACCTTTCTTTTCGAAAGGCAGACGGGTTTAATAGTGCGCGAAATGCTTGCTTGCGTTGCACGAGGCTTCGATTTACAGTTTCATACAGAGGACTTTTGGATGAGTGGAGTCAGCTGATGTTCCCAAAGGGAAATTCCAAAAACAGGCGTCTCCGTGGTGGCTCGATCCCAGGCCGCCAGATCACGAGCTCAACGCCCCAAGCACTAGGCTATCCACTAAATGCTATTTATACCGACAGGCCCCTGGCATGCCCACAGGACAGAACCCATGATCGATTCACTGCCTAGTTTTTCAGCAGGATTCCCCCATGGGGATGCCGGGGGGCCTGTCAGTGTAAATACCCTACCCCCACACCCTGGAAAATCTGTGCTAGGAATTCCTTCTTTTCTTTGTTTCTGCCTTGTTCCTTTTCTTCCTGTCACCACCTACATATCTATTTTCTGCCTTCTTGGACCATTCTCCTGCCTTTTCTTCCAGAAAAACTTAAAAGATAACAATTTTCTCTCACACCGAAGTCGGGTGCACTGGGTCCTGACTTGTCGACATGTCAAGCGCTGAACGGCAGTGCAATGCATTTTCGCTCTTTCCACACAGTACTTGCTGTTTGAGCGTTCGACGAAGAGGAAGAAACGGTCTTAACCATCGACTCTAGCGTTCATCGACTCTATACTAATTTGCAGTCCTGGATAGAAGCAAAGTCCGAACTCATGATCGATTGACAGCCTAGATTTTGAACTGCATTGTCTCTCTTTTTGCCTACCTTGTTTTTCCAACGTTGTGCATGTCTGATGTGGAAGTATGAAAGCGTATGGTCCCGGCTTCTCCTTTTTGAATAGCGTTTTTGGTGATGATTTTTTCTGTTGTTGGTGGTGGATAATTGGATGTTGTGAAAAACCACCAAAACGTTAGACAGTTTAGGAGATCTCTAGCTTGTAATGAAGTTTCTACTTGCTCATAGCAACCCTTTCACAATCAGAGAGCTGGGAAAAAAAAATCTCTTCACTTGTCCTCACGCCATCTTCACTCGTATCAATTCAAGAGAGAGAAAATACAACTTGTAACTCTAAATTCCCTCTCCAAGTGAACGTTCTGTGCAGGCCGTAGATTGATTGACGCATGGTATTGGTATTGATTATAACATTAGTAGAAAAATAAAACAAAGAACGCACAGAAACAACAACAAAATTTGAAGTGCACTGAATGTTGGGTCACACACACACACACACACACACACACACACACACACACACACACACACAACACACAACCACACACACACACACACACACAAACACACACACACACACCTCTGTCTCTCCTGTCTCTCATCTCTGTCTCTGTCTGTCTGTCTGTCTCTGTCTGTCTGTCTGTCTTCTCTCTGTCTGTCTGTCTGTCTGTCTGTCTGTCTTCTGTCTGTCTGTCTGTCTCTTCTCTCTCTGTCTCTCTCTCTCATCTCCATCACCTCTCACCACACACCACTCTCTCCACATCTCACTCCACTCTCATCACTCTCACTCTCTCTCTCTCTGTTGGCACAGCTGTGTAAGCACAGGGCAGATTACAGGCAAACAGAGCCATCATCATCTTCAGAAGAAGCAGGGGCAGAAAGGCTTTGATGGTGGCCATAGGTGACCCACTTCCTTTCATTGATCATCCATTCGTTCAAAGAGAAGAGTACAGGTACAGTCTGTGTGTGTGTGTGTGTGTGTGTGTGTGTGTGTGTGTGTGTGTGTGTGTGTGTGTGTGTGGTGTGTGTAGGTGTAGCTTATCTCTGGAATGTTTTCTTTCTCAACATGTTTCAGTAAACAGATCCTCAGTGCCCTCTCTGTATTTCTGTTTGCCTGCCCCCCCCCCCCCCCCCCCCCACCTCCCCCCCCTCTCTCTCTCTCATTTTGAAAACAAACAGATCGATACTTTATACATACATACATACATACATACATACATACATACATACATACATACATACATACAACATACATACATACATAATACATATAGACAGAGAGCAGACGACAGACAGACAGACAGGACAGACAGGCAGCAGCAGCAGGCAGGCGCAGCAGCAGGCAGCAGGGAGCAGACAGACGACAGACAGACAGATACATAGTACATGCATATGCATTCTCTTTAGAGAGAGAGGCAGAGAGAGATTTTTTAAAAAATAAAACAAAAAATCGTAAACTCATACATTATTTTTCCAGCTCCACTCTTCAGACAAACCAGTATAAACAGGATTTCGTTTTTGTTTTGTTGCACACCGCAGTTTGGCATTAATCGATATAGAATTATTTTCAGGCCAAAATGATGAAGGTCTGATAGTTACGTTTCAAATCATTTTGAGTCACGATCTTACCTACTCATTTCCGTTGTGTTTTATTCATGAGAGTGTTCCCCTGGGCATTAAAGTTGCGAAACGTGACTGGCGGTAGGCCACACTGTCCGGTGTCAGACTGCTTCTGTCTGTGCAGCTTCCTTTGGCTGTCTAACTTCACTTTGTGGTGTTTTGTTTTTCCCCGTGCTTCTGTCCTGTTTTTTTTTTTTTTTTTGGCATTTGATTATATAGAGCGCTGCTGTTCTGCTTTGTTTTGCTTTCATAATCATCGTTATCATCGTCATCGTTTCATCATAATCACCACCACCACCACACCACAAAAGCCGCTGCCGCCCTCTCCACAACCACTCTCATCATTAACAGCATCATCTTCATCATCATCTAGAAGTCGTAGTAGAAGTAGCAGCAGCAATCCTGTAGTAGTAGTAGTAGTAGTAGTAGTAGTAGTAGTAGTAGTAGTATTAGTAGTAGTAGTAGTATAGTAGTAGTAGTAGTAGAAGATGACGAAAGTGATGATCTTAACATTGATTTATTATAGTGCCCATATGTGCTTCTTTATCTATCTCTCTCTCTCTCTCTCTCTCTTCTCTCTCTCCTCTCTTCTCTCTCTCTCTCTCTCTCTCTCTTCTCATCTCTCTCTCTCCTCTCTCTCTCTCCTCTCTCTCTCTCTCTCTCTCTCTCTCTCTCTCTCTCTCTCTCTCTCTCTCTCCTCTCTCTCTCTCTCTCTCTCTCTCTCCTCCTCTCTCTCTCTTTACACACACACACACACACACACACACACACACACACACACCACACACACACACACAAACACACACACATCAAGCTGTATGATAAGATTATTATTAATAAACTGTCTCCCTGTGACACACATGCGAGGTATGTGTCAACTGGTCTGATCACTTTCAATATCTGCATACCGTTCTTATCAGTGGGCCATTAGCTCACCTGCCTCTCTGCTCTGTACTACACTAGCTCTGTTTGTCTTCCCCCCCATCTGTCTATCAGCCAGGTATGCAGTCTCCCTTTCCTTTCACAGCTTTTGAATACTGCGTAGTTTGTTGGAAAGAAGAGACTGGGGGACGGAATAGCATGGTGGTTAGAGCGGTGTGATCGTGATCTGACGGCTCGGATTCGATCCCCGAATTTTTATTATTTTTATTTTTAGCGACCACTGAAGTGCCATTTCAAAGGGGATTTTTCCAATGGAGTTAATATCAGTGTCGGTTCTACTCCCCCGAATGTCTTTCGGATGAGACTATAAACTTCGCGAGGTCCAGTGTGCGAACGCATGGAGGACACCTTCCGCACATGTTCAAATCTGTCTCGCCTTTCGGCCCTTTGTGTGCTGGTAGGAACAAATGGCAATTGAAAATAATTTTTTTAAAAACCCGCGTGCACACTGGTATTCTGTTTAGACATCATCCCTGAACACAGAATGCGACTACCTTAATGGTGGGCAAAAACGGTTTCATATGTAAAAGCTCACCATCAGGGAATCTCAGAGGTCTAGTCGAGGAACGAGAGAGAGAGAGAGAGAGAGAGAGAGAGAGAGAGAGAGAGAAGGGGAGAGAGAGAGAGAGAGAGAGAGAGAGAGAGGATCAGATTTTATCAGCTGCCTCATTTGCTTAGATTCCACGCTTGACACAATCTGTCAGAATCAGCATTCCAACCCGTGTAATTGTGTTTTAGTAGCTCTGTAATGTGTGCTTTTTTTCTTTCTTTTTTTATATTGATTTCATAATAACCCGTCCCTATAGATTCTATGATTACTGCATAGTTTTGAAAGAAGAGAATACCACATTTTATCTACCCCCTCATTTACCTGAATTTTATAATATAGCCAAGACTGAAGAAGGTGGCAGGACGGTTTAGATATTCACCTAACAAGTAAGCTGTGAGGTTCCGGGTTCAATTCCCAGCCTTTCCCTCCCCTCCAGTTTAACAGGAAAATCGAACTGAATGTCACCTCTCGGGAGAGACTCTAAACCAGTCGGACCCGTGTGCTCACGACTTGCGCACGTCAAAAGAACCCACAACAGTTTAAAAATCGGAAAGAGCAGGGGGGTGGGGTACCCTCCCCCATCCCCCTGACTGCCCTGGCGAAATTGGCAGGTTCAGTTCCTGTTTCCCTTAAGTCGGAATGCAGCCACCTTAATGGTGGACAGAAAGCTCACTGTTGGTCAGCCTTGGAGCTTTTGCCTAGGAACGAAAAAATATTTTAGAAAATAGTAGAGGCAGTCTGTCAAACAAGACATTCGGAACACGCGGAACAGTGTTTAAATAAATACCTCTGGTATGTGTAGTATCCCCTTCATTGCATTCCAGGCTGTATTCTCAAGTATAAGAAGTACATCACGTTCATTACATCACATTCTTTGCATTTGTAAAATGTTGCACAATTGTCACCGTGGATTATACAGTCTTTGATACACTCTCTGTCGGTTGTTTTTTTGTGTTTTTTGTTGTTGTTTGTTTGTTGTTCTTTTTTTACTAATTCCAAACACTTGTTTTAAACTGTTCTCTAAATGCAATAAAAGAAACACTCAAATTGCATTGTAAAGGAGAAATGTGGCTTAGTGTCTTTGCTCTTCCTGTACTGTGTTTTGACATTTCCTTTTACTTGATTATATAGTGATCATTTGCTCTGATGGAAGCTTAACGTGTTTAGAGGTGGTGGTGGGTTGTTTTTTCCCCCAGCATATATGCATAGGGAGAGAAAGCTCTCTGGTTAGCGCGTTGGCCCCCTGTTCCGAGACTTGGGGTTCAAGTCTTAGCTAGGCCCTTCTGCTTGAAGGGAATTTTACCCGGGAGCTAACATTGGCTTTTGGCATTGCTGTGTTCTTGTTCTTGTTTTTCTTTTCGTTTTATGCTTAAACTCTGAGATTCACGAACGATGAGACTTTGCGTATGTGACTGTGTGCCTACCATCAAGGTTGCCGCATTACCACTTCAAATTTCTTTTAAAAGAAGACAATAAAATAATGAATTGAATCGATGTTTAAAACACACCAGCATGCATGCATTCTTTTTTTTTTTTGTAATTGTGGTCATTTCCTGTCGGCACGAAATGGCCCACTCTTCCGAAAGGTGGAACGGGTTTCACATATGCACAAGGTGTTCTGCGTGCGTTCGTACCATTAATATGAAAAAGTAAGTCTCCTCCAAAGGATTATTGGGGAAGTGCAGTCAGCGCTGATTCTAACTCCAAATTCCCCTCGAACGGGGGTCTCAGTAGTGGCTTGAATCCGTACCACCAGATTACGACCTCAGTGTTCTCTAACCACTGAACTATCCTGCTCCCCCCTACCCTCCCCCCAACATTAGTTCTTTCTTTCTTTTAATATTTTAGAGACCCAACGGGTTATCCAATTTAGGGACTGTATCAACCAACCACCACTGCCAAGCAGCTCTCTCTCTCTCTCTCTCTCCTCTCTCTCTCTTCCCTCTCTCTCTCTCTCTCTCTCTCTCTCTCTCTCTCTCCTCTCTCTCTCTCTCTCTCTCTCTGTAACATTCTTTCTGGCTCACTTCCCTCTTAAGTTCTTTTGGATGAGACTATAAAGTAAGTCAAATCTCCCCTGGCGCATAAATACAATCACAACACAACAACAGCTAAAAACTAACGTCCCATGTACGACATCATGCACACAGGTGTTGTGTTTAGACACCATCCCTGAGGGGGAAAAAAATAATGGGTAGGTGCTGCACTTGTGGCGACGCGCTCTCCCCGGGGAGAGCAGCCCGAATTTCACACAGAGAAATCTGCTGTGACATAAAGTGGTATAAAATAAAATTAAAATAAAAATGCATAACAGCTTGCGCACACGTTAAAACCCCACCTGTCTTTCATAGAAAAATGATCTGTTGTTCGAAAGACTACTGCAAGTCAATGAATCAACGAAATACTGCTGTATCAGTGGTGTAAATACATCAGCCCAGGAGACTAAAATGTTATAAAATAAAATAAAATAAGACTAGAGGTACACGCATTGTCAAGACACAAACAAAGAGGAGAAAAGAGGTGGCACTGAACTGGGACATTATTGCACCAAAAAGCTCTTCCTGCTAGAGCAGCCGGATTTTCCTCTGATTCACAGCAGGTACACATGTATGTAGCCTATTGGGTATTGCATTTCATTGGAATGTTATCTACCGCGTGAGAGCGACTTCCGCGTTCTAATAATGCCAGTGTTCTGAAGAAAGCAACGTATCAGTTCTCTCTCTCTCTCTCTGTCTCTCTCTGTCTCTCTCTCTCTCTCTCTCTCTCTCTCTCTCTCTCTCTCTCTCTCTCCGCCTCCCCCCCCCCCCCTTCAGCGCACATGCACGCGCACTCAACCGAACTCTGTTTCCCATACCAACAAATGAAAACAGGAAGAGAAAAGAGAGGTTTGGTTGGGTTTGGCTTTAGGGGGAGGGGGGTTGTTTTGTTTTGTTTTTGTAGAAAAATATAGTCCGTGTTTTTATCTCATCGCCTAACTTGCTGTGATGACCACGTACGTAACAGTTTTTCACAGCGATGTGCCCTGGCCAGTTTAGAATGGTAAGGGACACAACCATCAGTTTGCCATGACATGAAGCCCTTTGCTCTTTTACTACTTACCCCCCTTCTCTTGCCACGCTCGTTAAGAGTTTTTTACCTGCAGAAGATCAAATTTGAACGTTTAAGATCCCATGATTCATGTCAGAGTTCGGCAGGTTATGGAAACACAAACATGCCCAGCATGCGCTGTGTACAAGAAAATAAGCTGCTCTGAAGTCGGAATGTGTTAGCTGAGGCCAGCAGGCAGACCCCCTGCATAGTTACAAGGACAGAAGAAGCATTGAAGATTAGGCATTATTTATTTTTTTTTTTTTTATTCTTTTATATCGAGGATAACAGAATAAGCAATCATGTGCTTTTTTTCATCCGGTCCCCGTGTGCATGCAGTTTTGTAAATATTGTCATCTGTTCCCACCGGCACACGATGGCCTACTCTTACGAAAAGCGGAACAGGATTTAACGTGTGCGCAAGATGTTCTGCGTGCGTTCGCACACGGGGCCTCGGTTTAAAGTCTCATCCGAAGGACTTTTTGGGGAGAGTGGAGTCAGCACTGATGTTAACTCCAGGAAGAAAATTTCCTCGACCGGACTCGAACCCGGGTCTTCAAATTGCCAGCGCAATGTTCTGACCACTAGGCTATCCGTCCCCCCACCACTCCCACTCGTAAGGGCACACAGAGAACAGAAGAATATGAAGTCTGTATTACAAAGTCTGCTGTGTTAAATTCTGATTTCCTTGGTTGATGCATATCCTACTCCTCACGAGGGCTGCTGAGATAGAACTGATAGGGGAAAAAAATCAGCTTTCTTCCTACTTCACCCCATCCTTGGACCACATCTGCTTAGAAAACATTATGCTCATTATTGCTTCATCAATATGGAAGCATGCTCTAAAAATACAAACAGAACACTCAGGTCAAAAAATTATTCCCATGAATTATTTTCCATGGTTGTGTTTACTGTAGTTGATCTTTAATACTAGACTGAACAAACTGAACATCCTTTGGGGGAGCAGAGTGAATGATCTATATGTTATAGTTGAGTTTCTTTCTAATTGCTATGACTTACGTGTACTTCTCAAAATTAAAACTGCGTAAAGACGGTCGGTTATAAGGACCATGATTCGGTCTCTGCCTGCAACCTCGGTCGGTCGCGCGGATTCAGTTACTACTGCCTATCATCAAACACATCACAATACCAAACAGTTGTAATGTGTAATCTTTGATGTGGATTTAAACACTTACGCACTTGGTTTGATTTCATTATTAAAATCCCGCCGATGTTACTCGATTCAGCTAACCACCACAGTTTATTTACAAGTGCATTTTTTCCGCCTTCTGGTGTGTGTTAGGCTTTAGGCCTAACTTGCAACTATTGTATGTAGCCGCAGTCTGCTTTCTCAAGGGCCATCACTCCAGCAGCATCAATCATGGCGATTACTGTGGACGAGCCGAGTCTTGTGGACTCCATTCTATTTTATGGTCTCTTCCTTGGTGCTATTTTTCAGATTGTTTGCATCATGTCCGTAGTCTTTGTTCCCAAGAGTTCTGAAGAGGAGGTATGTATTATTGAGGTTTTTGATTTTTTTTAAATAGTAATCGATGTTTTTGTTGTTGGTTTTTTCAATTTTTGTGTTTTTTGATGACTTCCTAGTTTTAGTAAACATTGTGTCAAATTTATTAACTGCATTTCAGTATGATTATTAAGTGATACACAGTTTCGTCGAGGAGAGGATGTCTCTTAAGGTAGAAGCTCATTTTACGATTAGATGGCTTTTAAACAGTTTATAACTCACCATCAATTGACCATGTTACATCACATGACTTGTTCAGTGTTGAAGTTGTATGATTAAATTCTAATAATAATTTTAGCCACTCTGTCTTCAGCAGCTCTCAGATATTTTTTCAAACTTAAGAAGAAGAAGAAAAAAGATTTAAACAGCATAGCAAGCCCTCGTATGTAAATCAGTTCCAAGGAAAATGTCAAGTTTTGTATTAAAATGTATTAAATATATTGATTAGTATTTCTGTTGGTTTAGGCAGAATTAGCATAATTCATTAATTGTAATAGGTTAATCATGGTTTCTTTGTAATTCATTGTCAAAGTGGCATGATGCTAAGGATATTTTAGAGCTTTAGAAAATTATGATGCCATGAAAGCTGAGCATTGAGCACTTTGAATCTTTTCCATGTGCAGGAGGCTGACAGGGCAGACATGCCCGTGGAGCCAGCTCCAGTCAGCTCAGGTGTCAAACAGTCACAAGACAACACCCGCAGGGGCAAAAAACAGTCGAAGAAACATCGATGATGCCCTGCCTTTTGCCTTTGTCATCAACATATGTCTTCTTCTGTAAGTTCACTTTACACTTTTAAAGAACTTTTTAAGTTAGCATAACTTATAACATCTTTTATAAATAGTTCTGTACATGTAACTAAATTAAAGTGTATTATAGTACATACCAACTTAATTGGTTCTGTGATAGTTAAAATACTCGTATTGTTCTTTGTGCGTAAATTAAGTCTAATCAGTCTAATGACTATACTCAGGATGCTATGCAACACAAAATTTGTGTCTAATGTGTTCATTTTATTGTGTGTTCTAAAGACTAAACCACTAGGGAATCTGTTTATGTGTAGAGGAAGTGAGTTAGGTCCCTTTTTTTAAGGTGATCACCGCAGTTAGTTCCTTTGCATTAAATGTGACATCTGGTCTGATGATTTTGTTAAGATTGGCAGATTATATGAAATATCAACACTTTTTTAAAATATGCACTCAACATAGCATAATGTAATGTGAAGCCTGTGGTTGTTTTAAACAACATACAGTAGGAAAAGGAAGAACAGGTAGGGAGGGAGGTTTTTTTTTCCTTTAAAACCAAATGAAAGTTTCTGCTGGTAACTGCCATGTAGGCCTATATAATATATTATGTAAGAAGTGGTTGGCCCATCAGAAAATGGTAAAAATAACTTCCTTTTTTTAATGTTTTTTTAATGTCTTTTTTTTTAGTTGATAGGTGTAATGATATGGCCTTTTTTTTTTTTCATTGGCAGTTGATAAGCCAGTCTCGTCATACTTGTAAGACTTGTTCAGTTGTTGAAAAGTGTTGTTGCCCTCACAATTTCAAGCAACTGCCTAGTGATTTTGCATTCATGTTACTTCATCATTTTTTTTTAGACTGTAAGACACTAATGCAAGAATCACTTTGTTACTAGTTTGATTTCATTATTTACAACTGAAATATATCTTTTTGAAAATTACAATTAAAAAAATTATGCTAGGTACGTAATGCACTAAAGGCTGCACTTTTTTTTTCAGTTTGTGAGAGTAAAAACTAAAAAGTTTACCATGCCAGTGCTGCCATGCATGTGTCAACATAACACTGTGAAAAGTGATGATAAATGCATGCTCACTAATATGATGTTTACAAATTACACACGTATCATCTCAGAAGTCAGAATGCTCTATCTTTAATTAATAATCAAGGGCAAAAATGGTCACATATGCAAAATTCACACCATGGTAAACCTCCCTGTCTGAGCTCTAGCCAGTGACCAAAAAGGAAAAAAAAAAAGGAAAATTGTAAAGATGCTGGCTTTGTCATTTATGTGTATAGTTTTGTATGTTTTTTAAACAAAAGTTGCACAGTTCATAGACAGTATTAAACCTAACTTGATTCTGAAACTGTCAAGAATACATGTCTGGTTTGCCAGAGATTCTGATTTATTTGAAGATTTCTTCATTCCGCTGTTTTGTTTCTTTTGCAGAGAATCATTCCAATGAATGACATAGCTACTTTGTTCGTCTTCTGGATCTCATCTGCACTGATCAACAGAATCATGCATCAATCTCACCTTTTGCTGATGGAAGTGTGGCACAGTGGAATCTTTTATTCAAAGCATTCTCAGATGTTGAATAGAACTTTCTGACTTTTTTTCTTGACCAGTTGTCTTAAAACAGCATCTCAGTAGTAATTACAGTCTATTGTTTTTGTAACTGTTATGGCTGCTTTGGGTTGTTGTTTCTTTGTTGTTTTTGTGAGAGTGGCAGTTTAAGTGTGCTTAGTTACTGTTTTGGCTATGCTTTTGGGTTTTTTGTGATTGTTTTGATTATGTGTTTAAAAGTGTGATTATTGATCAGTTTATTTATTGTTATAAAATATTACCCTAATTTTATTGGTTTATATAGACTGCAGATTGGATTGACTCAAGAAAGACTGACACAGGAGCACTTCAGATGTATCATGTGTCATATTAGTCAAATTATATATTATGGGATAAATGATTATGTTAATGAAAGCAAAATAGACAAAGTTGTTTTCTTGAAAAGCAGGAAGAACACATGAATTTTCTTTTTGCAGAAAGAACTCATAAGACAAAAAGTCAGTGTGAATTTTCCATAAAAATTGAAAGAAAGAAAGAAAAGTGGAAGAAAACAAACACAAAACAGTGGAGCCCTCAAGGTCCTTGAATATAATATACAGCAGTGAAACAAATTACAACTATTAGAAGAAAACAAAAAGCCTGTCACAGACTAAAATGTGATATCATGTGTATTAACTATTATATTCAAGAGATCATGTATATCTCAATGCTCAGTTTTTATATTCAACTCTCAAAAGCCTGATGTGCTGATTAATCTAATTCAGTAATTGTCAAAAGACTAAAAACTGATGTCATAGTCTTATGGAAATTGTAGGTATGTGGTATAAAGTTGTACATTTCAGCACAGATTCAAGTACGCATATGCTATGAGTATGATAATGCAGTGATAAAAAAAACAGAGAGAATTTCATTTTTTTGGTTGGTTGGTTGTTTGCGTGTTTGTTTTTAATTCAACTTTGTTTGGCATTTCTTTACCACCGAATATGATTTATGGCTGGCATTTGAAAACTTTACTGCTCTTGCTTGTATCTTAAGATCCTTTGATAAGTCATTCTGTGTATACTGTTTTTGTTTTTATGTGAGTGATGATAATTTATTACGTCTTTAAGTTATTCAAAATTGATGGGAGACTGTAACTTTTTCAGTGTAAGTAGATTGATGACTAAGTATTTTTGTATTTTATTATGTACACTTCATGTCTTTGGATAAAATGAATGTGAACATATTATCAGCTACCATTAAATGTTTTGATTAATGGTTACCCATACTAATGAGTTCACAAATTTATTTTTTTTAAATATGGTTGATCTTTTGATATTCTTAGTCATTCATTTTGTTAATTTATGTCAAGTAGTTAGTCGGGCACAAAACAGTACTTAAGACAATATATGTAGCATAGAGAAAGAGAGCTGTGGTATTTTCACCGGGCTGGGAAAGAAAAAAATGGTATTTTACCATGGTGCACATTAAATTTTATCAACACTTGACAATAATCTGACCTTAGTAGTTTGGGTTTTTTTTACTCTTAAAAATGCGTATTTCTCTTGATGTATAAACTGCTCTCTGGCACAAGCAAGCATTGGTAGACAATGAAACTAAAGAGGACAACTGGATTTTTATTGCACTTAAACAGTACGTGTGCATAATGATATGCACAGTAATTACTTGTCAGTAACTTATGTTCAGTTTTTTTAAAGGATCTTTATTGAGAGGGGGGCGTGTGAGTCTAGGGAGTTGTGGTTTTGTTTGGGGGGGGGGGGGGGGTCCTTTTTTTGTGTTGTGCTATTTTCATTCACTTAGGTGTGAAAAATAATGCTGGGATGGGTACTCTGAGCACAGACAATACTTTACATTTATTTTATTGCACAGCCTTGGATTAGCAGTACTGGTTTTGTGTGTGTGTCTGCTAACCGTGTTTTCCCTTTTGTCAAGTCACATTATGATCAAAACACTGCCTCTTACCTGTGTCTGTGGAATTGTTCATTATGTGCTTATAAAAACTGGTCGCTAGGAACCCATTCATGCCTTTCTTTTGTTCTTCTTGAGTGATTGAGAATCTTAAGTGAATTGTCTGGAAGATTTTTATGTTATTAAACAGTTTTGTTGATAATTGGTTTGTGTTTCTTGTTATTGAAGAATGGTATTGATAGGTTTGGTGGGGGGTTGTTATTTCAACCTGTTCCGTGCCTTAATTGACAAGATAACTCATTGGCAATGACATGTACTCTTCACTGCCGTACCTGTTGAGTATACTCATCATGGGCAAGTCCAGAATTTTCCTCCTTTTATATTTAGGCTGTTTACAAAACAGAGGATATTGATCTGGAAAGAATCAAAAGATGAAGACCCCATTCTATTGATAACCAGTAATCTCACATTCGTCACAAGGAATCCCCTCTTTTAAGCAATGTCATTTTTTTTAATTACATTATTATTTTTTTTTTTTTTATATCGAGGATTATGGAATATATTATAATAATTATAAGAATTACAATATAATGTGTACCCTGGCAAATAGGATTTCACTTCAATCTTAATTCCCTGACAGTGAAAGGGTTGAGAGCAAGGACTGTGACCAGGAGATGAAT
>CM060332.1:31646109-31658609 GCA_030674155.1 Stramonita haemastoma
ATTATTGCTATACATCATCTTTTTTTATTGAACAGGATATCCACAGTGTTTTTTTTTTCTGTGTACTTACAGGCAGCAAAATCTTAAGTGACTGCGATGATAGGTGCATGTAGTTTGCCTAAGCACTATGGCGTTTTTTTGCCAAACTGATTACAGTTGTGAAAGGGTGACCTCAGTTGTTTCCCTTCACCTACCACACTGCAGAGACTTACTCTTCAAGAACACATGTGAACTGTGTGAACCACCATTTGCTGTTTTGTGGCTCATTGTCTACCCCATCATAGCCATACTTGAACTGTGTGAACCAGTTTTCTGTGCTGTGGCTCATTGTCTACCCCATCATAGCCATACTGGAACTGTGTGAACCATTTTCTGTCTGTGGCTCATTTCTACCCCATCATAGCCATACTTGAACTGTGGAACACCATTTGCTGTTTTGTGGCTCATTGTCTAACCCATCATACACATACTTGAACTGTGTGAACCAGTTTTCTGTGCTGTGGCTCATTGTCTACCCATCATACACATAATTTAACTTCATAGGGCTTTGCATATTTTCTGTAGGTTTTATTCATGGCTATTTACTTGACTAATCATTACACTTCCTGCCTTGCCTTGAAGCGTTTCAAGGTACAGACCAGATAAACATAGAGGAACTGCCAAACCTGTCAGTCACAAGTGTACTCCACAATGTTTCACATGTGTGTTGTTTCTAAGGAGGGCTTTGGTTTGTACCAAGGTACCTTGTTTATCCTGTCATGCTTTAGGCTGTTGTTGTGACTTGTAAAACTTTGTGTAGACCTACCCTTCATACACTTTGAGTTTCTGGTGACTTGCAGAATGTTTCTTGCTTTTCGTTTGTTTGTTTGTTGTTTTTATTAATTACATTACCCTGACTTTATTACATTACTAAAAGTGATCCAAGATACAGAAAGATTTCTCAAATATTCGTAAAATTAAACGATAACACATGCTCCCTTTCTCAAAAGACAAGATTGAATGGCAGACCGATAGACGCACACATTTTTTAAAAGTTGCAAAATCATTTGAAGTTCTTGCAATATTTTTTTTAACTCAACTCCTTTCATTCATTTCATTTCAAAGCCTAGTTAACCATACCAGCCACATCATGGCTAAAACCATTTCAAAAATCAACAACAACAACAACCCAATCCTCATGTTCAGTTGTTTAAAAAGAAAAAGAACAACAAACAATAAAAAAGCCACACCAGTCACTCTTAATTTTTTTTATACAAAAAGCCCAGCATTCAAAGTGCTGAATCAACGGTCAAAAAGTGTCATCTTCTGTGAAATAGCTTCACTGACACTGGTCATTAAAACAAACAACAACCACCAAATCATGAGCGCAAAGCTCTAACCACTGATTTTTCCCTCACTCATTTCCCTATCACAAAATGTATGAGTACCAATATAGCCATAAAATTTTAGGTAAAGGTAAAAGGGTAAAGGTGTCCTATAACCTTTGTGGTCGTAGGGGAGCGAGGCATCAGAGACCTCAGCTTCTCTAGGGGCCAGCATGTTGAGGATGGCGCCCATCTCCTCTCCCTCCCCGCTTTACCTTCCCTGACCCTAAAGAGGGCAGGTACCCATTTACAGCTGGGTGAACTGGGGGACTGTACTGCCATAAAATGTCAGGTAAAAGGGTAAAGGTGTCCTATAACCTTTGTGGTCGTAGGGGAGCGAGGCATCAGAGACCTCAGCTTCTCTAGGGCAGCATGTTGAGGACGGCGCCCATACCTTCCCTGACCCTGAAAAGGGCAGGTACCCATTTACAGCTGGGTGAACTGGGGGACTGTACTGAAACCAAGGCGCTGCAAACGGTCACCCATCCAATTGGTAACCGTGCTTGACGCTGCTTAACTTTGGGCCTGGGGGAAAGCGAGCGCTCTGACCACTGAGCTATCCCTTCCCCAAAATGTCAGGATATCTTGTAATACTACTATTATTCTCCATGCAAAATCTTTTTTTCTTTTTTTTAAAAAGATTTTCCACCATAAGTCACACATATTCCCTATCTCAGTCAGGCTTGGGATGGGGTTTTTTGTTGTTGTTGCCCTAAGTACACAGAGATTATTCAACCATTTCTGATCAGACTTCCCTTCAACTGTCTGTTCTAGGGCATCTATCTGTACATTTTTTCAGCAACAAAATTTTCCAGGCCTGGATATTTAAATTCCTCTTGCATTATTACACCCTTACCACCAAAACACTATTCTTCAGTGACCTATTTCCAACACAGACCGCAACAAATTGTACATTGTCCAATCAATCTGAAATCATATTACTAACAATTATGAAGTGGGAAATAAAAAGGAAAAGGCATTTTCTCCATTTGAGTGTGCAGTCCCTGTATAACTTTTCCCCCCTTTTCTTTCTTGTTCAATAATGCACAGGATAAGTCTTGCACATCTTATCTCTGAATGTGAACAGATAATATTGCTATAAAACAAGCACTTTCGACATTCCAGTAAAAAAAAATTCCTGCATTCATACAACTGTATATTTGCACTACCTCATTCACAGTCAGACACAAATCCTGGGTGGAATTATTCTCCTGTCATGGAGTCTCAAGGCAGACATTGGTATACAACAGCAAGAGAATAAGAACATCCTACACACATGCCCTTTTCCAGTATCTTTTGAACTGTTTCCACGCTTGAAGACTTTCAGTTGAGCTTTGACAGGACTGAAGGCAGAGTTCCCAGCTACAGCCCCCAACATCACCGCAAACATTCCAGAAAGTCGTCCTCACCAGGAGGCAGCAGGTTCTTCCATATGATAATGTAGTCACCATCTTAAATACACCACTGCTTTACAAAACACATCTTTTCTACATTACATACTGCTACCTACCTAAATCATACCACTGCTTTACAAAACACATCTTTCTACATTACATACTGCTCCTACCTAAATCATACCACTGCTTTACAAAACACATCTTTTCTACATTACATACTGCTCCTACCTAAATCATACCACTGCTTTACAAAACACATCTTTTCTACATTACATACCGCTCCTACCTAAATCATAACAATTGCTTTACAAAACACATCTCCCCTTCTACATTACACACTGCTATACCTAAATCATACCACTGCTTCAGAAAGCATATCTTTTTTCTAAATTACATGTCACTATCATTTAAAACATACCAATGTTTTAGAAAACACATCTTTTCTACATCAGATTTAGTTACTACCTAAATCACACAATAACTTCAGAAATCGTGTCTACAGTCTTTTCAACATCATGTAGATGAAGTATGCTTCAAAAAAGAAACAACCAAAAACCTTTCCCTGTTATCATAGCAATCACTGTGAAGGGAGAGAGAAAAGTTAAGAAATTTCATAATAAAATCCAAGTCAGCTTAGCAAGATAATATGTGTCTAAGTATTCACCTTCCTGTGATTTTTTTCACTTTTCACGCTCTCTCTTTGTGAAATGCCTGAGAAACATTCTGTACCACCTTATGAAGATAATATGACTGAAATAGCACCACCTAGAGATATATGACTGAAATAACTGTCATCAATGGCCTCCATATCGTGTAAACTACATGTGCTCTTGTCCTCCGATGTGAGACTTACAGAAGTAAATTAGAACCCTCTTCAGGTTGGAAAAAAAGTAATGGCAAGGAAGAAGACAGGAAATTGACAAAGACTACTCAAAGAAAAAAAAAGAAAAGGAAAAAGAGTGAAGAGGCAGGTGTGTGCATGAGTGGTTGGGATGGTGGTGGTGGTTTTCTGTTGCTTTTTTATCAGCTGTAGTTTACTCTCTCTCTCTCTCTCTCTCTCTCTCTCTCTCTCTCTCTCTCTCTCTCTCCCTTTTCTCTTCTGTCCTCTCTTAACTGCACTATGTTTGAGGGATTGCAGTGGGGTGGGGGGTGGAGGGGTTGGTTGGTATGCCTACACTTTGAAGACTCGATTGTAAGCATCTAAAAGCTTGTTTAAAAGGGATGTTTTATGAAACCAAAGAAAATAAATGTTTGACTATTACATTGATTTAGTTTTGTAATAAAATTTTATATAAGTTCTAACTTTAAAAATACCTTTTGATGAAAACCTCAATAAATATGTTAATTTTTTACTGGTTGTGATTTACATGCATGATGCATAAAATGGTTCCTTATAAATAAACACATTATAAACATTCCCTTTACTGCGATCACAGTCAAAATAGCTACAATAGACAGGATTGTGTCATTTATATATTACGTGTACCTCAATCCCAAGGTATTCTGCCTCAGTTTCCTAGATTCTGTCATGTTTGACATTCTGATAAATTCAACAAAAACAACAGCAAAAAAAATAAACGAATCAATGAACAAATAAACACAAAGAGGTTTAGAAAGAAAAATCGTTAACAATCTAAAGTGTGAAGGAAAAATCTGGACTTTTTTTGCTTTGTTTGACATTGTTCTTAGGATTCTGTTTTTAAAAGAATTATACACCTATGACTAAGTGAAGAAATATCTCACTAGTAAGTAACACAAAAGCCATGATTTGATCGGCACATTGCAGCTTCACCTGTCATGCTCATGCGGCCACTGGAAAGCACACTGTCACTGTCAAACATCCAGAAATGGCCGTTATTGCAGGAACTCAGGCATTTTGAACAGGGCGTCAGCACATGGTACCCAACCTCACTTCCACTGAAACAGTCAAGCATTGCCAGCTTTTACAAACCTGTATCTCTCTCTCTCTCTCTCTCTCTCTCCCCTCTCTCTCACACACACACACACACACACACACACACACACACACACACACACACACACATCACTCACAAATACAAAACATCTACTATTATACTGTGTATGTATATGATAGAATATATTGATGCACATGACTGTACATGAGCATCAGAAAGATACTTGGATGAAGCATAGTATGTTCTTTGCTACCATGAAGTTATCAACTTTGTTGTTCTGAAAGTCAACCTTTAAGGATCTGCAGCTGAAAAACAAACACTCAGCTATTGTGTTTCTTTTTTAAAAAATACATGAGAGAGAGAGAGAGAGAGAGAGAGTAGAGAGAGACAGAGAGAGAGAGAGAGTAGAGGAGATGAGAGAAGACAGTGTCAAAAGTTTCTGGAATTACCTGACCATAGCTGGTTACTGTATGCAGGTATTTAGGATGGCAGGTTTTCTTCTCCATATACTTCCCCACAAACAGACCATTTGTAAAGGTAAAGATTTTTTTTTTTTTTTTCAAGTAAGATCATGAACTTTTCAGGCATAGATATTAACATGCTGAGTTAGTTCATATCAAAAGATTGAAGCCCTCACTTTAATATTTCATCTACATGTGTATCTGCCATGTAAAAAAACAAACTGTCAGCACTTGTCCAAAGAAACTGGGTGAACTGGAGCGCAATCACTTACTAGGAATCCCCAACTCCGAAAAATATCCAACGAAATGTTCCATTATACCTTGGTCACCCATGAAGCCATGATTAGCTACAGTCATTCATCCAGTTGCAATGTGACAAATTTTTTACATACCAAATTTATACACATTAGCATCCTGTCACCCAAATACATGATTTAAAAACAGAATGCTATCATATAACATTCCATCATGACAAGTCAGATAAAACGTTTAATCATGGTCAAAGTTTAAACAAAATTTTACTTATCAGTTATGTATTTTGTTTTTTAAAAAAATTAAAAAAAAAAACAACAACAAAATACAAGAATCAGGCCATGGAATTGTTCAGTACCCTTGACTTTCAGTACACATTATACTGTAGCAAGGAAGGGTGGGGTGAGGGTGGGGGTAAGGGGAAAGAAAGGTAATCAACTCACCAGCACCGACAGGCAATTTTCTGTATCTTGCAATGACAATGAGCTGTAGTGAACACTTCTGGCACCACTCAATTGCACTGCGAATTGAAAGGGAAAAATTGATTTAACCTCTGTTGTGTGGCATAATATATTATAACATATGAAAAGCATATGCTTTAATGCAAGATGTGTGGTGCGCACACACATACAATGTATACTCTCTCTCTCTCTCGGTAGTATATGGAATGTGTGTGTGCGATGTTTGGCGCTGTGTGTATGTGAGGGCACATGCGCACAAACTGTAATAATGATGAATGATGGAGATGATATTTGGGTCAATGATAGTGATGATGATGATGCTATGATATTTTGGTCTACATTTGTAATATGTATATTGACAGTTATTATGAAATATGTGTCATCACACGCACACCCACCTTCTTTATTTTTCGTTGCTTGTATGTGGCTATGGCTGAAGTACATTAAAGCATTTCAGATTCAGAGTTCAGAGTTCTCTCTCTCTCTCTCTTATTATCCTCGAATAAAGAATTTGCCTTGCCTTGCCTTGCCTTGCCTTGCTTGCCTTGCTTGCCTCTCTCTCTCTCTCTCTCTCTTTACCACATATCATCACATGTTTGACCCTTCCATCCCTTTCAGTCTTTTGTACATCATTGTATATAAAAATGAACAAAGACAACATAATCATATAACTGGTAATATCCCACATCTTGTCACAGAAATCAATAACATTAACAACTGCAAGCTTTTCATTTTCCGACTTTAATTATCAATCTGAAAAATCAAACTGTCAAAAAAAACAAACCATAACTAACTACAGATACAAATTAATCCTACAAATGATGTTCGTACTTCACAGGTGAAGATGACCACGACTTAAAATCACTGGGGGGTGGGTGAGTGGCTGTTAATCAAAAATAAAATTTGTAATGGTCTAGAGCTTGCAACCGTGAATTTTGTTTATGACACCCTTTCAAAACAAGTTTTGTCCAAGGCTTTACTACAAAGCCCTAAAAACATTACAAGGGCACTTTCTACAGCAGTAAAGGCCTCTCTTTAAATCATTTTAGTAAAATTGTATTATCGCATTATTCCATTCACAGGCTCATTAACTTGATTAAGGTTTACCTGCTATGTTACAGTCCCAGGACCATCAGTCTGGAAAGTGTAAAGTTCCATAAAAAAAATGTTCAGCTGCACAAGGCCACCAACGGCCATCAATAGCATGAAATCTTATTGTCAGGCAAATACTATGATGTAGAGTTCGTGGTTTAGTGGCATCACACTCACCTAGAAATAGAGAGGTCTGATATTCGGCTATCATTCCCATTTGAGGCTGGAGTGTCCCCTCATCCTTCAGATGAGGGATGGTATGGGTGCTATGTTTTTGGATGAGACAATAAGTCTCATGTACAATATATATTTTTTGTGCACATATCACATAAAAAAAAATTACTAAGAAACTACAATAACTTTTATAAGAAAAGAGTTGTCTCTGGCAAAATTCTTAATTTTTTTAAGCCACTCCATAGAGAAACAAATAAACTTGTAGAACTTTGTAGACAGAAAATTTCTTTTTTTTTAATGAACAAACAAAAAAAAAAATTCATAAAGCCTGGGAGGCAGTGCACTAGTTGATGTCTTCTACCTGGGGAGAGCAGCTTAAATTTCACATAAAGAAACCTGCCTTGACATTAATGTTTCCTGTCAGTGGGTTTGGGGGGGGGGGGGGGGGCAGTTGTTTGAGGAGGGGTGGGTGGGAGGGCATTCCTTGGTTAGAGGCAGGTTCACCAATTGTGAGATTTTGCGTATCTATAGATCATACAGACAAATATAAATTTACACATCATTAAGGCTAATAATATTAGTCTTATATGACTAATATGCCAGAATTTTTTTCCCCAAAACAGATGGGTATTGAAAAAAATAGCAGTCTAGATCAAAATCTAATACAAAAGATGTTAAAGTCTATATATATGAGCCTTCATTAAAAATCTGATACAAAAGATATATTCTGAAAAAAATAACAAAAAGAGATGCTTTCTTCTTACCTAAATACATTAAAATTTTTATGTAATTGAGAGATGTGGCTAATGTTCTGGGCAGCACACATGCCAGGCTAAGGTTAATAAATCTAATAGCATAAACATACCACAGGCATGGAGATGTAGGGAGAATAATTATCAATAATTATTACGATTAATTCCAGTTCTACTATCTCTACTCCCATGACTGGAGGCATCAGAGGACGCTAAGCCTTACTTGCAATCTGGTGCATCTGTGGAAAAAAGTTCAATGCGTTTGTCTGCCAAAAGTATTGCTCTCATAGCTCTTCTGGAGACCTCTTCCCCACATGTTCCACATTCCAGAATGTAAACAATCCGGCTCCAGAAACTGGGGCTAATGCTGTCTTTGTCCATCACAGACTCAATACAGAATGCTCCTGTGGTAGATAAATGTCACATTTCCAGGGAGCACAGTCAAATCCAGTAGGAAGAACTTTTCATCTGAAACATATGAAAAGAATAATTTAGTGTTTTCATAAGTAAATTCACAAGTGATGGATAAAACTTGGCAAAAAACAATTAGTACATGGTAAATGAGTCCTTTTTTAACAGTTCTTTAAAATTCTCATAGAAGTTAGAAGTAAGATTAAAGGCTGAAATAGCCACCACGATGCAGTAAATAATGTGTAAGACTCTTAGTCTTAGGTAGAACATGTGAGGGATTTTCCCACCATCCATTTCAATGGAGCTCATAATTTTACAAGAGTGGCTCAAAAGTGCAAGTATTAGTTGACATCAAGTATGAGAGTTGAGACACTCTGAGTAAGAGTTTTTGAGACTTTCCAGAGTCAGTCTAGTCTTCCATAGTTGATAGTATCATTGACAATATCATAATCACCACTGATCATCAGACAGTCTCAGATTCAGAGGCCCTAGTTACTTCAGCTTCCTGGTAAATTAATTTCCTACATTTTTCTGTTCTCATTCCATACCTCAATACCTGTAAAGATTTAAATGTCAAAGTTGTCAGAGTTTATCAGAGACTATTGCTGGAAGAATATTGTGAGGGTCACCTAGACTTCTGCTATGCCTTGCCCAATAACCAAGCTAATACTGTTATCAGTAACTCATGATCTGCTGACCCTGGTTTGAATCTCGTTCAAGAAGATTTTTCCTCAGGAGTTAAAATCAGTACCAACTCCACTCCACTCCACCCAAAAGTCCTTCGGATAAGTCTATAAACTGAAGTCCCATGTGAGAACGCACGCAGAACATCTTGCACACATTAAAACCCCTTCCGTTTTTCAGAAGAGTAGGCCATTGTGTGCTGGTGGGAATGGAGAAAAAATTTACAAAAATGCATACACAAGGGGTCTGGATGTAAGAAAAGTACATGAGTGCTTATTCCATTATTCTCAAAATAAAAGAATTTATAAGTGCTAGACAAGACCAAGCGCCACTGAACAGTATCAAAATGTCACAGCAGTAATACTGGGCCTCTATTGGTCTTAAACTTATAGCAGCCTAACACTACTTCCCTGTGGACGTCTGAATCTGAAAGGGGGGGGGGGGGGGGGGGGGGGGGGGGGGGGGGGGGGGGGGGGGGGGAAGTCCTCAGCTAGAGCTCTGAGGTTCACCAATGATAAAAATTTTATGTATTTAACATTACATATTTGACTGTTTTTACCCACAAGCCACATTCCAATTTCGGGGATGGTGTCTAAACATGACACCTGCATGCATGCCTTTTGAATTTTTTAAAAATTGCGAATCTGTTCCTACTGACATGCAATGGACTACTCTTCCAGAATCATTCTCATTCTGAGAATGCCACATGAGTTTTTAGTATGTGCGCAAGATGTTCTGCATACATTCACACACAGGGCCTCAGTTTATAAATTATACAACTTTATAGCCTCAACCAAAGAACTTTTGAGAGAACAGAGTCAGTACTGGCTAGAATCCCTAAACAGGCACATCCATGGAGGATGTCAGATCACGAGCACAATGCTCTAACCACTGGCACTAGGCTATCACACCCCCATCTGAGGGTATGACAGTGACACAGAGAGCCCTGATGTGGCTCTGGTAGCAATATTTAAATAAGTGATGTAAAAAAAAGCAGCACTGGCACAGCACAGATGAAGTAGCAAAAAGAAATAATTTTTAAAAACCTGTAGTGTACATGAAGATGAATATAAAATAATTCTCTATAATGACCCTACCCAGGTAATTACAATTTTAAATGAGCACCACACACACACACACACACACACACACACACACACACACACACACACACACACACACACAATCTAGGCATCTTGTACACATGTTAAAACCCCTTCCCTTTTCAGAACTGTAGGCCATTGTGTGTCTGTGGGTATGGATGACAAAATTTGCAAAACTGCATACATACACTGATACAGGGACTGAATTAAAACAGCACATAAGAACTTATTCCATTAACCTCTAAATCAGTAAATAAAAGAACACACACACACACACACACACACACACACACACACACACACACACACACAGTGACACATACAAACACACACACACACCACTCTCTCTCTCTCTCTCTCTCTCTCTCTCTCTCTCTCTCTCTCTCCTCTCTCTCTCTCTCTCTCTCACACACCACACACAACACACACACACACACACACACACACACACACACACACACACACACATTTTCTTGTTTTGTTTTTTAGTTCAGTACTTGCCATAATCAGTACATTCAGTTGACTTCTTAGACATAAAATCCTCATTGAACAAAACGTCTGCTTATCAAGAGTACTAATCCCAGTGACACTTATATCTATTGATCTATCTAACTTCGCTGAAAGTTTGATGTATAATTGTTTAATCTTCGACAAATCTATCACTGCAGGAATGGGAAAATGTGCCCCACAAAAGCAGGTAAATGTGCCTCATCAAAGTTGACTATGCACCTTCAAGTAACAGTGCTATAATCATAGATATCTGGCAAGAGGTCGTCTTAGATATCTTCTCTTATCCGCGTGGTAATTGATTTATTTAGTTATCGCCAAAAACTATGTGAATGTGATCAATTCTCTTCAATAGCTGTCCCAGACACACACACACTAACTCAAAATGATCGGAATGATCTTAGTCCTCCACGACAAGTTTACACATATAAACTGAGTGATCTGATCATAGAATTCTTGATAATCGATAATGAAATAAAAGGCTCTTCGTTTCACTCAACAAAAAATACACAGCCTGTTATCTACCTGCACGATCACGTTGGTTAAGTCCTCCTTCGAAACACAGTTTTCTTTTCATAGCTTCTTAGGCTGTCCCAAGCAATTGATTTTATAACAAGCCTTATGATTGGTTGATATGAAGATGATAAAACTTAAACGACCAGTCATTGGTTTTCATTCGGTATTGTTTTCTCGCCTTCTCTCGCGTGAAAAACGGCAGACGATTCCACAACGTGACCTCGTTGGGTCACCAATCCAAAGTGGGCCGAGGCGAAGTGCAGAGTTGCAACGTATACGCGAGGTCAGGATTTCTCGTTTTCGGTGCTGCGTCACTGTGTGTGTTTGCGATAGGCTAGCAGTGTTTTCATCAGCAGTACCCACATGGTTGAGCTGAGTGGTGAACATGGCAGAGCGTAGAAGTAAGAAAGAAAAGGAAATAGTGAACGATTTCGAAAACTACCAGAGAGGTAAGTCTTATGTATCAAGTGGGCGTTGTTGTTTTGTGCTGTTGACAGTTGTGTTGTTTATCAGTGTAGTCTGTACAGGTGTTTTCCCTTTGCGGGATACCGGTTCTCTCTCTCTCTCTCTCCTCCTCCTCTCTCTCTCTCTCTCCTCTCCTCTCTCTCTCTCCTCTCTCTCTCTCCTCTCTCTGGGGTTTCTTAGCTTTATTCCCTGATCAGGGCAAGGGCCGACGAAAAAAAAGTATGTAATGCTTACTCTGTAACCCTTGAAAAATAAAGATTATTCATTCATTCATTCATTCATTCTCATTCATCTCTCTCTCTCTCTCTCTCTCTCTCCTCTCTCTCTCCTCTCTCTCTCTCTCTCTCTCTCTCTCTCTCTCCTCTCTCTCTCTCTCTGTCAAGTGTGTGTGTGTGTGTGTGTGTGTGTGTGTGTGTGTGTGTGTGTGACTCTGTGTGTGACTCTGTGTGTGTGTGTGTGTGTGTGTGTGTGTGTGTGTGTGTGTTGTAATGAATGTCGACATTTCATACTCTTTTTATGTGCAGTGAAAAAATTGCACAGAAGCTCTTTAGACTTAAAAAATTGTCAGCACATATTTAATCGCTTCATGTGAAGATACACACACACGCACGCACGCACCACACGCACGCACGCATCGCACACACTCACTCACTCACTCACTCACTCACTCACTCACATCACTCACTCACTCACTCACACACACACACACACACACACACACACACACACACAACACATACACAAAGATATGCACACACACAACACACACAACACACACACACACACACACCACACACACACACACCACACACAAGAGGAAACTTATCTGGTATACACATAATCTCCAACAATGTAAACGATGTAGTATAGTGACAGTGATGAAGTTATGCCAAACGGGCAGATGCAAATTCCCTCAGCAATTTGTAACCATTGTGGCTTTGGCTC
>CM060332.1:31663609-31666109 GCA_030674155.1 Stramonita haemastoma
TTGTCATCTCTTGCTCTCTCCGCTGCTGCTGCTGTGCTGCTGCTGTTCTTGTGTGTGTGTGTGTGTGTGTGTGTGTGTGTGGTGTGTGTGATTGTATGTGTGTGTGCGTGCGCGCGGGCGTGTGGTGTGTGTGATGTATGTGTGTGTATGCATGTGTATGTCTGTCTGCCTGTCTATTTATCAGTCTCTCTGTTTGTTTGTGTGTCTGTCTATGTGTGTCTTCGTTTGTGTTTGTATATAAGTCTGCCTGCCAGCCTGACTGCCTGCTTTTACTCGTATCTGTGGGTCTGTGTCATAAGAGAAAAAGCAGACTAGAAAGAGTGAGAGAGAGAGAGAGGGGGGGGGGGGACTGAAAGGGCAAAATTAACTAGTTCTACGAGACTTCGTGCATAATGTGGATGCGAAAATGAATGAATGTGATAACTTACGTATGTATTCTGTATCACTATGAGTATGCTCATGCATGCTAGTATGTGGGTGTTTGAGACAATGAAAGTGTGATTAAGTTCAACATTTCGTTGATCATTCTACATGTAGGAAAAGTAAGCAAGTGAATGTGTACAAAATAATACTATTTCGTAAGTGAGTTGACAGAATAAGGATGAGATGAAAACTCACACACAAAAAACCCCTGACGTTGATAAGTGTACACCTTCCTTTAAAAAAAGATAAACGTTCCTTCCTACATGTACACCTTCCTACATACATTATTACAACAATAATGACACACATAACCTACAAGAAATCACACATGAAGCGGCCTGCTAAATAGATAAAAATGCACGCACGTACTGACTGACGTATAAGGCCTATGGCTTATTCAGTTGCGGCAAGTCAGCAAGCAGAACCTGGGAGAGAGAGAAAAAAAAAATTCAGCTGCGATCAATAAATATCCTTCAGCCTGTATAGAGCACATGATCAGACTGCACCATCTGTTACCACCTAGCTCGGCCCTGTACCCAGTTTTGCCTGCAGTATAAAATAATAGCCATTATTCCTGTTTGTTTGTGGTTTTTTCTTCTTCTTCTTTTGTTTTCAAGTCGTTTTTCTGAGTGGTAGTGGCGGGCGGGCGGACACTGCATGTAGTGGTTTGGGTTTATGGGGATGTCACGGTGGTTGACCACACACTGCACGCTACACTGGTCTCTCCCCATTTTTTCTTTTTCTGGCCATGTTGCCGTCCTGTCCTCACCTACCCCCACAAACACCACTAGCCTACGACCACCCCACTGCACTGACACACGTGCGTGCGTGCTGGCGCGCGCGCACGCAGCGCAGACGCACGCACGCACACACACACACACAAACACAACTTACTCATTTACCGTCAATAAAGGTCAGTTTGACTTCACACACATACGAACACACACACACACACACACACACACACACACACACACACAACACACACACACACACACACGCGCGCGCGCGCGCGCACGCGCGCGCGCGCGCAGGTTCATGTTTCTCTTTATGTACACATGTGTGTGTGTGTGTGCGCACAGACACACACACACATGTATGTGCATGCGTGCTTATGTGCGTGTGTGTTTGAGCGTGTGCACCGCATACATGAGTAATTGTGGAAAAATGACTGTTGAGAAGGAAAATCATTTCTCTTTATGAGTTAATCCCTACAGGGATGTTAACGACCTCTCTCTGTCCCCTCCCTCCCCCCTCCCCCCCCCCCCCCCCCCTCTCTCTCTCTCTCTCCTCTCTCTCTCTCAACACACACACACACACACACACACACCACACCACGCACGCACGCACGCACGCACGTACATACACATAATATGCATACATACACATATTCGCACGAGAGAGAGAGAGAGAGAGAGAGAGAGAGAGAGAGAGAGAGAGAGAGAGAGAGAGAGAGAATGTGGAAAGAGCAGGGGAAGCAGCTGCGGCAGGTGTAGAGTGACCAGAGTTTCCCTCTATTTCGGATACCTGCCAGTACAGGGCGGGTAAAACCTTCCTCCACCTGTCTGGGTATACAGACCTGTAGGCTAAGCCCCGAGTGGCTGTAGAGTCCATCACTGAAAGTAGGTAGGCTAGAGGAGGACTGGCCTGGATTTATAACGCAGTGCTGACTGACGGCTCTTGAAGAGAGAGACAGGTGTACGCAGGTTTCCACATGTTGCTGGTATTCCTGCTTTTCCCCACTTTTTTTTTCCATTTGGTGCTTTTCCATTTTCTTTTCAAGTAAAATACTGACAAATCGGTTAAGATCACAAGATTTTCGTTTTCATGTAAATCTCTTTTTCTCCTCTTTTTCTACCTCCCTCCCTGTGTGCCCCCCCCCCCCCAAAAAAAAAAAATCTTTTTTTGTGTGTGTGGCTCTTTCTATCTCATCATCCTCTTGTTCCTGCTGTAAGCAGGAGACTGGATTAGATTTTTTTTGCTCTCTCCTTCCTCTTCTTCTTCATTACCATCTTCTCTTTACGTTCTTCTTCTCGGTCTCATGCTCACCCCCCCCCCCCCCCCCCCCCCCCCCCCC
>CM060332.1:31670042-31692049 GCA_030674155.1 Stramonita haemastoma
GTCTGTCTGTTGTCTTCTTCTTCTTCTCTCTCCTCTCTCTCTCTCTCTCTCTCTCTTCTCTCTCTCTCTCTCTCTCTCTCCTCTCTCTCCTCTCTCTCTCTCTCTCTCTCCTCTCTCTCTCTCTCTCTGTGCAACATCGTTTCTGACACTTCTCTCTTAAGTTCTTTGGATGAAACTATAAAGTAAGTCAAATCTCCCCGGGCCGTAAATACAATCACAAACACAACAACAGCTGAAAACTAAAGTCCCATGTACGACAGTACGACTTCATGCACACAGGTGTTGTGTTTTAGACACCATCCCTGAGGGGGAAAAAAATAATGGGTAGGCGCTGCACTTGTGGCGACGCGCTCTCCCCGGGAAGAGCAGCCCGAATTTCCACGCAGAGAAATCTGCTGTGACATAAAGTGGTAAAATAAAATTAAAATAAATATGCATAACAGCTTGCGCACACGTTAAAACCCCACCTGTCTTTCATAGAAAAATGATCTGTTATTCGAAAGACTACTGCAAATCAATGAATCAACGAAATACTGCTGTATCCGTGGTGTAAATACATCAGCCCAGAAGACTAAAATTTTATAAAATAAAATAAAATAAGACTAGAGGTACACGCATTGTCAAGACACAAACAAAGAGGAGAAAAGAGGTGGCACTGAACTGGGACATTATTGCACCAAAAAGCTCTTCCTGCTAGAGCAGCCGGATTTTCCTCTGATTCACAGCGGGTACACATGTAGGCTATGTATTGGGTATTGCATTTCATTGGAATGTTATCTACCGCGTGAGAGCGACTTCCGCGTTCTAATAATGCCAGTGTTCTGAAGAAAGCAACAACTTTCAGTTCTCTCTCTCTCCTCTCTCTCCCTCTCTCTCTCTCTCTCCTCCCTCCCTCCCTCTCTCCCTCTCTCTCTCTCTCTCTCTCCGCCCCCCCCCCCCCCCCCCCCCCTTCAGCGCACGTGCACGCGCGCTCAGCCCAACTCTTGTTTCCCATACCAACATATGAAAACAGGAAAGAGAAAAGAGAGGTTTGGTTGGGTTTGGCTTTAGTGGGGGAGGGGGGTTGTTTTGTTTTGTTTTTGTAGAAAAATATAGTCCGTGTTTTTATCTCATCGCCTAAACTTGCTGTGATGACCACGTACGTAAACAGTTCTTCACAGCGATGTGCCCTGGCCAGTTTAGAATGGTAAGGGACACAACCATCAGTTTGCCATGACATGAAGCCCTTTGCTCTTTTACTACTTACCCCCCTTCTCTTGCCACGCTCGTTAAGAGTTTTTTACCTGCAGAAGATCAAATTTGAACGTTTAAGATCCCATGATTCATGTCAGAGTTCGGCAGGTTATGGAAACACAAACATGCCCAGCATGCGCTGTGTACAAGAAAATAAGCTGCTCTGAAGTCGGAATGTGTCAGCTGAGGCCAGCAGGCAGACCCCCTGCAGAGTTACAAGGACAGAAGAAGCATTGAAGATTAGGCATTATTTATTTATTTTTATTTATTCTTTTATATCGAGGATAACAGAATAAGCAATCCTGTGCTTTTTTTCGTCCGGTCCCCGTGTGCATGCAGTTTTGTCAATATTGTCATCTGTTCCCACCGGCACACGATGGCCTACTCTTACGAAAAGCGGAACAGGATTTAACGTGTGCGCAAGATGTTCTGCGTGCGTTCGCACACGGTTTTGGGGAGAGTGGAGTCAGCACTGATGTTAACTCCAGGAAGAAAATTTCCTCGACCGGGACTCGAACCCGGGTCTTCAAATTGCCAGCGCAATGTTCTGACCACTAGGCTATCCGTCCCCCCCACCACTCCCACTCGTAAGGGCACACAGAGAACAGAAGAGCATCAAGTCTGTATTATAAAGTCTACTGTGTTAAATTCTGATTACCTTGGTTGATGCATATCCTACTCCTCACGAGGGCTGCTGAGATAGAACTGACAGGGGAAAAAATCAGCTTTCTTCCTACTTCACCCCATCCTTCGACCTCTTCTGCTTAGAAAACATTATGCTTATTATTGCTTCATCAATATGGAAGCTTGCTCTAAAGATACAAACAGAACACTCAGGTCAACAAATTATTCCCATGAATTGTTTTCCATGGTTGTGTTTACTGTTGTTGATCTTTAATACTAGACTGAACAAAATTAACATCTTTTGGGGGAGCAGAGTGAATGATCTATATGTTATAGTTGAGTTTCTTCCTTATTGCTATAACTTACGTGTACTTCTCAAAATTAAAACTGCGTAAAGACAGTCGATTATAATGACCATGATTCGGTCTCTGCCTGCAACCTCAATCGGTTGCGCGGATTCAGGTAGTTGCCTATCATCAAACACATCACAATGCCAACAGTTGTATTGTGTAGTTTTTTATGTGGATTTTAAAACACTTACGAACTTGGTTTGATTTTATTATTAAAATCCCGCCGATGATACCCGATTCAGCTTACACCACGGTTTATTTACAAGTGCATTTTTTCCGCCTTCTGGTGTGTTAGGCTTTAGGCCTACTTTGCAACGATTGTATGTAGCCACAGTCTGCTTTGTCAAGGGCTATCACTCCAGCAGCATCAATCATGGCGATTACTGTGGACGAGCCGAGTCTTGTGGACTCCATTCTATTTTACGGTCTCTTTCTTGGTGCTATTTTTCAGATTGTTTGCATCATGTCCGTAGTCTTTGTACCCAAGAGTTCTGAAGAGGAGGTATGTATTATTGAGGCTTTTGATTTTTTTTTAATTGTAATCGATGTTTTTGTTGTTTTTTTCTATGTTTGTGTTTTTTTTATGACTTCCTAGTTTTAGTAAACATTGTGTCAAATTTACCAACTGCATTTCAGTATGATTATTAAGTGATAAACAGTTTCGTCGAGGAGAGGATGTCTCTTAAGGTAGAAGCTCCAATTGACCATGTTACATCACATGACTTGTTCAGTGTTGAAGTTGCATGATTAAATTCTATTTCTAATAATAATTTTAGCCACTCTGTCTTCAGCAGCTCTCAGATATTTTTTTCAAACTTAAGAAGAAAAAAAAAGATTAAAACATCATAGCAAGCCCTCGTACGTAAATCAGTTCCAACGAAAATGTCAGTTTGTATTAACGAAAATGTCAGTTTGTATTAATAATTAATGTATTAAATAAATCGATTAGTATTTCTGTTGGTTTAGGCTGAATTAGCATAATTCATTAATTGTGATAGGTTAATCATGGTTTCTTTGTAATTCATTGTCAAAGTGGCATGATGCTGTGGATATTTAGAGCTTTATAAAACTATGATGCCATGAAAGCTGAGCATTGAGCACTTTGAATCTTTTGGATGTGCAGGAGGCTGACAGGGCAGACATGCCTGTGGAGCCAGCTCCAGTCAGCTCAGGTGTCAAACAGTCACAAGACAACACCCGCAGGGGCAAAAAACAGTCAAAGAAACATCGATGATGCCCTGCCTTTTGCCTTTGTCATCAACAAATGTCTTCTTCTGTAAGTTCACTTGACACTTTTATAAATAGAACTTTTTAAGTTAGCATAACTTACAACACACCTTTATAAATAATGTTGTACATGTAAACTAAATTAAAGTGTATTATAGTTCATACCAACTTAATTGGTACTGTGATAGTTAAAATACTCATATTGTTCTTTGTGTGTAAATTAAGAATTAATCAGTCTAATGACTATACTAGTATAATCAGGATGCTATGCAACACAAAATTTGTTTTCTAATGTGTTCATTTTATAGTGTGTTCTAAAGACTAAACTAGTAAACCACTAGGGAATCTATTATCACACACACACACACACACACACACACACACACACACACACACACACACACACACACACACACACACATACATACACACACACACACTGTATGTAATGTTTACTCTTTCTTGGAGATCATACAAGCACTTAAACCAATTGTTCATGGTTGACATTTTTATCTATGTTTTGACCACCAAAGTTTCTGTTTATATGTAGAGGAAGTGAGTTAGGTCCCTTTTTTAAGCTGCTCACTGCAGTTTGTTCCCTTGTGTTAAATGTGACATCTGGTCTGATGATTATTTATTACCAGATTGGCAGATATTATGAAATATCAACCTTTTTTTTTTTTTTTTTTAAATACACTCAACATAGCATAATGTAATGTGAAGCCTGTGGTTGTTTTGAACATACAGTAGGAAAAGGAAGAACAGGTAGGGAGGAAGGGTTGTTTTTTTTTACTTTCAAACCAAATGGAAGTTTCTGCTGGTAACTGCCATGTAGGCCTATATTATGCAAGAAATGGTTGGCTTGTCAGAAAATGGTAAACTTTTAAAAAATGTTTTTTTAATGTCTTTTTTTTAAGTTGCTGGGTGTATAATAATATGGCCAATTTTTTTTTTAATTGGCAGTTGATAAGCTAGTCTCGTCATACTTCGATTTAGTTCAAAAGCGTTGTTGCCCTCACAATTTCAAGCAACTGCCTAGTGATTTTGCATTAATGTTACCTCGTCATTTTTTTTTTGATTTGTAAGACACTAATGCAAGAATCACTTTGTTACTAGTATGATTTCATTATTTACAACTGAAATATATCTTTTTGAAAAATACAATATAAAAAATGATGCTAGTTACGTAAACTGATGTCATAAAGGTTGCACTTTTTTTTTCAGTTTGTGAGAGTGAAAAGTTTACCATGCCAGTGCTGCCATGCATGTGTCAACATAACAGTGTCTGTGAACATGATTCTAAACTCGTAGTTTTCAACCTATATTTGTTGAAATAAAAAAAATGCATGCACACTAATCAAATGTGATGTTTGCAAATTACACACGTATCACCTCAGAAGTCAGAATGCTCTATCTTTAATTAATAATGAAGGGCAAAAATGGCCACATATGCAAAACTCTCACCTCTGAGCTCTAGCCAATGAACAAAAAGGAAAAAAATGTAACATTGTAAAGATGTTAGATTTGTCATTTATGTGTATACTTTTATATGTTTCTTTTTTTTAAAAGCAGTATTAAACCTAACTTGATTCTGAAACTGTCAAGGATACATGTTTGATTTGCCAGAGATTCTTATTTATTTGAAGATTTCTTCATTCCGTTGTTTTGTTTCTTTTGCAGAGAATCATTCCAATGAATGACATAGGTGCTTTGTTCGTCTTCTGGATCTCATCTACACTGAACAACAGAATCATGCATCAATCTCACCTTTTGCTGATGGAAGTGTGGCACAGTGGAATCTTTTATTCAAAGCATTCTCAGATGTTGAATAGAACTTTCTGACTTTTTTCTTGACCAGTTGTCTTAAAACAGCATCTCAGTAGTAATTACAGTCTATTGTTTTTGTAACTGTTATGGCTGCTTTTGGTTGTTGTTTCTTTGTTGTTTTTGTGAGAGTGGCAGTTTAAGTGTGCTTCGTTACTGTTTTGGCTATTGTGATTGTTTGGATTATGTGTTTAAAAGTGTGATTATTGATCAGTTTATTTATTGTTATAAAATATTACCCTAATTTTTTGGTTTATATAGACTACAGATTGGATTGAATCAAGAAAGATTGACACAGGAGCATTTCATATGTATCATGTATCATATTAGTCAAATTATATATCATGGGATAAATGATTATGTTATTGAGAGTAAAATAGACAAAGTTGTTTTCTTGAAAAGCAGGAAGAACATATGAATTTTTTTTTCTGGCAGAAAGAACACATAAGACAAAAAGTCAGTGTGACTTTTCCACTAAAATTGAAAGAAAGAAAGAAAAGTGAAAGAAAACAAACAATGGAGCCCTGGAGGTCCTTGAATATAATATATAGCAGTGAAACAAATTACTGCTATTAGGAAAAAAAAGCCTGTCACAGACTAAAATGTGATATCATGTGTATTAACTATTATATTCAAGAGATCATGTATATCTCAATGCTCAATTTTTATATTCAACTCTCAAAATCCTGATGTGCTGATTAATCTAATTCAGTAATTGTCAAAAGACTAAAGACTGATTTCATAGTCTTATGGAAATTGTAGGTATGTGGTAAAGTTGTACATTTCAGCACAGATTCAAGTATGCATATGCTATGAGTATGATAATGCAGTGATTAAAAAACCCAGAGAGAATTTCATTTTTTGGTTGGTTGGTTGTTTGCGTGTTTGTTTTTAATTCAACTTTGTTTGGCATTTCTTTACCACCGAATATGATTTATGGCTGGCATTTGAAAACTTTGCTGCTCTTGCTTGTATTATAAAATCCTTCTATAAGTCATTCTGTGTGTACTGTTTTGTTTTCATGTGAGTGATGATAATTTATTACTTCTTTAAGTTATTCAAAATTGATGGGAGACTGTAACTTTTTCAGTGTAAGTAGATTGATGACCAAGTATTTTTGTATTTTATTATGTACACTTCATGTCTTTGGATAAAATGAATGTGAACATATTATCAGCTACCATTAAATGTTTTGATTAATGGTTACCCATACTAATGAGTTCACAAATTTATAAAAATATGGTTGATCTTTTAATATTCTTAGTCATTCGTTTTGTTAATCAATGTCAAGTAGTAAGTCGGGCAGCAAAACAGTACTTAAGACAATATATGTAGCATAGAGAAAGAGAGCTGTGGTATTTTCACCGGGCTGGGAAAGAAAGAATTGTAATGGTATTTTACCTTGGTGCACATTAAATTTTATCAACACTTGACAATAATCCGACCTTTGTAGTTTGTTTTTTTTACTCTTAAAAATGTATATTTCTCTTGATGTATAAACTGCTCTCTGGCACAAGCATTGGTAGACAATGAAACTAAAGAGGACAACTGGATTTTTATTGCACTTAAACAGTACATGTGCATAATGATATGCACAGTAATTACTTGTCAGTTACTAATGTTTAGTTTTTTTAAAGGCTCTTTATAGAAAGGGGGGAATGAGTGTCTAGGAAGTCGTGGTTTTGTTGGGGAGGGCGGGGGGTGGGGGTTCCTTCTTTTTTTGTGTTGTGCTATTTTCATTCACCTAGGTGTGAAAAATAATGCTGGGATGGGTACTCTGAGCACAGACAATACTTTACATTTATTTTATTGCACAGCCTTGGATTAGCAGTACTGGTTTTGAACTTTTGTGTGTGTGTCTGCCTGCTAACCGTGTTTTCCCTTTTGTCAAGTCACATTCTGGTTGAAACACTGCCTCTTACCTGTGTCTGTGGAATTGTTCAGTATGTGCTATTAAAAACTGGTCGCTAGGAATTCATTCATGCCTTTTTTCCCTTCTTCTTGAGTGATTGAGAATCTTAAGTGAATTGTCTGGAAGATTTTTATGTTATTAAACAGTTTTGTTGATAATTGGTCTGTGTTCCTTGTTATTGAAGAATGGTACTGATCAGGGTTGGCGGGGGGGTGGTTGTAGTTATTTCAACTTGTTCTGTGCCTTACTTGACAGGATAACTCATCAACAGTGACATGTATTCTTTGCTGCCATGTCTGTTGAGTATACTTATCATGGGGAAGTCCAGAATTTTCCTCCTTTTACATTTAGACTGTTTACAAAACAGAGGATATTAATTTGGAAAGATGAAGACCCCATTCTATTGATAAACAGTAAAATCACATTCGTCACCAGGAATCCCCTCTTTTAAGCAATTTTTTTTTTTTGAAAATTACATTTTATTTATTTATTCTTTTATATTGAGGATTATGGAATATAATGTAATAATTATAAGAATTATATATGTATATTTTTTTTTTTTTATTCTTTTACTTATTGTTTTATATCAAGGATAATGGAATAAGCACTCATGTGCTTTTTTACATCCAGTCCCCGTGTGTATGCAGTTTTGTAAATGTCATCTGTTCCCACTGGCACATGGTGGCCTACTCCTATGAAAAGCAGAACAGGATTTAACGCATGTGCAAGATGTCATAAAATATATGTGTACCCTGGCAAATAGGATTTCGTTTCAATCTTAATTCCCTGGCAGTGAAAGGGTTAGTGTCAGGACTGTGACTGAGAGACAAATAGATGCAAGAAAAAAATTCTGTGGTAGTGTTTCCCAAATTACTGTATGTTTCATACTAAAAATATATATATTATCCAGATTCTGCCTATGTGCATCCTAAAAATGTCGAGTCTCTTAGTTAATCAGTATCACTAGCTTATTGCCAGCCTGTGTAGATGGTATAGAGTGTGTGGAGGTTCATCCCTTGTCTTCCTCCTGCATACAGTGTCTGAAAACTTTACTTTCTCTGTTTCTTCAGCATTGGTTTCTGTCTGCATTTGGTAAAACCAAGGTTCTGCAAAGCAACTGATTAACCACACCATTCAGTAGTGGCAGATATTGGAGATGTTGATGTTGAAGATTGCAGGCAAAAATCAAATCTAGCTATTGCAGTAGGATGATCCAAGGAGGCAGATAGCATCAATGGGCAAAAATTGTTGAGGGTGGACTTTATCATGTAACAAGAGGGTCCTTGGCGATAAATTACATATGATATTAGCAGCTTAATGACTAATTTTTGTAACAAGAGGGTCCTTAGCAATAAACTACATGTAACATGAGCAGCTTAATGACTACTTCTTTTTCCCCTGGAGATAAGATTTTCAGGTTTTTCCTGTTACAACTACGATGTGTTAGAATCACTCCTTAATGACTACTTGTGTGAAATAATTGTTTCAATTTTGGGGGCACATTTACACACACACACTCAAACAGACACACACACACACACACACACACACACACACTATGCCCAACCCAGTGTTTACGATATCACTGCCTGGTCGCCAGAACAACACAATACAGACAAAACATCGTATGTTTGAAAAGAATGTATATTATTTGTAAGATTTGCTTGACGAAAGGCAGGAGAATGGAATAGCAAAGCAGAAAATTAACAAGCCAGGTGAGGTGATAGGAAGGAAAGGAAAATGACAGTTCAATAACAATGGGGAAATTTCTAGCACATAATTTCCAGAGGGTCAGGGTGTTATCTATACTGAAAGAGCCCACAGCATCCCCATGGGGGCATTATAATTTACAGCATACCAACAAGATAACACACACACACACACACACCAGCCAGACAGGTCAAATTAAAAGTGACAGAATAAAATGCAGGAAAAAAAACAGCAAGACTGGATAAAAAGAAACAGGAAAGATGATGATTTATAAGATGACCAATTTATTCAACAACACAACACAGTTTGCAAATGACCAATTTGCAAAACATAATACACTTCATACACATAATGTTTCCAATGTCCTGATGAAATAATCAGTGTATCCTGTCTCTGGCCACTCTCTCTCTCTCTCTCTCTCTCTCTCTCTCTCTCTCTCACACACACACACACACACACACACACACACACACACACACACACACACACACACACTCACACACACTCACACACACACACACACACACACACACACTCTCTCTCTCTCTCTCTCTCTCTCTCTCTCTCTCTCTCTCTCTCTCTCTCTCTCTCTCTCTCTCTCTCTCACACACACACACCACACACACAAACTTCACTCCAAAAATTCATAATATGACATGTTATGCAATATATAAAATATAAAAAAAAGCAACATTTCATTATATAGCATCTCTGTTACCAGGAGAGACAGAGAACGCCTGTTCAGAACAAAACACAATAGCAAAAAAGTCGAGAAACTTTTTTTTTTTTTAGACATAAAGGCTGCTGATTTCATCAATGTGATATAAAACAATACAAAAAAGTTTGAAAAATACAGAAAGCCTTTTTTTAAGTAAATGATAGCAGTTTTTGGGGGGGGGGGGGGGGGGGGGGGTATAGTCATTTCTTTTTTTTAAACACAGGAAACCATGCATATTTGAATAAGCAAATGTACACTCACAAGCACTGCAATAAAAAGTCATAAAAACCTGAAGACAAAAATTAGAACCTGAAATAAGCCCATTTTCTTTCTTAATCATGAACAACTATTATCCAGAAAACTCCAACCCCAACACAAAAGTACATAGTAGTTGCAGGCTACCAAATGTGAAAACTTGTCTTTCGCACTCCATATCTGTCATTCTGTCTTCTATAGTTTGGTGGGGTTTTTAGATTTCTTTTTAGATACCACCATTTTAAAATGCAATATGGTTGTGCACCTACTCTATGACCCAAACTAACCATTTCCTCAAAATGGCCATCTCAAGTGCTGCAACTTGTTGAAACTTCTTCCTCGCGTTCCCTGGCCATGCTAAATTTTTTTAGTCTGGTTTGGAAGGTGGAGTCTGCAGTCTGTCACAGTGACCCTGCTGGTCCCCACAGTTTTTTTCATGGACTTCTACTGGGCTGGGGGTCAAAACAGAAAGATTGAAAAAAAACTCACCACCTTTTTCTCTAGGGACACTTCATACACCGTTTGTGAAGAATGATGCATCACAACTTACAAAGAGGAGAAAGCAGAAAATGGCAAATTTGCCTAAATTCATGCTGAAATCCATGTGTTATGCTTTCCACTTGTATTAATCCTTGCATTCTGAGCACTAAGCTTAATAAAATATTTAGGAAGGAGGTCTCATTTTCTCATTTTGTATCCCTTCAGCTCAGAGTATGGTGACGGTATTATACCAATATGACAATACAAAAGTCATACCAAAAATTGCCAATAAAAAGAAAATAACATGCACAGAAAACAAATGGAATACAAACGCCTGGCTTCATGTGTAGTATGTGCCCTCGTATACATTTTTCATGGATATTCAAGCCCAACAGGTATGTAATAAAAGCATGTGTCATTATCACAACCAATACCCATGAATCAGAACACAAGGATCTGTTTCATCCCATAATACACTGATACAAATATAAACTGTATTGCCTCTACGAAAATACATGACTTTTTAACTCATGAAGCACAGAAAGGGTATGAAAAAATACACATCTCTCTGGACCCACGAAATAGGCTGATAAATATAAAACAATGCACACTGCAAGTGTTACAACCTGTCTGAAAAAAGTTATATACCAAATAGTGCACAATATCTGAAGATACCTTCTGTAATGAAAGACATTTTGAGCAGCGAATACAATAAATCATCTCTCATTCCTTGCTCGTTACTTCCACCTTGCACTTCACTTTGTTTCCTCTTTCTTTAATAAGCTGTTTTCTCTTTAATTAAACAGTCAACACTTCAACGTTCAAAGTCATTTATGACATAGTAGCCTATTTATGTACAAGCTCATTCATAGCATAGTGTTCATGCAGTATGTACATGCTCATTTTGTAGGAATTTTTTCTCTCCACTAGAAATGTCTGTTTTAAAGATAAGTTATTGCATTGCCCATCAGCATTTGCACTTCATCCTTGCCCTAATTTCCAATCCATCCACCCCCCCCCCAAAAAAAAAAACCCTTTTTTTTTTCACTCAAACAAACTGACACATGTACATCAAAATGTTACTGTAGTGTTTACTTCATACACAACTTGCTTTTCAATGTAATCCAGTCATCATGGGCAGGCAGTTTGGTGTTGTTTTTTTTCATTCAAATCTTCATCAGCACTAAAAGCAGACTTAGGATAAGATGTTCAAGTGTCTTTACATGCATTCTTTTCTGCAACAAACCAAGGTTTAAAACACCTCAGCAGGACCTAATTTCAAGCTGCTTCAGAACTGCTGTGACTCCCCAGGCAAAACTGAACTAAAATACAATCATATTCTCCATTTTAATACACAATTAAATGACCACTCAGTTTGTTTCACTCAATTTTCCATATTAGCTTTTACTTATGTGTTGGTAATGTCCATTATTTAGACACAAGCAGTTCCATCATATATTTATTGATGTAAAGAAAAAGTCATATTTTTGGTGGTACCTTTCATTAGCTGATAACGTTTCACAAACTTTCGTCCTTAATAAACTATTCATGAGCGGGTGTCCCACTGAACACAGAAAGTTATGAAAGTCCATTTCTCTGCCAAATACGCTGTTAGAACATTGTCACATGCCACAAGTCACAGCCTTTTAACCGCACGGTGGTCTCAAAAGCTTTCACACATGTTTCAAGCCTTGTAAACTGAGAAAAACCAGCCTGACGGCACACCACAACATTTTTCTGTTTTGTTCCAGAATACCAATGACTGCCCTCTTGTGAGAACTCCTTTCAGAGTAAAAAATACAAGTTTCATCATTTCAACAACAACAAAATGTACTCACTTTACTTGGTACACATTCCCATTAAATTTTCGGCATTTGCATTTATCATATAGATCTATGCATAATGTCTATATTGTCATTTTTATTTCAGTGAGGAATATTATCTATCATAATCAACAAAAGAAGTAAACTAAAGTTTTGTTCAAAAATAAAGCATTAAATCAAACAAGAAAAGGTGGTTTGAAATATACCAAAACGGGTATACTGATGAATTATGTTAAGTTATCTCTGATACCAGTGTAGAAAACCATTCACTCTTTTTTACCAAGGGATGAGGAGATAGTAGTTATACAATTCTCTCGTAATACTGAATTCATGAAAAATACTCTGATGAAATGGCACACGCGTTACTGTTTTCTTTCAACTTGCAAACTTCTTTTTTTAGTATACGCAACAACAACAAAAAAAGAAAGAAAAAAGCAGACTTGAGTGATCATCACTCAGCCCAAACCTGCACACAGGCAAAACCTGTTTTCAAAGCCAGAAAAGAAGCTGTTAATGTTATTGCTATACATCATTTTTTTTATTGAACAGGATATCCACATGTTTTTTTTTTTTAGCTGTGTACTTACAGGCAAGTTATATTGTAGCAAAATCTTAAGTGACTGCGATGATAGGTGCATGTAGTTTGCCTAAGCACTATGGCATTTTTTTGCCAAACTGATTACAGTTGTGAAAGGGTGACCTCAGTTGTTTCCCTTCACCTACCACACTGCAGAGACTTACTCTTCAAGAACACAGATGTGAACTGTGTGAACCACTGTTTGCTGTTTTGTGGCTCATTGTTTACCCCATCATAGCCATACTTGAACTGTGTGAACCAGTTTTCTGTGGTGTGGCTCATTGTCTACCCCATCATACCCATACTTCACCTTCATAGGGGCTTTGCCTATTTTCTGTATGGTTTTATTCATGGCTATTTACTTGACTAAACATTTACACTTTGTGCCTTGCCTTGAAGCGTTTCAAGGTACAGATCTCTGGGCACAACCATAAGAAAAGGGACTGTTCATCACGGATCACAGGTATGGAGAATTGGAGCTTCACTTGTAACTGAAGCAGAGGGAAGTTTCTTAGGGGCTACTGACAACGCAGTAATTTAACTTTAAGGTTGAATCAGGCCAATAGATTGGGTAACAGAAGTTGTTTCTCCTTAGAAACAACACACAGTGAAACATTGTGGAGTACAAACCTTGACTTGACGCTTTGGCAGTTTCTCTATGTTATCCTGTCATGCTTTAGGCTGTTGCTGGACTTGTAAAACTTTTGTAGACCTACCCCTTCATACTCTTTGAGTTTCTGGTGACTTGCAGAATGTTTCTTGCTTTTCGTTTGTTTTTTGTTGTTTTTATTAATTACATTACCCTGGACTTTATTACATTACTAAAGTGATCCAAGATACAGAAAGATTTCTCAAATATTCGTAAAATTAAACGATAACACATGCTCCCTTTCTCAAAAGACAAGATTGAATGGCAGACCGATAGACGCACACATTTTTTAAAAGTTGCAAAATCATTTGAAGTTTTGCAATATTTTTTTTAACTCAACTCCTTTCATTCATTTCATTTCAAAGCCTAGTTAACCATACCAGCCACATCATGGCTAAAACCATTTCAAAAATCAACAACAACAACAACCCAATCCTCATTTTCAGTTGTTTAAAAAGAAAAAGAACAACAAACAATAAAAAGCCACACCATCACTCTTAATTTTTTTTATATAAAAAGCCCAGCATTCAAAGTGCTGAATCAACGGTCAAAAAGTGTCATCTTCTGTTGAAATAGCTTCACTGACACTGGTCATTAAAACAAACAACCACCACCAAATCATGAGCGCAAAGCTCTAACCATGATTTTTCCCTCTCATTTCCCTATCACAAAATGTATGAGTACCAATATAGCCATAAAATGTTAGATAAAGGTAAAAGGGTAAAGGTGTCCTATAACCTTTGTGGTCGTAGGGGAGCGAGGCATCAGAGACCTCAGCTTCTCTAGGGGCCAGCATGTGAGGACGGCGCCCATTCCTCTCCCTCCCCGCTTTACCTTCCCTGACCCTAAAGAGGGCAGGTACCCATTTACAGCTGGGTGAACTGGGGACTGTACTGCCATAAAATGTCAGGTAAAAGGGTAAAGGTGTCCTAAACCCTTTGTGGTCGTAGGGGAGCGAGGCATCAGAGACCTCAGCTTCTCTAGGGGTCAGCATGTTGAGGATGGCGCCCATCTCCTCTCCCTCCCCGCTTTACCTTCCCTGACCCTAAAGAGGGCAGGTACCCATTTACAGCTGGGTGAACTGGGGGACTGTACTGAAACCAAGGCGCGCAAACAGTCACCCATCCAATTGGTAACCGTGCTTGACGCTGCTAACATTGGCTGGGGGGAAAGCGTGCGCTCCGACCACTGAGCTATCCCTTCCCCAAAATGTCAGGATATCTTGTAATACTACTATTATTCTCCATGCAAAATCTTTTTTTCTTTATTTTTTAAAAGATTTTCCACCATAAGTCACACATATTCCCTATCTCAGTCAGGCTTGGGGTGGGGTTTTTGTTGTTGTTGCCCTAAGTACACAGAGATTATTCAACACCATTTCTGATCAGACTTCCCTTCAACTGTCTGTTCTAGGACATCTATCTGTACATTTTTTCAGCAACAAAATTTTCCGGCCTGGATATTTAAATTCCTCTTGCTTATTAACCCTTACCACCAAAACACATTCTTCGTGACCTATTTCCAACACAGACCGCAACAAATTGTACACTGTCCAATCAATCTGAAATAATATTACTAACAATTATGAAGTAGGAAATAAAAAGGAAAAGGCATTTTCTCCATTTTGAGTGTGCAGTCCCTGTATAATTTTTTCCCCCTTTTCTTTTCTTTCTTGTTCAATATGCACAGGATAAGTCTTTGCACATCTTATCTCTGAATGTGAACAGATAATGTTGCTATAAAACAAGCACTTTTGACATTCCAGTAAAAAAAATTCCTGCATTCATACAACTCGTATATTTGCACTACCTTTCAATTTGCCCCAAAAACCGGGTGGAAAAACCCCCTTAATCTCAACAACTTTTTCAACCAAAAAATAAAAACCCCCAACTTTTTTTTTACTTTTAATTTTCCACCTTCTTTCATTCTTTTTAAATTTTAACAATTCCCCTACACCCCCCAAAATCACCCAAAAAACCCCCAAAAACTCCTCCCCAAAACCTTTCCTTGGTTGCCCCCCGAAAACCAAAACTTTTTCAAAAATTTTTTCTCTTCTATGCCCTCCAAATCTCCACGCTTTTAAAAAAACTTTTTTTACAAATCGTATCCCCAAATCTACCCCTGCACAAAACTTCTTTTCTTACATAGCCCCTACCAAAAAAATTTCCCTGCTTCAAAAAAATTTTTTTCCACATTAATTGCCCTACCAAAATAATCCATGCTTAAAAACACTTTTCTCATTTACTGCTCCTACCCAAATCATACCATGTTTACAAAAAAACATTTTCCTTTTTTCCCCTATACCCAATTCCACTGTTTTCAAAACACTCCTTTACAATCACAGCTTCCTAAATTCCCCGTTTTTAGAAGCATACTTTTTTTCTAAATTACATGCACTATCATTTAAAACATACCAATTTTTAGAAAACACATCTTTTCTACATCAGTTTTTTTTTTACTACCTAAATCACACAAAACTTCAAAAATAAATGTCTACAGTTTTTCAACACATGTAGAGTGGGTATGTTTCCCAAAAAAGAAAAAACCCAAAAAACCCCCTTTCCCCGTTTTCATAGCAATCACTGTGAAGGAAGAGAGAAATTTTTCAAAATTTCATAATAAAATCCAAGTCACTTAGCAGAATAAATTGTGTCTAAGTTTTCACCTTCCTGTTTTTTTTTTTCACTTTTTCACGCTCCCTTTTTAAAAATCCCTGAGAAACATTCTGTCCCAAACCTTATGAAGATAATATGACTGAAATAGCACCCCCTTTAAGAAGAAAAAAGACTGAAATAACTTCATAAAAGGCCCCATATCTTTTAAATTTACATGTCTTTTGTCCTCCCGATGTGAGACTTACAGAAAAAATTTTGAACCCCTTCGGGTTGGGAAAAAAAAGTATGGGAAAGGGAAGAAGCCAGGAAATTGACAAAACAACTCAAAGAAAAAAAAAAAAAGGGAAAAAAGAGTGAAAGGGGCAGGTGTGTCATAAAGTGTTTTGGGATGGGGGTGGGGGTTTTTCTTTTGCTTTTTTTTATCAGCGAGTTTCCTCTCTCTCTCTCTCTTCTCCTCTCTCTCTCTCTCTCTCTCCCCTTTTCTCTTCGGGCCTCTCTTAACGTTTTTAAATTTTTGGGGGATTGCGGGGGGGTGGGGGGGGGGGGGGGTTGGGTTTGGGGTATGCCACACTTTGAAGACCGATTGAAAGACTAAAAGTTTTTTTTAAAAGGGATGTTTTTAAACCCCAAAGAAAATATATGTTTGATTTTAAAATTTTTTTTAAGTTTTGTAAAAAATTTTAAAAATAAAAGTTAAACCCTTTAAAAATCCCTTTTGATGAAAACCTCAAAAATTTTTAAATTTTTTTAAAGGGGGTTTGTAAATTTCATGCATGATGCATAAAATGGTTTTCCCCTTTTTAAAAAAACACATTTAAAAAAATTTTCCCTTTTTTTTCGATCACAGTCAAAAAAAACAAAAATAACAGGGGGGTGTCATTTTTTTTACGGGGGACCCCAATCCCAAAAGGGATTCTGCCCCCTTTTTCCCCCATTCTGTAGTTTTACTTTTGATTAAAAATTTTTCAAAAAAACACAAAAAAAATAAAAAGAACAAAAAAAAAATAAACAAAAAAGGGTTTTTTTTAAAAAAAAATTGTTTTAAAACTAAAAGGGGGAAAGGAAAAAAAATTTTGGGGGTTTTTTTTTTTTTTTTTTAACATTGTTTTTTAGGATTCTGTTTTTAAAAAAAATTTTTAAACCATGACTAAGTGAAAAATATCTCCTGTAAAATAAAAAAAGCCCTGTTTGATCCCGGGACATTGCAAACTTTCCCGTCATGCCAGGGGCCCCTGGAAAAACAAAAAACCCCCGTCCTGTCAAAAAAACCGAAATGGGCCCTTATTGCAAAGGGAACCCCCCATTTTTAACAGGGGGGCAGCCAAAATGGTTTCCCCCCAAAAACCCCCCCTTCCCCGAAACAAATCAAGCATTGCCCGCCCTTTTTCAAAAAACCCCCTTAAAATTTTCTTCCCCTTCTCCCCTTTCTCTCTCTTTCTCTCACACAAACCCCACACACACAAAACCCCCACAAAAAAAACAAAACCCCCACACCCAAAACCCCCAAATTTAATCTCACAAAAACAAAAAAATCCTACTATTATATGTGTTTTGTTATATGATTTGAATAATATTGATGCACATGGGGGGTTACTGAGCAAACAGGAAAAAGATACTTGGGTGAAGCAAAATTTTTCTTTTTTTAAAACCCGAATGTTTTTCAACTTTTGTTTTTTCTGAAAGTCAACCCTTTTTAAAGGGGTTTTTTAGTGAAAAAAAAAACTCCAAAAATTTTTTGTTTCTTTTTTTAAAAAAAACAAATAGAGAGAGAGAGAGGAGAAGAGAGGAGAGAGAGGGGGAAAAAAAAGAAGAGAGAGAGAGAGAGAGAGAGAGGGGGAAAAAAGGTCAAAATTTCTGGAATTACCCGACCCTAGCTGGTTACTGATGAGGTATTTAGGTGGCAGGGGTTTTTTTCTCCATATACTTCCCCAAAAAAACAGACCATTTGTAAAGGGGGAAAATTTTTTTTTTTTTTTTTTTAAATAAGATCATGGGAAATTTTCCGGCTGAAAAAACAAACTGGGGTTTTTTTTATTCAAAAGATTGAAGCCCTCACTTTTTATTTCCCTCTCCCTGTTATCCCGCCATTTAAAAAAACAAACTTTTTCCTTGTCCAAAGAAACTGGGGGAATGGAGGCAAACACTTACTAGGAATCCCCAAAATCCGAAAATATCCAACGAAATGTTCCCTTATACCTTGGTCACCCATGAAGCCATGTTTCTTTAGTATTTACCCCTTTTCAATTGGCAAATTTTTTACATACCAAATTTTTTCACATTGCATCCCGTACCCAAATTAAAATATTTAAAAAAAAATGCTTTTCATAAAAAAATCCCCATGACAAGTCAGATAAAAAAATTTTAAACATGGTCAAAGGTTTTTTTAAAAAAATTTTACTTATCTTTTTGTTTTTTTTTTTTTAAAAAAATTAATAAAAAAAAACAACCAAAAAAATAAAAGAATAGGCCCGGGGAAATTGGGTTTGCCCCCTTTATTTTTAGTACACAATTTAAAACTGTAAACAAGGAAGGGGGGGGGGGGAGGGTGGGGTTAAGGGGAAAAAAAGGGTTTAAAAAACCCCAGCACCGACAGGCAATTTTTTGGGCCCCCTTGCAATGACAATGAGCTGTAGTGAACACTTCGGCACCACCCCCAATTGCCTGCGAATTAAAGGGGGAAAAAAATTGTTTTTAACCCGTGTGTGTGTGCGCATAATTTTTTAAAAAAATATAAAAGCATATTTTTTAAAAAATGCATAGATGGGGTGGTGCGCACACACTACAAGGGTAAAAACTCTCCTTTCTTTTGGGGATGTATTGGGAATGTGTGTGTGCGTGGTGCCGCCCCTGTGTTGTGTATGTGTGGGGGGCCCTGGCACATAACGTAATAAGATGAGTTTTAAGGAGTGTATTTGGGCCCAATGATGTGATGATGATGATCCCTAGATATGTTGTGTCCTCTATTTGTAAAATTTTTTTTTTCATTTTTTAATGAAGAAAATTTTGGTCATCAACAGCCCCCCCCCCCCTTTTTTTAAATTTTTTCGTTGCTTGTTTTGTGCCTATGGCGAAGTAAAATTAAAGCATTTCAGAGTTCTTTTTTCAGAGTTCTCTCTCTCTCTCTCTTTTATCCTCGAAAAAAAAAAATTTCCTTCCCTTTGGGCCCCCCCTTCCCTTGCCTTCCCTTGCCTTCCCTCTCTCTCTCTCTTCTTCTCTTTACCACTTTCCCTAACATGTTTCCCCCCTTTTCCCCCCCCCTTTTTAAATTTTTTTGTACATCATTGTATAAAAAAATTTAACAAAGACAACATAACCCTATAACGGTAAACCCCACTTTTGTCACAGAAATCATCTTTTAACAACTGCAAGTTTTCCCATTTTCCGTTTTAATTTTAAAAAATCTGAAAAAAAAACTGTAAAAAAAAAACAAAACCCAAAAACAAATAAATAAAAATTTAAAATCCTAAAAATTTAAAGGTTCGCCCTTACAGTAAAGTGCCCCATTTAAAAAATCAGGGGGGGGGGGGGTGAGTGGCTTTTAAAAAAAAAAAAAAATTTGTAATGGTCAGAGTTCCCAAACCGTGAATTTTTTTTTTTTGACCCCTTTTTCAAAAAATTTTTTGAAAGGGGCTTTACTACAAAGCCCTAAAACTTAAAAGGGGGCCTTTTCTAAGCAAAAAGGGGCCCCCTTTTAAAAAATCTTTTAGTAAAATTGTATTATCCCTTTTTTCCATTCACAGGTCTTTTTTTTTTTTAAAAGGGTTTCCCTGCTATGGTACGCCCGGGGGCCCCTCAGTTGGAAAGTGTAAATTTCCCCAAAAAAAAAATTTTATGCACAAGGCCACCAACCCATCAAAAGCATGAAATTTATTCAGGCAAATACAAATATGTAGAGTTCGTGGTTTGGGGGTCCATTTCCCCCAAAATAAGGGGTTTGGGAAATTCGGCTATTTTCCCCCTTTGGGGTGGGGGCCCCCCTTTACCTTCGATGGGGGTTTATGGGTGCTATGTTTTTGGATGAGACAAAAGTTCATGTACAATAATTTTTTTTTTTTTGGGCCCCAAAAAACAAAAAAAAAAATTTTAAAAAACTACAAAAACTTTTTAAGAAAAAGTTGTCTCTGAAAATTCTTTAAAATTTTTTTAAGCCATTCCCTAGAGAAACAAAAAAACTTTTTGAAATTTGTTTACAAAAATTTTTTTTTTTTTTTAATGAAAAAACAAAAAAAAAAGATTCATAAAGCCTGGGGGGGCAGTGCATAGTTTTTGCTTCTACCTGGGGGAACAGCTTAAATTTAAAATAAAAAAACCCGCCTTGACATAAATTTTTCCCTTATGGTTTGGGGGGGGGGGGGGGGGTTTTTTTAGGAGGGGGGGTGGAGGGCCCCTTCCTTTTGGGGTTTAAGGGGAGGGGTTTACCAATTGTGAGATTTTTTAAAACTAAAGAATTCAACAGACAAATATAAATTTAAATCTTTTAAAGGGTAATAAAAATTTCCCTTTTTGACAAAAAGCCAGAATTTTTTTCCCCCCCAAAAAAAATGGGTATTTTAAAAAAAAAACATCCCCGATCAAAATCTAAAAAAAAAGGGTTTTAAAATTTTTTTTTTATATTGACCTTCATTAAAAAAACTGTTTTTAAAAGAAATTCTGAAAAAAAAAAACCCAAAAAAGATGCTTTTTTCTTACCAAAAACATTTAAAAAATTTTTTTGTAATTGAGAGAGGGGGGAAAGTTTTGGGCGCACACATGCCAGGGGGAAGGGGTTTAAAAAATTAAAAGCCCAAACATACCCCAGGGATGGAGATGTAGGGAGAAAAATTATCAAAATTTTTTTCGTTTTAAATTTCCCGTTCTATTAAAACTCTACCCCCCTGATGGAGGCATCAGAAAGGGCGCTAAGCGCTTTTTTTTCAATCTGGTGCATTTTTGGGGAAAAAAAAATTTTTTGGTTTGTCCCGCCAAAAGTATTTTTTTTCATTTTCTGGAGACCTCCCTTTCCCCCCATGTTTTTACATTCCAGAATGGGAAAAAATCCGGGGGCCAAAAAACGGGGGGTAATGCTGTCTTTGTCCATCAAAGACTCAATACAGAATGCCCCTGTGGGGGGATAAAAGTCACATTCCCGGGGGGGACAGTCAAATCCCTTGGGAAAAATTTTCAAACTGAAAAATAAAAAAAGAAAAATTTTGGGGTTTTCTAAGTAAATTCAAAGTGATGAAAAACTTGGGGGAAAAAAAAATTTGTACAAAGGGAAAAGATTCCCCTTTTTTTAAAAGTTCTTTTAAAATTTTATAGGTTTTTTAAGTAAGATTAAAAAGGGGGGAAAAACCACCCCGATGCAGTAAATTTAAAGTGAAAAATCTTTGTCTTAGGAGAAAAATGTGGGGATTTTCCCACCATCCATTTTTAAAGGGTCATAATTTTACAAGAGGGGGTCAAAATTTTAATTTAAAATTTCATCAATTTTTGAGAGTTGGGCCCCTTTATAAAAAGTTTTTGGATTTTCCCCAAACAGTTAGTTTTCCCAAAAATTGTAGTAAAATGACAATAAAATAATCCCCCCTTTATCATCAGACAGTCCCAGATTAAAAAGGGGGCCCCATTCTTCGCTTCCTGGTAAATTTTTTTTTTCCCAAAAATTTTTTTGTTTCATTCCCCTACCCAATCCCCGTAAAGATTTAAATGTCAAATTGTAGAGTTTATCAGAGACTATTGCGGGGAAAAAAATTGTAGGGCCCCCTAGACTTTTGCTATTTCCTTCCCCCAAAACCAACTAATAGTTACAGTAATCTGATTTTCCCCGGTTTTAATTCGTTTTAAGAAGTTTTTCCCCAGGATTTTTAAAAAAGTACCAACTCCACTCCCCACCCAAAATCCTTTTGGATAAGTCTATAAATGAAGTCCCAAATGGAAACCCAGCAGAACATCTTACACATTAAAACCCCCTTTCCCTTTTTCAGAAAGGGTTTGGGGTGGTGGGAATGGGGAAAAAAAAAAAAAAAAAAAA
>CM060332.1:31694649-31706995 GCA_030674155.1 Stramonita haemastoma
AGTAAAACATTTTAACTTTGTGTAAATATAATTCATATTGTTATTCCTCCTTTTCCGTATCTTCATCACTGTGATGCTATGTGTGAAAGAAAATCCTCCCTGTCAGTGCCTGTCGCCGTATACTATAGGCTTCAAAGGACTAAAGAGCGTTCATTGCAGTCAACCGCCATAGATGAGCCAAGCCATTCAAGTTTGGAGGCGAAAACAGGACAGTTGATGTTCACAGAGCGTATCAAATGAACTGCAACAGCTGTTCGTGAAAACGGATTCTCTAAAAACAGTAAAATTGTAAGCTGACAATGTGATCCTGTACTGTACGAAATAATGCTATATTGGGTGGTCAGAATGCAATCTAGTTATGCAGTACAGTTTTCTCACTTACTAGTATAGTGTTGTTGTTGCTGTTGTTTGTCTTTTTTTTGTTTGTATGATGTTTTTGTTTGTATTTTTGTTTGACATTGCTTTTTGCTGCTTTTGTGTTTGTTTTTTGTTTTTAAATTAATGTCATCCTATGTTGTAAGAGCAGCAAAAACAGTGTTGAAAAATCTCTCCTCTCTCTCTCTCTCCTCTCCTCTCTCTCTCTCTCTCTCCTCTCCTCTCTCTCTCTCTCTCTCTCTCTCTCTCTCTCTCTCTCTCTCTTCTCTCTCTCTCTCCTCTCTCTCTCCACCATATATCTCAGAGTGCAATTGATCACATGTGCTCCAGTTCGATGTCATTCAATGCTGTTTTGGACAGAGCTAGCAGGAAGGAAGCACCCCCAACGAGGAGGCTTTTTTTTTTTTGGGGGGGGGGGGGAGAGGGGAGTTAAAGGGAATGCTTATCTTGAAGCTAGATGGAACCAACCCCACGAGAAATTATTTGAAAGAGTGTTTTGTCGATGGGACCCAGGGAGGAGAAGAGAGGGGCGGGTGTGGGGCGAAGGAAGGGGGGTGGGGTTGAGAAGGGGGTGTATGATGGGTGGGTAGAGGCCAGTATGGCAGGGAGCGTAGTATAGTGCTGCTGTGGGCACGATGTTGGCGCTGGTTGTGTGTTAACTGTAATGGGCAGGATAATTGCCTTCCACTTTGGGGTCTCTTTCGCTCCTGCTTTGGCGCCCATATCGTATGAATGCCTGCTTCTGTCTGTCTGTCTATTTGTCTCTTGTCTCTGTCTCTCAGGCTCTCTGCCCTTTCTCGTCTCTGTCTCTTCTCTCTCTCTCTCTCTCTCTCTCTCTCTCTCCTCTCTCTCTCTCTCTCTCTCTCTCTCTCCACACACACACACACACACACACACACACACACACACACACACACACACACACACCACACAACCAACACACACACACACGACATTGACAAAACCTTTGTCATTGTCTTTCTCTGTGTCTGTCTCTCAGTCTGTCTGTCTGTCTGCCTGCCTGTCTCTCTCTCTCTCTCAATGACAATGACAAAACTTTTGTCATTGTCATTGTTCTGTCTGTCTTTGTCTTGTCTCTCTCTTCTCTTCCCCTCTCTCTCCTCTCCCTCTCTCTCTCTTTTCTCTCTCTCTCTCTCTCTCTCTCTCTCTCTCTCTCTCTCTCTCCTCTCTCTCTCTCTCTCTCTTCTCCTCTCTCTCTCTCTCTCTCTCCCCTCTCTCCCTCCTCTCTCCCCCTCTCTCTCCCATTCCAGAGATACCAGAAATGAGGTAGTGAGTGGGGTGCGGGGTAGAAGAGCGTAATGTTAGATGGCAGATAAATGAATGTGTGTATGGGTGTTTTTGATGGGAGGCGAAGACATGGGATATGCGAGCTGTAGAAAAACAAGTGTGTGTGTGTGTGTGTGTGTGTGTGTGTGTGTGTGTGTGTGTGTGTGTGTGTGTGTGTGTGTGTGTGTGTGTGTGTGTGTGTGTGTTGTGTGTGGTGTGTGTGTGTGGTGTTTGTGTTTAGTGAGATGTGGGCGATTTTAAGCATGAAAAATAAATCACATTTGATTATTTGAAATGGGGGATGGGTTGGGAAGGAGTTGATGAAAAAGGTGTTGGGCAGAAGACTGAATAGACTGACTCTCTCTCTCTCTCTCTCTCTCTCTCTCTCTCTCTCTCTCTCTCTCTCTCTCTCTCTCTCTCTCTCTCTCTCTCTCTCTCTCTCTCTCTCCCTCCTCTCCTCCCTCCTCCCCTCCTCTCCTCTCCCTCTCTCTCTCTCCTCTCTCTCTCCTCTCTCTCTCTCTCTCTCTCTCTCTCTCTTCTCTCTCTCTCTCTCTCTCTCTCTCTCTCTCTCATACACACGCATCACGCACGCCGCGCGCACACACACACACACACACACACACACACACACACACACACACACACAGAGGTTCTTCTTGTTGTTATGTAGTTGTGGAGTGCCGTTGGATTTTTTTTTCCCCCAGTGCAAGCTTCCATCAGGGATCATAAGATGCTGGCTACTGACTGTATTTGGCAAGATTTATTTCGGGGACCAAAAGAGAGAGGCAGCCGTCAGATATCATATGTATTACATCTAAGTGTCTATCTAGTCTTACCAAACAGGGCTTCTCCCAATTTTGATTTTGTCGGAGGCATTTTCAGACCACCACCACCGTCCCTACACCAATGCACGCACACACAGCACGCACGCACCGCTCGCATGCACGCACGCATTCACATACACACACGCCCAAAACAAAAAAAAACTAAAACAAAACCAACTAACAAAAATCCTTGCCCTGTTTTTGATTGATTGTTTTACTGTTCACTCAGACTTATGTATTTTGCTTACGAACGCACTCATACTTGTTATTATCATTATTTATGTATCGAGTTGTGTACATTGCCCCAGATGTCTTTTATTGTCTCTCTTTATGTAGTTAAGTGTTCTTGATATTGTGGCGCTGTTGTTTGCTTTTTTTTAATGCTTCATGTGAATAAAGTGTGCGTGCGCGCGCGCGCACATACACACACGCACATTCGCACGCACGCACGCATACACACACATACACACTGAATTGGTGGATACTCACGCGCGCACGCGCACGCACACACACATGTACACACACACTCACACATATACACTCCCCTCTCTCTCTCTCTCTCTCTCTCTCTCTCTCTCTCTCTCTCTCTCTCTCTCTCTCTCTCACACACACACACACACACGCACGCACGCACTCACACACACACACACACACACACACACACACACACACACACACACACACACACACACACACACACACACTTGTTTAAATTTCACAGTTTTTTTTGTGCCCCAGTTCCTTCAAGTACACACAGTCGATGTACAAAAAAAAAAAAAAATCAAATACAACGAAACAAATGTGTCCATTTTTATGTATTTTTCAGTATGTCTGTCTGTCAGTTTGTTTTACAACACAACGGTTACATCAGTTTAGAACCTTCCTCAAACTGACATCACATGTACACGCACACGCACGCACGCATCTGTGCATTGTCTCCTCTAAACGTCCACTCAATGAGAAAAGTAAAAAACGCACACACTCAGAACAAACAATACACAGAGAGACCAAGGAGGAGAACGACATAGTGAGGAGAGGAGGTATGGGCGACTTGTATAGTTAGTGAACATCGAAGCGAACAAACAAAAAAAAGACACACACACACACTAGAGAAATGATGAACAACAGCGACTTGTGACGTAAGGGGAGACAAGTTGATAGCTTCCCAAGACTGAGTCAGCAGCAACCCCCCCCCCCCCCAAAAAAAAAAAAAAAAATACTGCTGACCTGAATTAATGTTTATTGGTGTTTGTTCGGTAATGGGCAAGAGGATGGGCTGTCCTTTCTCATTCGTCTGTCTAGATGATCTTTTCTCTCTCTTGTTTTGTCAAGTCGGCAGCTGCCGCTGCTGCTGCTGCTTCTGCTTCTGCTGCCTTAGAAAGAGGGGATGGGATGATCGAGTGAGGGATGGAGGGAGGTAAGGGAGGGAGTGATTGTGTTGACTGAGTTAGAGTGACGATAGATTTTCAGTCACTCTTACTCTGCGCACGTGTGCGCGAGTGCACGTGTGTGCACGCATGTATATTATGTAAGAATGTGTGTGCGTGTATGTAATGTGTGTGTGTGTGTGTGTGTGTGTGTGTGTGTGTGTGTGTGTGTGTGTGTGTGTGTGTGTAATTCACGCTTTTGTATAAAATCATATTTCCCTTCTCTCTCTCTCTCTCTCTCTCTCTCTCTCTCTCTCTCTCTCTCTCTCTCTCTCTCTCTCTCTCCTCTCTCTCTCTCTCTCTCTCTCTCACACACACACACACACACACACACACACACACACACACACACACACACACACACACACACACACACACACACACACACACACACTGGTGCGGATAGAGAAGGAAGGGTGGGAGGGTGTCAAGTAACAAACGTTTCCCAGATAGAGGACCATCATCACATACACACATCGCATCAATCCTAACATTTCACATCATTTTCACGTACGTCGTAACCCTCGCTTGAATGGGGAGGGAAGGTCATCACTTCTGCCGTCGCGGATCCTACCCTGATCACACCCTGACACCCCCCGACCCGGCCGAAAAGTGGCCTGAATGGACTGCTCCGGGTGACCCACATGGCGGCAGTATCGACGAGCGCACTCGGACGTGTGTGGGGCCAGGGAGGGAGGGAAGTGATCGGAAAGAAGCCAGCCGCTCGTTTCGTTTTGGCGCAGTCAGGCGTCGTCACAGAAGCGGCTGTTCTGTTAGTGTGTGTGAGTGTGTGTAGTGATAGTAAATATTGTCAACGTCCGTCTTGACAGTGTGACACTGGGGCCTAGAGCGTGTGCAATCCTATTTTGGGTGGCATTGTTGGTGAGGGGGGCATGACACAGAGTGCATGGCAAGGATCGTGTTTGTGCGCAAGAGCGGATTGTTTATTTTTTCTCCGCCTGTGTGTGTGAATGGGGGGTGAGTTGTCGTGGCTTCGTCGTGCCGCAGAAAACACCTCCTTTTCAGCAGTCTTGAAGCTGTCCTCTACTGCTGTCTTGGGTAGGGTAGCAGGAAGCATCTCTCGCTGACTCCTGCTGCTACTGCTACTGACTGTTCTACTGCCAGAGTGCCTTTGATGTGTGTTAGCGTATCTTGTTCTCTGGTGTGGTGTGGTGTGTGTGGTGTGTGTGTTGTGTGTGTGTGTGTGTGTGTGTGTGTGTGTGTGTGTTTTGATGTGTGTGTGTTGATGTGTGCGTGCGTGTGGTTTTGTCGGCACATTTTGCGCGAAATTCTTATTGTAGACTGTGTACTCACTAATCAAGGCAGTTTTTTGTGGTTGATCTATTTTTGTTAGCATTGTTTGTGCTATAACTAAAAACTTAACTTGTTAAGAAAGGTTGGGTTTTTTTGTTTTGTTTGCGCCATTGTGCAAGGACAGTGTGAAGGTAATGTCAGTTTTTATGATATGAAAGGTATGTAAGTTTTTAATGAATACTGAGTGTGAAAGACTAGCAGCCAGACCATCTCCTGGAATGTAATTTAAAGGAGAGAAAAAAGTGTGGTGGTTTTGAGTTCAAGACTTAGATCTGTACGTAATCCTGTGTCTTAGACCGGAGCCCGATGACTTGCTACTGCGGAAAGGTGTCAGGAGATGTGTTTTTGTCTCGGCCTTAGTGAGTGGTCCGTGGACAGGTGCGCGTGTAATCTTGCTAGGATGAGTATGTGCGCGAGCTTGCTCATTTTGGGCACGTACACACGCACTTACATCTGCATGTGCTTGCAGTTTTGCGGATAAATAATATACGCACGTGCATGCGAGTGCATATATATGTATTTGCAAGTGCAGGCACATGGTATACACGCAGTGTATGTTTATGAAGTGCGGAGTGTTGTTGCTTTGATGTCTAGATCAGGCGTTATCAGAGGGATCAGTCTGTAGCCTTCAGTGGCTGAACAGTAGCAGGCAGGATGTAGCAAACCCGTTTATCTTGTCCCCCCAGAGACCCCCAGGTTGGTGCCTACCCTCAAGTGGTTGCTTGTCTGCCTGCCTGCCTGCCTGCAGCAGAATCAGCCCTGTTTCTTTTTCTCCTGACACTGCCCGCCTTCCTCTTCCTCCTCCTCCTCTTCTTCTTCCTTCTATCTTGGCGCCAATACGTTGGCCCTAAAATGACTGGCTGCACGTGAAACTCGGCGCTTTGGCTCTATGCTGCTGTGTTGAAGATATGAATGATGCGGGATCGAGATAATTATGAAGTATGTGTTTTGTTTGATGTGTGTGTGTGGTTGATTGCGTGCAGTTGCGTGCGTGCGTGTGTGTGTGTGTGTGTGTGTGTGTGTGTGTGCAATTTGTGTGTGTACAATTTGTGTGCGTGCAATTTGTGTGTGTGCAATTTGTGTTGTGTGTGTGTTGTGAGGGTGTGTGTGTGTGTGATGATTAGTGGTGTTGTGTTATGATCTAGTCATTGTGTCTATAGAATTTTTTAGACCATGTAAGAACAACATATTTTGATAATGATAATGTTTTTAGATGTATCGTTGCATCTAAATCATAGAGAAAAAAAAAGCATATTTTATTCTTGTGCCCACTTTGTGGTCTTTTTCACTTGATTGTGTATTATTCTCTGCGAACTGAAATGAAGCACTCAATACCTCCAACACGTCCGCATTTTTGTCATTCTTGGGAAATTTACATTGTATAAAAATACAACATCAGATCTGGAAATCATGACAGACCAATGGCGTGACGGGGCCAAAGCTGGTCCTGATTAGGCCTAAGTACTTTGGGATGCCGGCCCATTGTCAGTATTGAATAGAAACCGGATTTGTTTAGGGCCTGTCCAGCATAACGTGCGTCAGTAGTGACACTGCTGTAGTAGTAGCTGTAGACATCCGGTGACAGTCAGCTGCTGAGACTAGCTAGTACGGACTTGTGCTTCTTTCTCTGCTGTGCTATTGTACTCTGTGTGCATGAGATGAAGACGGCTTGTGGATGTACAGTTCGGTAGGTCTGTCTGAGACATACTCACAGACTAAGGACAGTGGAGCCAAGAAACTTGCAAGGTTGTGCATACGTGTGTGAAGGTATTGAAGTAGAACCACCATCAATTCGAGACCCTGTTCTGAACCAGTTATATTTCAGTGCTGTGTGTGGACTGAATCGGGATACCGCTGTGACCCTGAGCGTAGCACAGAGCTCAGTGGTATTGAATGTATCAAAATTGCATGGAGTTTCCAGTCATCAGTGGGAGTCCCCTACTTGAAGGGTGTCAGGATACAATGAAATGGTTATCTGGTGTGGGATGTTAACTGCCAAGTCATTCTTTTCATGAAACTATCACTGTCAAGAGAAAAAAATCTGTCCGAGCTGAATAAACTACAGTTGGTATTTCCCTGGTACAGGGTTATGTTCGACAGATTTCCTGAAATTGACACCCACAGATAACAGAGACTAAACTGAAAACACATGCTCAATGTGAACACTTCCATTCAAAACGTTTTCTAATTCCGTACAGAAAACCTACTTCAGTTTCCAGTGAAACATATAAGTATAGGATCACCTAGTTTCTTTTTTTCAATTTTATCAAAGTAAGCGTTAGATTCTGAAAGAGAGGCTTGCGTGTCATAGAAATGCAGTGAACCTTGTGTTGCCTCATTAGGATGCAGCAGGAACCCTCAACGTACATCCCCTCATATTAATGTCAGCCTGTTGTATCAGGAAGACAGGAGGTGTCTATGCGTTGACAGAGTGTAGGACCATCAGCTGAATACCAACCTACAGCTCTAAAAAGAGGGGAAAACATTGTCAGTGACAGAAAAATTGTTTCGCTTTAGGAGAGCCAGAGAAGTCTGTTAACATTTTTTTTTTTAATCATGTTGATAGTGGGTGTATTCACCATTGTGATGATTCACACCTGGAATATGGCTCTGATCTGCTGATTGTTCACGTCTTATTTCAGCATTGACTGTTGGAAATAGAAACGCAACCTGATATTTGTAACGTGCATAATCTGAGCATCTCAGGAGTGGGCACGTGTGGAGTTGTTTCCGGATTGCATCTCTGCTGTCAAGTGTAGAAATACATTTTTAACAATCTCTCGGGTTTTGTTACCTCACCTAAATATAACATGACAACTGTTTAATGCCTGTCAGCGCCAGTTATCATCATAAGTGCATATAAACATTTCCGCGAAACATCTGCAGCCGAATTGAAAAGATTCACTAATGCGCAATACAAACGGAGTGAAGACAGTTATTATTGTGGAGATGTCGACAATAGTGTGAACTACACTGAAATAGCAGTCAGTGATTGCCTGGAATTCTTGCCTTGGAATGTGAATAAAGCTGCACCCAGGACCGTGTTCTGAGTCAAAAAAAAAAGTTGTACTTGAGGTTTTTGAACATTTGAAATAAGAAAGCGTTGATTCTCGAAATGTTAGCATTTCCAGTGAAAGCTGGGCTGACCTGAAACATTGCCTGCAAGCTAAAACTTGACATCAGGAAATTAGGTTTACGGTTGTTATGCTGTGAAAACCGTCGACACATATTTGTCTCAGTGCAAACATCGACGTGGGATCTGTGTTTGAGGTTATAGCTCCTGACTTTGTCCATTACCCCACAGAACATTGAAGTCGTACCGGCAATAAAATCCCAGCGGTCTGAGGACTTATCGAACAAAACCCAGAGTTGACAGGCGATCGGTCTGGGATCAGGGGTTGAGGTGATCGATCAGCAGCAGATCGATCAACAGCTGCGGTTGGCCGTCTGCTTTTGAAGTCGGGAACCCCAACATGTCGTCCAGCGGAGAACTGACGGTGTCCTTGGGAGTGGAGATAGCGGTGGGCTTGTCGCGGGGAACCTCCTCCCTCCGAAGGTCTTCCAAGAGAAGAGCGAGTGGCTTTGCTGGCAGTAAGTGACAGGTCTTCTGTGTGCGTCCTGTATAAGTAGCTTTCTTGTGCTCTATGTCTGTGTACTCTCTCCCTCCCTCCCTCCCTCCCTCTCTCTCTCTCTCTCTCTCTCTCTCTCTCTCTCTCTCTCTCTCTCTCTCTCTCTCTCTCTCTCTCTCTCTCTCTCTCGTGCGCGCGCGTGTTTGGTAAATAACTAGTATTTTCTCTCTCTCTGTGGTCTATAACTAAATCTGCTTGTCTTGTCTATGATTCTTAGTCAGACATGTACTTTTGTCCTGTTGTTTTTGCGCGAGTGGATGAAATCGCTGGTTATGAGTGTGGCATTATCAAAATTATCTGTTCTTGTTGATGTTGTGTACAGATGACAAGTGCAAGTGTGTGTGTGTGTGTGTGTGTGTGTGTGTGTGTGTGGTGTGTGTGTGTGTGGAGGGGGGGGGGCAGCAGTCTGTTCTATATGTCTGTCTACTTACTTTGTTGGCATATACCTCTCTCTTCTGTGTCTCTGTCTCTGTCTCTGTCTCTGTCTCTCTCTCTCTCTTCCTCTCTCTCTCTCTCTCTCTCTCTCTCTCTCTCTCCTCTCTCTCTCTCTCTCTCTCTCTCTCTCCTGTTCCCCATTCCACTTCCTTATGAGGCAACCTCTCCCCATTGTTTGAGAAGAACGCAGTTTGATCCATACCAGAAACAACATACGGAGAGAGAGAGAGAGAGGAGAGAGAGAGAGAGAGAGAGAGAGAGAGAGAGAGAGAGAGAGAGAGCGTGCACTGAGGTTTTGTAAAGACAGTATCTATGTAAAGTGGGCAACTATACGTTTCTACTGAACAAAGAATAGCAGATGAAATCGTATACAAAGTGTGGAAGAAAAGCTGGCAACTGCGCAAAGATGTTCAAAACACAGAAGGTATTACGTGTGTGTGTGTGTGTGTGTGTGTGTGTGTGTGTGTGTGTGTGTGTGTGTGTGTGTGTGTGTGTGTTATGTAAAACTCGACAGCTGCACATAACAACTAAATACAGTTTTGAAGATATTTTTAATCATAAACCGGCAACTGCAATGCGCAATCTCCTGCAGTGTGTAGCAGACAGCAGCAGCAGCAGCCAGCAGTAGTTAGTTAGTAGCAGTAGTAGTAGTAGCAGCAGCAGAAGAAGAAGTAGTAGCAGTAGTATTTAGTAGCAATAGTAGTAGCAGTAGTATTAGCAGTAGTAGTAGTAGCAGTAGCAGTAGTAGTAGTAGAAGTAGTAGCAGTAGAAGTAGCAGTAGTAGTAGCAATAGTAGTAGAAGTAGTAGTAGTCGTAGTAGTAGTAGTAGTCGTCGTCGTCGTAGTAGTAGTAGTAGTAGTAGTAGTAGTAGTAGTAGTAGTAGTAGTAGTACAGCTGCAGACTGCACAGAGCAGTGTGTTGTGAACAGAGCACCATCCGCTTCTTCCTGATCCTACTGACACCCTCGACCCCCTACATCTCCTTCGTCTTCCTTTGCTTCTTCCTCTTCCTGTGCCTTTCACGTCAGCATAAACTTGTGTACATTTCACCGACAAGGCGCGCGGGGTTTTATATTTTTCGTTTTTATTTCCCGTTCCTCGGCTGGAGCTCCAAGGTTCGCCAATGGTGATATGTTTGCGATGAAAACCGTTTTCGTCCATTTCGAAAGCTGCATTCTGACTCCGCCGATGATGTCTCGATCTTACAAACACGGCACCAGTGCGCATGCAGTTTTGTTTTGTTTATTTTTTAATGTTATTTTTGTCATCCATTCCTACCGACACGCAATAGCCTACCTTTCCGAAAGCTAAGATAGGCATGTTCAGCGTGCGTTCGCACACAGGTCCTCGGCTTTTTGTCTTTAAAAAAAAAAAGGTCTCATGTGAAGGACTTTTGGTGGAGTAGAGTCAGTGCTAATGTTAACTCCAGGGGGGGGGGGGGGGGGCATTCCCCTTGAATAGGCGTCTTGGTGGTGGCTTGAATCCGGGCTCGATCCCTGGCCGTCAAATCAACAGTGCACCTCTCTAACCACTATACTGTCCTGCCCCCCCCCCCCCCAACAGACCTGGGTAATAACTTCAACAAGTTTGGTTGGGAAGGGAGGGGGGGGGGGGGGAGGGGGGGTCTAATCAGTGCCACCAGATCGACAGGGCATCGGACGGGGCCAGACTGAAAACAACTTTAGTATCTCGTAAGATGTTGACAGATGTACACCACTACAGACCAGACAGTAGCCCATTAAAACAAGCACTATAACTACTTTTACTCTACTGTGCTAATTAATGTCTATATATATATATATATATATATATTATATATATATAATATATATATATTATATATATAATGTCTATATATGCATATATATTAAATATTAGTATATATATATTAGATATACATATATATATATATACTACATGCAACAAATTATATATATATATATATATATATATATATATATATATATATATATAATATATATATATATATAATTTGTTGCATGTAGTGGCACATCTTCGTAAAACATTCAAGACAGAACAGTGACGTGATAAACTGAGGCATTAAAAAACCACTCCAAGGTCGTTAAGGTTTAAAGCAGCAAGATAAAAGGGGGAGAGAGAGGGAAAAGGAGAAGATGGCGCCCCCCTCAACATGCTTTGGGGCCCCTAGAGAACTAGTCTCTGACGCTCTTCCCCTGCCACCACACCCGTTATGGAGTCCTTTACCTTTACATTTTTATTTGACAACCATGTTTAAATTTGGGGTGGGGGGAGAAATAAACTCACAACCTTCAATTAATCCCATTTTTAAATCGTTGATTTGGGACCCCACCCAACTTCCTGTTTGCTTATACGCTCCAATCTGTTCACTGAAGATTTCGAGGGGAAGGGGGGAAACTACCCCACGCAACGCCGTGTACATGTCTATACCCCCACGCATACCCATACCGCACACCACCCCTCTGCGCTCCAACAAACACACACACACACACCACCACCACACACTCACACCACACCCACACAACACACACCACACAACCACACACCCCACAGAGTTGAAATAAATGTTGATTAAAGAATAAATGATGAAGACAAATAAAATAGACGGGTTAAGAAGATAGAGAGAGGAAGAAGAGAGAGAAGAGAAGAGAAGAAGAGAGAGAAGAGAAAGAGAGAGAGAAGAAGAGAGAGAGAGAGAGAGAACGCAAAAGTAGACATAATAGACGTGGATTCGCCCAGTTTGAATTCAAAGGCAGCTGCTGGCCCTTTCCTTGTTAACAAATGACGTGATTAACGTGTTAAAAACAAAACAAAAAACAAACAACAACAAGCAAATCAAAAAGAAAATTGATTAGTTCCGAAAGCCGATGGCGATCGCATCCTGAAAATCTTCCAGCAAAACGTTCTTGCTTAGAAAAGGAGTTAGTGGTTGTGTGTGTGTTTGTGTGTTGTGTGTATGTGTGTTGTGCGTATGTGTGTGTGTGCATGCGTGCTGCGTTAATGCCGCTTTGTGTGTGTGTGTTGTGTGGTTGTGTGTGTACGTGTGCGTGTGTGCG
>CM060332.1:31715362-31796236 GCA_030674155.1 Stramonita haemastoma
TGGGTTTTTTGTTTTTTGGTTTGTTTGTTGTTGTTGTTGTTTTTTTTGGGGGGATCGTTGTTTTGTTTTGTTTTTGGTTGTGGTTTTTTTTTGGGGGGGTGGTGGTGGTAAAGGTTGTTTCTTTTTTTTTTTTGGGGGGGGGGGGGAGGGGTTTGAAGCAGGAAGAGCAATTTGGGTCGTACTTTAAAAAAAAAAAATGCAAGCGTGCATCAACATTTCCATCGCAAAGGTACTTCATTATATTTCAGTCATCGTTTCCATACAACTTGAGGTTTTTCCGTGCATTTTGCATGGCGTCACAAATATGTCTTGTTTTATTTTTAACTGAAAATCATTATTCACCGTCGGAAATATCACGGTTCATATCTTGGCTGTGTGCGAGTTATACTGGTTTTATGTGTCATAAAAGTTACGCTTATCAGACAGGAATTTCTCGTCAGTTCCAGCATAGCGGCGATCCCAGAAAGCTTACTAAGAGAGAGAGAGAGAGAGAGGATGGGATAGCTCAGTGGTCAGAGCACTTGCTTTTTTCAGCCAAGGTTAAGCAGCATCGAGCGTGGTTACCAGTTGGATGGGTGACCGTTTTCGCACCTTGGCTAAAAGTAAAGTTCCCCCAGCTGTAAATGGGTGCCTGCCTCTTTAGGATCAGGGAAGGTAAAGCAGCGAGGGAGAGGAGATGGGCGCCGCCCTCAACATTTCTGGCCCCTAGAGAAGCTGAGGTCTTTGACATCTCGCTCCCCTACAACCACAAAAGTTTATGGGACACCTTTACCTTTTACCGCTCTTGGGGGAGAGAGAGAGAGGGGGGAGGGGGGGGGGGGGGGGGGCAGGCAAGCAGGCAGGCAGAGAGAAGCAGAGAGAATGCAGACTTGCACATACCAACACTTAATTCATGGTTGCTGTCAATACCTGACTCACCTGTGTTTTTTTGGCAATTTGGCAACAACCATACCTGCTTCTGCCAAAACTTTTCAACTGCGCACTTCAAATTGCTGCATCAACGCTCGCTGCCTATCGTTAAACGGCTCATTACGCCAAGAGTTTGTTTACTCCCTGTGTTACTGTGTGTGTGTTGTGTGCGCGCGCGCGCGCGCGCGCGTACGTGCGTACGTTTTATTTATTCGAATTTCTTTTATTCGGAGATAATGAATAAGCAGTCATGCGCTTTTTTCAATATCCTGTCCCTGTGTGCTTGTAAATTGGTTGTCCGTTCCCACTGACGCATAATGGTCTACTCTCCCGAAAGGCAGGGCAGGTCATAACGTGTACGCAACAAGATGGATTAGCTACAGCAACAATGTTGATTTTTTTTATGAAGATGGCACAAAAAGGCTGTAATGTTCTTTCGTTTGTCAGTTTCAAACTGTGTGAATTTTTTTTTAATGCAAACATTATTTGTTGAAGGGAAAGGTCCTTAAAAAAACGAGTGGGGTCTTTTAAGGACCTCTATCTCTCTCTAATTATAGAGGTCCTTAAAAGACCAATTTTCATCCCGAAGTTTTTTTATGAACTCTGTTCGAAAGACTAGCATACAGACCGCCGTTCAAGGCCTAGTGCATGGGAGGGGGGCGTCAGGTTCATAGAGGGATGAAACCCGAGAGTTATTTCTTCTAGGCGGGTGCGCTACCTGTAGACCACTAATCTACCTGTCTCTCCTGGACCCCCCCCCCCACACACACACACACACCTCCCCGCTGCCTTCTTTCCTCAACCCATCTTTGTCCCTGTCCATCTCATCTGCTTTCAACCTCATTTTTCTTCTGTAGTGAAAGGCTCGGGGTATATCAGTAGTACAGTCAGAGACTTGACTGGAGCCGAATGACGGGTCGTACAGACGATGATGATAAAACTGACTGACGGCTTGAACTTCTGGGTGTCCATCTCCCCATCTTCTATACACACAATCTCTGTCGGAATTTCTGTGTGTGTGTGTGTTGTCGGTCTGTCTCTCTGTCTATCTCTCTCTCTTCTCTGTCATGTCTCTGTCTCTCTGTCTCTGTCTGTCTGTCTATCTCTCTCTCTCTGTCATGTCTCTGTCTCTCTGTTCTGCCTGTCTCTGTCTGTCTGTCTGTCTGTCTGTCTGTCTGTCTCTCTCTCTCTCTCTCTCTCTCTCTCTCTCTCTCTCTCTCTCTCTCTCTCTGCCTTGTCTGTCTGTCTGTCTCTCTCTCTGTTTCTCTTCTCTCTCTCTCTCTCTCTCTCTCTCTCTCTCTCTCTCTCTCTCTCTCTCTCTCTCTCTCTCTCTCTCTCTCTCTCTCTCTCTCTCATCTCTCTCTTCTCTCTCTCTGCCTTGTCTGTCTGTCTGTCTCTCTCTCTGTTTCCTCTTCTCTCTCTCTCTCTCTCTCTCTCTCTCTCCTCTCTCTCCTCTCTCTCTCTCTCTCTCCTCTCTCTCTCTCTCTCTCTGCCTTGTCTGTCTGTCTGTCTCTCTCTCTGTTTCTCTTCTCTCTCTCTCTCTCTCTCTCTCTCCTCTCTCTCTTCTCTTTTCTCTCTCTCTTCTCTCTCTTCTCTCTCTCTCTCCCCCTCCCTCCCTCCCTCCCTCCCCACAAAACTCATTTTCTGTGGTGGCTGCATCTGCCACCTTCAGTCTATAAGGATTATCGGAATGGGTTAGGGTTGGCAGAGGTTTTTTTTTCCTCTTGGGCTGGTGGGTGGGGGTGGGGTGGGGTGATCTTTCCCTCAGTGAAGGAGGGGGAAAAAAAAAGAAGGAATAGAGCGGGATAGTAGAGGAGAAAGCGAAAAAACAACAGGTGATGTTGAAAGAACAGGGGTGAAACTAGAATGACCGATGTTTGGTGTTGTTTAGTCCACAATGAATGACAGGTGTGGTTGTGTGTGGTTGTGTGTGTGTGTGTGTGTGTGTGTGTGTGTGTGTGTGTGTGTGTGTGTGTGTGTGTGTGTGTGTGTGTGTGTGTGTGTGTGAGAGAGAGAGAGAGAGGAGAGAGAGAGAGAGGAGAGAAGCGGTCAGGAAGAAAATGGGAAAATTTGCTTAAGTAAGAGTGTGTGTGTGGGAGGGGTAATAAAGAGAGGGAAGGGTGGAAGACAGGTGAAAGTGACCCGTGTCCTAATAGGTTATGAAAGTTATTTTTCCATTTGAAAAGTATGTATGGAGAGAGGGGGGGGGGGCAAGGGGTAGTGGAAAAGCAGTAATAGGACAAAACGAAAGTTTACAGTATGGGTTTACAAAAAACTGGCTGAACAAGGTGGTATTGTTACGGTATTTCTTTAGTTGGGGACCGGGGGGGGGGGGGAGGGGGGGGTAATTTGCCAAACTTTGTTTCTAGTTATTTTATGTTGTGATTACTAGAATTTCAGAGAAGAAAATTATCCTCCATTCTGTATGATGGTCACAAGTCAAGTCAAAATTTTATTTCCAGATGGCACATTGAGTAAGCAATAAATTTGCTTTTTTCATAAAGCCATCTTTCTAGCAAAAAAAAACACAATCACAAGCGACCAGGTACACTGTGTTTGACACTGTAGCTCTTGCAGAGGGAATTTGCTGCAAGGCTAAGTGAGTGACCTCAAGTTTGTCAGCACTGATGAAAGAGAAGTCATGAGGGCACGGTTTACCATGATGCAGTCATCAGGGCAGGAGGGCTAGCATCATAACATCCACACCCCTTGTATTGAAAAGCTGTGAATGTCAGTTCTGCCTCTGTTGTGTGTGTGTGTGTGTGTGTGTGTGTGTGTGTGTGTGTGTGTGTGTGTGTGTGTGTGTTCTCTCTCTCTCTCTCTCTCTCTCTCTCTCTCTCTCTCTCTCTCTCTCTCTCTCTCTCTCTCTCTCTCTCTCTCTCTCTGTGGATACTAAAACAAAACCCACTGGTAGCTGAACAATGCAGGCACACAACTAGATGTATGAAAGCGTACTCTCATACGCGTGCAAACGCACAAGAATATAATACACACAAGGCAGCGGTGCGGAGGAGGAGAGGAGAGAAAACATAACCCACACATGCGTCCTTCTCTGTGTAGCACACATGTGCGTGTGGGTGGGTGGGTGCACATGTGCGCGCGCGCGTGCCCCTTAGATGAGACATAATAAGGGCGGGGGTCAACACAGTAGTGCTGCTTTCTTCTCTTCTATTCAGACTGGCAAGGAGTCAGAGGTATTATAGCATGAGAGACAAAAAGAGGGAGTGAGCCACGCTACACTAGGCTATGATTATTATGTCAGCCCTCAGCGCTGTCTGTACTGGGCGGCGGTACCGGGAGGAAATCATAGCCATCTTCTTAACAGGAAGCGGGTGGGTGTTGTAGTAGAGTGAAGATTGAGAGCGTGGGTGGAAGTGGCAGTGTGTGTGTGTGTGTGTGTGTGTGTGTGTGTGTGTGTGTGTGTGTGTGTGTGTGTGTGTGTGTGTGTGTGGTGTGTTGCGTGTGTGTATATGCGTGTGAGTTGTGCGTGCTTGCGTGTGGTGTCAAAATCAAAGTCAAAGTCAAAATTTTATTTTCAGATGGTGTGTGTGTGCGCGTGCGTGCGTGCGTGCGTGCGTGCGTGCGTGCGTGCGTGCGTGTGTGTGGTGTGTGTGTGTGTTGTGTGTGTGTGTGTGTGTGTGTGTGCGCGTGCGTGCGTGCGTGCGTGCGTGCGTTCGTTGGTGCGTAAGTGTACGTGCGTGCTTGTGTGCGTGGTGCGTGCGTGTGTGTGTGTGTGTGTGTGCGTGCGTGCGTGCGTGTTGGGGGGGTGGAGAGAAAGAGGGAGAGATGTGGGGTAGGGTGGGGATGAACGGAGACGGAAACAAAGGTGGTGATGGTAGATAAAACGTTTTAGACAAAAAGCATTGTTACTCAATGATGAATCAGTTGTGCTTTTGTTCCCTTTTTTTTCTTGAAAGAAAGCAGTTTGGGGCGCCCAAATAATGAGTCAATTGTACTCTGGAGAGAGAGAGAGAGAGAGAGAGAGAGAAGAGAGAGAGAGAGAGAGAGAGAGAGAGAGAGAGAGTGTGTGTATGTGTGTATGTGTGTATGTATGTGTGTGTGTTGTGTGTGTTGTGTGTGTGTGTGTGTGTGTGTGTGTGTGTGTTGATCATTAATGGCAGCCTTGTCCTTTACTTTTCTCCTCGTTCAGTCTGCTTTCATTCAGGAAAAGAACCCCCCCCCTCCCTCCGCCCCCTCTCCCTCTCTCTTTCTCTCTCTCTGCGCGCGCGCGCGCGCATGCCTTTGTACAGAATTGCGTGGTGGGTGTGTAGACAAAACGCTAATTCTCAAAAGAGGAAGAAGAGGAAAAGGTCTTTCAAAAAATATCAGAATAAAAAAAATTGAGATGCTCCGAGGAGAGATGAGTGCTGCACTAAGGGTCTATGAGGCATAGAAATAGAGGGTGGAGTCCAAAAACTACATCAGCCTTGTCTTGTCTTGTCTTGTCTTGTCTTGGCTGGTCTTGGCTTGGCTTGGCTTGGCTGGGCTGGCACGGTGACAGCAGTGAGGGGTGAAAGAGGGAGGGAGAGATGCACCCACTGACGTAATCCGCAGCAGCGGCAGACAAGCGAACGGCCGCCACCCTTATGACTATTAGCAAGAATAGGGTGGGGGGGGTAGGATCTGGCGGGTGATAGAATAAGAGAGGAAACACCGTGACTGGTGATAGGTGGGAGGGGGGGTGTTTGTTGTTTTCTGTGTGTTTTTTTGAGGGGGGGGGGGATATTTAGAGAAAAGGAGTGACTATTGGCTGGTCCATTTAGAAAAGTTGACATAAACTGAGATAAGCCAGGATAGTGATTGACATCACAAAACCTGCCGTGTGAGTGCACGCATAGTTTGATTTGTATTTTGAGTACTATGGGAAGAAATATTTAAAGCTGTGATAAAAGACTGGGGTTGTAACAGTTAAGATAGATTTTTTTTCTCATCGTCATAAATCCCAAATTTGTCTCCAGTATGTCTGGCTAAAAATACGATGTAGGTTTGGTAGTAAAGAATCAGGAATGCTTAATTAGTTCAAGCTGTTCACCAACTGCCGTTTTAAACACGCAAACAAATCTATTCCTGCCGTTTAGCAAATGCCGGGAAAGTTACGTTTTTAAAGCCAGTTACGGTTTCCCCTTTAATTAATGAAGTGAAACGAGGAGTGTTTGAAAACCCCGAGATGAAAATAAACGTCAACAAACTCAACCTCCCCGGATTTTTCAGCTTTTCAAAACTTGTTTTCACGTCCGTAAAAAGTAATAAATAATTATGGGTTGGGCCGGGCTATGATGTCGGGAGAGTGTTTGCTCCAGTTCAGGCGTCTGGAACCGTTAGTGTTCATGGGGTAAAAATGGTGGGCATAAAACGGCTGATGGAGAAACGAGGTTGTCAGCGATGATGAAAGAGAGGAAGGAGGAAGACGTGGGTGCAGGGCCTGAAGAGACAGAGTTTTTACCATGGTGCAGTCATCAGGAGCAGGAAACGGCCATCATAACATCCACGTTACACACCTTGTAGTGAAAAGCTGTGAACGTCATATCTGTCTGTCCGTCTGTCTCTGTCTTGTCTGTCTCTCTGTCTGTCTCTGTCTGTCTGTCTCTGTCTGTCTGTTCTTCGTTCTTGTCCTCGTTCTGTCTCGTCTGTCTGTCTGTCTGTCTTCTCTCTCTCCTCTCTCTCTCTCTCCTCTCTCTTCTCTCTCTCTCTCTCTCTCTCTCTCTCTCTCTCCTCTCTCTCTCTCCTCCCTTTCCACCTCCTCCCTCTCGCTCGCTCTCTCCTTTTTCTTTTCTTTCCCTCTCACTTGTCTCATCTCTCATTCTCTAACTGTCGTCAGTGAATTTGCACCTGTGCTGTACTGGGTCTATTTTCTTCACTCTTCCTCCCTCCCTCCCTCCCCCCGCCTGGTTTCCTCCCTTTCCTGTTTTTCTCTTTTTAAGATTTGCCCTCCCCTTCCCCACCCTCTCTCTCTCTCTCTCTCTCTCTCTCTCTCTCTCTCTCTCTCTCTCTCTCTCTCTCTCTTCTCTCTCTCTCTCTCTCTCTCTCTCTCTCTCTCTCTCTCTCTCTCTCTCTCGTCTGATAAAAAAAATCTTACCCTTTAAAGATTATCTTCATCATCATTCTCTCCCCCCCCCTCTCTCTCTCCCTCCAGCCCCTCCCCCCCCCCTCTCTCTCTCTCTCTCTCTCTCTCTCGTCTGATAAAAAAATCTTACCCTTTAAAGATTATCTTCATCATCATTCTCTCCCCCCCCTCTCTCTCTCTCCCTCCAGCCCCTCCCCCCCCCCCCCCCCTCTCCTCTCTCCCTCCTCTCTCCTTCTCTCTCTCTTCTCTCTCTCTCTCGTCTGATAAAAAAAATCTTACCCTTTAAAGATTATCTTCATCATCATTCTCTCCCCCCCCTCCTCTCTCTCCCCCTCCAGCCCCTCCCCCCCCCCCCCCCCCCTCCTCTTCTCTCTCTCTCTCTCTCTCGTGTGATAAAAAAAATCTAACCCTTTAAAGATTATCTTCATCATCATTCTCTCCCCCCCCCCCCTCTCTCTCTCCCTCAGCCCCCCCCCCCCTCCCCCTCTCTCTCTCTCCCTCTAGTCTGATAAAAAAAATCTTACCCTTTAAAGATTATCTTCATCATCATTCTTCCCCCCTCCCTCCCTCCCCCCACCCTCCCCCCCCCCCCCCCCCCCCCCCCCTCTCTCTCTCTCCTCTAGTCTGATAAAAAATCTTACCCTTTAAAGATTATCTTCATCATCATTCTTCCCCCCTCTCCCTCCAGTCTCCCCCCCTCTCTTCTCTCTCTCTCTCTCTCTCTCTCTCTCTCTCTCTCTCTCTCTCTCTCTCTCTCTCTCTCTGCTCTTATTCTGATCAAAAAAATCTTACCCTTTAAAGATTATCTTCATCATCATTCTTCCCCCTCTCTCTCCCTCCAGCCCCCTTTGGTGTGTGTGCGTGCGCGCGCGCGCACGCGTCCGTGTGTTTGTGTATATTTATTAAGAGAGGGAATGGGTGGGGAAAAGAAAACGGTGCTAATTTTGGAAGGACGTACACAGAAAAAGAAAACCAGAAGGGATGAGGTGGCAAATGAGCACCGTGTGTTTATCTTGCACGGTGAGTGCCTGCATTTTCAATTAAGTTCTAGACTGCAGGTTTTATTACAAATAGGACGGAAATGTTGAAAGATAAGAAAGATATGGCGCGTTTAGATAGCAGGAATACGAGTTTATGAATCAGCGTGTGGTTTCGTCATGCCGCAACACGCGTGTTATGTTTGTGTTTGCAGTATGCACGGAAAATTGGGACTAAAATGAATACTTTCACCATATTATAAGTAATGTCCGGAAACATATTGAGTGGTATGTCAATGGGTTTTTTGTGTCTTTTCTTAAGCTGAATTTCATGGTCACTGATTTCACTGTCTATTGACCAAATGATGATATACATGTTCCAATAAATAGTAAAGGTATGTGTTCACATAACCTATGCTGTCGTTGGGGAGCGAGATGTTAGAAACCTTAGCTTCTCTAGGGGCCAGCATTTTGAGGGCGGTGCCCATCTCCTCTCGTGCACTGATTTACTTTCTCTGACCCTAAAGAGGGCAGGTACCCATTTATAGCTGGGTAAACTGGGGGACTGTACTGAAGCTAAGGCGCGCAAACGGTCATCCATCCACTTGGTAACCGCGCTCAATGGTGCTTAACCTTAGCTTGGGGACAGCAAGTGCTCTGATCTCTGAGCTATCCCATTCCCAGTTCCAGTAAATGAAAGATGTGTTAATGAGTATTATGTCAAATGCTGATTGTAAAAGTGGCACGACTGACATGTTTAGCCTCCTCGCTTCTAATATATAACGCTTTATGTATTGTTATCTCCAGGTCATATGTCTGACCTGCACCTTGCAGACTGTCCGTTAGACATCGTTCACCGTGTCCGAAATTATGTCTGCTGTAACTGTTATTAAACTACTTGTTGACTTTTTTAAGACTGCATGATTATAGAACATGATTTTATTAAAACTCTTAGTCTCCTGTTCGCAGCTGATGATTTGTATGACATCTCTGCAAGGGGGGAGGGGGGAAGTGTCGACCATTTTGGGGTGGTTGTATTTAAGGGTATTTTCCATAGTGGGGTAGGACTTTTTTTGTGTGGGGGGTGGGTTTTTTTTTGTTTTTTGTGGGGTTACTTTTTTTTCTCTCTGTTTTTAGGGTGGTGGTGGTTGTTGTTGGTTGGTTTATTTGTTGTTGTTTTGGGGGGTAGTTATGTGATATTTCCCAAAATCATTTTGATTCATAGTGTAAACTGCAGGTGGACAAAAAATGCGATGCTACCCTGAGCTCTGTATTGTGTGTGTGTGTGTGTGTGTGTGTGTGTGTGTGTGTGTGTGTGTGTGTGTGTGTTTGTGTGTGTGTGTGTGTGTGTGTGTGTGTGTGTGTGTGGTGTGTGTGTGCGCAGGTGACGCGTCGGACCCCTGTGAGGAGCACCAGATGGAGGTGGGACGTCTGTACATGGCCTACCTGTACAAACACGACAACAACCTCTTCACCCACGCCTTCCCCCACCACCCCGACTCCTACAAAGACGAGATGTTCATCGTGTGTGACCTCAACATTTCCAGACCTATAGGTAGGAGTGATGCTTTATATTAGGGCTGCGAACGGTAGGGTGCAGAAAGGCAGTAAGGAGTACACTCGCACGCATGCACGCGCCACCACGGACAGCATCACACACATACACAGCACGCTACCGTTGTGATTCCCGTTCGAGGATTTTTCCCCTGATCACATCATGCTCTCCACTCTTCCCCAATCCTTCGGACTGCCGACTTCCAGCCCTCGTCGTGTGAACGCACGCACGGAACACATACACACACGTAACATCACTTCCACACTTTTTAGAGTAGGCATGTGCCGTTGGGATAGATAGATTTCAAAAACTGCATACACACGGAGATGGATGTAAAAGCAAAAGTGTCTTTCCATTATCTCAAATGAATAAAAAAACACGCGTGCGTGGGTGCGGCGCACACACACCAACACACATCAACACAACACACAACCACACACACACACCTACTTGGATGCCTTAGCTACACAACACATGCAGGTGATCAAAGTCCTCTGAACAACTCATGACGGAGAACGCATTAAGTGGGAGGAATGTTTATTACAGCTGGCATTTTCCCTCAACTGCTTTTCCTATCAAATTATGCCCGGGCATTAGATTTGAATTCTAAAGAAAGTTGAAGAATAGTTTGATTTTTCACCTTTAAAAAAATCAACCTTGGCGATAACATGATGAAACCCTATTAGGTTTTTAATTTATGACAGAAAAAAAGAAACAGTTTTCAGTCAACAGTCAAAAATAAACATGAACACTGAAACCAAAACACTCGAACTATGGAAAAAAAACAACAACTTTCCCAACTTGGCCGAGGAGTGAGTTTGGGGTGTATGTATGTATGTGTGAGCAATTACAATGTGATGTAAGCACTTCAGATCTTGCAGGTGTGCGATTACCCACCTGAGTTTTACCTGGTAAGTCTTAGAATGTTGAATCTGCTCAGTGTCAGTGCTGACACAGCCTGGCGTATGGTTTTCCTCAGGGCTTTATCTGTAGATGTATGTGAAGGTATATGAATGTTGTGTGTGTGTCATGCAGTAATATTGCTGGTTACAACTCGGAATGTATGTGGTTTCGGGTTTGTTTGTTTTTAAGTTGAATAGTAGGGTTCGGTTATTTGGGACTTTGTTGTTGTTTGAAGAAAAGACAGAAAGAGGTTAGGAATGGCCCAGTACATCATAGATTCTCATCGTCATTATCATCATCCAGATAAGACAAAAATGAGATGATGATACTTTGCTAGTCTCTTTAGCCTTGATCAAAAGAAGAGAAAAAAAGGCAAAACTCTTGCACAGTCATTGATATGTTAACGAGGAAAGAGAATAATCGATATAAATAGCACTAGGCTATTGCAGTTTTTTCAAGAAAGAAAGACAAATTTGGAATGCATTGACATTGTTTACCTCTGTTTCAATCACAGAAGATTCTTAATAAGGAAAAAAATTGGGTTGCTATCCCTGGAGAGAAGTGCATTGCCACTATACTATCACAGTGCCTCCACCACCCCACACCACCTACCTAACCATCCACACCCACCACCACCACCCATATCAGCAAATATATTTCTGTTTTTCTCTGTGATGTGGCCTTTTTCCACAAAATTTTGCCTGGGGACAATTTCTCGTGCTCTGGGTTTTTGTACTGTGTTGTGGATTTCATATATTATCATGATATATGAGTTCGTGTATGCCAATTTCTGTTTCAGGCTTTCAATAACTGTGTGTTCATGTGGGGCAGGTGCGGTGGAAGCGATGGAAAAAGAGGGGTTAGACATCACTTGTGAAGACAACACACCTGACTACGGCGATTACGAAGACTCGGAGGAAGAGATGTGTATTCGTTACACCCTAAGCCTGGCGAAAATCCTCACAGAGGGAAAAGTATGTTCGTGATGTTTCTCTCTTCCCTTTGTGTTTGTTTGTTTGCTTGGTGTGTGTGTGTGTGTGTGTGTGTGTGTGGTGTGGGTGTGGTGCGTGTGGTGCGTGCGTGGTGGTGTCGTGGTGCGTGTGTTGTGTGTGTGTGTGTGTGTGTGTGTTAGAGTGCGCGTGCATGTACATGTGGTAAAGATACAAAATATTGTTGATTTGCTCTCACTTCAACTTATTACAAAAAACACACTTGGAGGGAAAAAAGCGACCAAGAAAATATTTTAATGTACTATAACTTCAACGGATCACAAAAAAGACCTGTCATTGCATTTTCATATTTATCCATACATTTGGTGGACCATCATAAAATCATCATATCTCCGTAAAAAATTTTTGACAAAATTGTTCTGACATAACGCGGATACAAATCTTCAGTTGACATGTTATTTGTGACATGTGCTTAGCATATGTATATTTTTGATGGCCAAGAAACACAAACACAAACAACAACCAAAACAAAAAAGTTTGATATTAGTCAGCTCGGAGTGTTGCTAGGCTGTTTTAAAACTTTCATGACCAATTTAGTCACCGTAGTTTGGTAAAAATCAGTTTTACATAATAGTCCTACCCCTGGCATTGGTGAAAATCAGTTTTCATATTAGTCTATCCTGGCATTGTGAAAATCAATTTTACACACTAGTCTATCCCTGGCATTGGTGAAAATCAGTTTTACATACTAGGCCTATTGCGCCTACCCCTTGCATTGGACGGGATTCAAACCCGGGTCGTCAGATTGCGAGTGCAATGTTCTAACCACTAGGCTATCCCGTCCTCCCTTGTGTTTATGAGCATGTGCAAGTTAGACTGTGTGGACATATCTGTTTGTGTCTTTACTTTTGAATTTTGCTGTCACACTTAGTTAAGAATCTATGTTGAAATGTGCCTACCATTGTAACCTGAACTAGCACATTCTCAGGGGCAAATTTCCTCCCCAGAAAAGCCAAACCAGCCGGGCAAGACGGAAAAGGTGGAGAGAGAAGGGGACCCTGAGGGCAGTGCCAGCCTGTCAACGTCTTCCACCCACCTCTGCCTGGCTGCAGTCCTGTCTGCCGTGCTGTGGAGCCGACTGCACTGAACACCTGGCCTTACCTGGCCTGACCTCACCTGGCACAGATGATCAGCACCTAAGCACAAGCATCGACTCTGCAGAACACATGCAACCCCACCACGACCACCACACGCACCCCCACCACGACCACCACACGCACGCATGCACGCACACACGTGCCCACACACGCACGCAGGACCACCACACACACGCATGCATACAAAAGCACGCACCCACGCGCACAGATTTCTGTTTGTACAAAAGTTTACCTCGACATAACATACATGTATGCAAGCATGCACACATGCCAGAGAAGATAATGTTCATCCAGTTTTCGCATCTGTCAACCAACACACATAATTGTTTTGGAAGAAATCTGTTTGCAACAAAAAAGCTGTACAAATGACACATATCTTTGCATAAATACAGAAGGCTTGTTTTTTTTTGTTTGTTTTTTTAACAGGCCACTACCTAACCAGTTTACAATCTTTTTTTAAAAAAAAATTTTTTTATTGAATTCTTTTGACAGAATATTTTATTTTTTATATAAATGATGACTTACCTCTTCTTAATGCATCCCTTTCTTCCACAGTGCAGTGGCAATGTAAATGTGCACAACAACAGTTTGCCTTCTGTCAAGAAGGGTTTTTCGTCTTTATTCAGAAAGTGGGATGGATGACTGTTGTTTTCTGATGAAAGCACAGTTTTCCCCCTCTTGTCATTGCATCACCACAAATGTCTGTCTCATTCCACTTAATGCCTGCCCCCTTTCTTCATCTAACTGTCCACTTTGTCCCTTTGTCTTTTTTCTGTTTTTTTTTTTTTTGGGGGGGGGGGTACTGAAAGGAGGCTAAGTCAGTACAAACTTTCACTTAAAAAAAAACCCAACCCTGTAATTATTTTAACTATCTTTTTACGTTGTGCATGTGAGTGTGTGAACATGTGTGTGAGTTAGAATGAGTAAGTGAAGCCTATACAGTGTCCAGTTTGATTATTATAACGTGTTTCTTTTCATGTTGTGCATGACGGGTATGTGAGTGTGTGAACATGTGCGTGTGTTAGAATGAGTAAGTGAATCCTATACAGTGTCTAGTTTGCAAAGTTGAGGAGAAATATCAACTAGGGCCTGTATACCTTGTCTTGTGAGTAATTGTTCAAAGAGGATCCCCTGTTGTTCACTGGATGAATGGCTGACTGAGTGAATGGCTATAACTTATTTATTTAGATGACTGTTGACAATTGTATATGAACTGAATCATGCTTTTTGGAACTGTGTGAAGTCGTCTCTAGAGTGAAGAATGTATACTTCTTGTGTTGCTCTGAATTGTTCACTGAGGTATGCAGTTTTTAAAAAAAATGTTTTATTCATGTTTATTTTTCAAACTGAAGGATTTCAGTGATGCACTGGTTTACGTGACACGCAAGCTCGATCAGTTGCTGTGTCGGTTGGTTTTTAGTCCGTTTATCAGTGGTTTGGTTGCAAAATGTAACTAAATCTTGTGAGCTGCTTTGTTGAATTTCACAAGCTGGTTTCTATTTTAAAGTCATACACTAAGTATTGTTGAATAACAAGAAACAGAAAAAAATAATTGAATAACTTTGATCTTAAAGTAATATTTTGCAATCTATTTTACTTGGTTTTTAAAAGTAGGGATATATATCTTACTCATGGAGTTACTTTTGCCTTGATGATTCGTCATAATCATTAATGTATCATTTTCCAATCCATTTGACCTCATTTTTAGGAGAATGATATATATTTCCTTGATGAAATGTTTGTAAAGCATAACACGAAGTTCTGAGAAACCATGGAGTGAATTTAGCTCAGAGCACTATGTCCAATCTTGTTTAAATCTGGATCATGTTTAGCTATTGTGCTTATAGCATGTTGGTGCATAGTCAGTGATCATGATGCTTCAAGTGAAATGATACTATCACAGCATATCTATATTGTTTTTAAGTGGTGATCTTTTCATATTTAAATATATGATTTTTTTTTAGCATCGTTGTAAAAATTCACTAATTAACCTTGATGTCTAGAAGCGGTTGAGTTCTCATCTGTGATCAGTGATAGAATTGCACAGTTGGTTGTTGCTAAGCTTATGATTTGCAGTAAAACATCAGTCATTTTTGTTTGTTATATGTATGTTATTTCAACAGTTCTTTGAATAGACAAGGCATGGCCAGACTTGTTGATGAGGAATTATTGCAAATATTTGTTTAAATTTGTTTAAAATCAAGTTGCAAAATGTCAAACTTTTTTTTTATCCTGTAGTACATCTTAGCGCTTTTTTTTTATGAAAGATGTAGCCAGATGCTGGAAAGGCTTGACTTGGAACAACTGTTAGTAAGAGGTACATTTTATCAAAGATCTGATGCAAGTGCATGGCTTGGTTTTTTCCTTGGGTGTAATGAAATCCCACCAATGTGACAAAAATTAATTTACAGAATGTGCAGCAACAGGAATAATTATTTCCCACAGTGATGAAGATAATGGTTTGTCATGGAGAATCTCCAAAGTTGGTAAAGACCCCATTTCATTAGTGGATGGTTTAAAACACACTAGCAATTCCATTATCTTTCCCAAGGAACAGCAAGATTGATCAGATCATAATGGATTAAACCTAACTCAACTCTGTGTCCTCTTACAGATTTCTAACACTTGTAAAAAAAAAATAGGATTTTGCAATGCTGTGTGCAGATTATTTTTTCTTTATCTTTAAAAGAAAGACAATTATGATAAATGAAATATTTCATAAGTGCAAAATCCATACTTGTTTCCAGAGAAAAATGTTTCTTTCCATTATGTGTGAAGAATAAAATAAAAGACTGTCACAACAGCAAAATTATTGACCATTTTGATGTTTCATGCTCTGTGCAGAAGTTGACAACTAATGCCTCTTTTGAAGCCTTGAACTGAAATGTTACTGATCACAAGTGGACAAACAAGCATAACCCTTCACCTAATTTTAAGAAAACTGTATTTAGGAGAGATGACATTTCGATGAATTATAACCAACAAAATTTATAATTGGAAATTCCTACTTTTTAAAGTAATAAACATCTGTAACAGCAGACAGAGTTGAGTTGCGTTTAAAGTGACCAATGGGAACTTTAAATCCATTATGATGTCATCAGTCTTGCTGTTTGGTCCTAGGGAAAGATGATGAAATTGCTTGTAAGTTTTAAACCATTAAATGTCTTGAAGGAATTTGATCTACATTACCTGTTACAAAATATGCACAGAACAGTGCAGATCAATCTGCAAAGCTTATTAACTATTGCACAAAAACCCAAAGGTGGTGGTTTGTTCTTTGTAGAAATGTCACATATGACCAATTCTAAGTATTACGAGTATTAAATCATGCCAATAGGAACAGTGTTTAACTTGAGCAAACAATACTTTACAACATGTTCTGTGTCCATTGAGATGTATATATTTTTGATAAGTTTTATAGGGACTAAATGCATTGAATGCAGAATATAGTGTTGGTTTTTTTTGTTGTTTTGTAGTGTATCCAGTGCAAGCCTTTCCATCATCTGAAAATAAACATGGCCTAAAGGAAAACCACAGATTTGTCAGTTTTTCATTTTAATGTCAGGGGCAGGTACATTACAATGGAGATTTTAGATTATTATATTCAAGCATTTTAAAGCTGCATGTCTTTAAAACAAGAATCATGTGCCGAGATGAATCTGTAGCAGTCCAAAATGACAAGTATAGTAGGCTGTCTCAAAAAGTTTGATTTTTGTGTAAAGAATACTTGCATTGCTAGAAAAGGAAATAATGTCAATGTCAATTACCATTGTATACCATTGAAAAATAATGCTTGGACCATTTTAGAAGAGTGTTATGGATTTGTTGTGGAGTAACAGAACATATATTTTGCTGAGATTTTAAACAGTTTGTAAGCAAAACTTAGACCATGGTATCTTGGAGGCAGACTTACAAAATGTGTGCATATTCAGGTATATTTTGTAGGATTATGAGTGATTGTCGAGTTTTGCAATGTACAGTGTGTTTTTGCTTGGTATTTACATGCACAGTGCTGTTTTTTGGAGATGGTGAGGACATTTTTGTCTACTCAGTTTTGTACATGACCACGCTGCAGTTATTCACTCAAGGAACAGACTACCTGTCACCTACAAGTGTACGTTTTAGTATCGCAGAGTCTGTTGTAAACTTTAGCAACTGTGCCAACATTGTCTGCAGAATGTTTTTAGGTTTTGCAAAACCAGTTTGATGCTGTGTTGTGTCTTCCGTTAGCATGGAACTTCAAAACATGAGAAGATGAGACTGTGGTGGTAATATCTGAACCGCAGTTTAAAATATGCAAGGTCATGGTCAAGGTCAAGCTCTTATTGTAGCTTCTAATCACAAGTGTTTGGAGTTTTCAAAGGCCTTCTAAATTGTGATATCTGAGCAGGAGGCCAAGATGAGAGACGTCCGTGTAGTGACTGGTCTGGTATGGGGAGGATAGGATGTGATGTGAAGATGAGAAGCGACACACTAGCTTTTAGTCTTAACAGAACGACAGTGCCTGATACAGCCTTGGTGTTCAGTGGGGAGGATACAACCACCATGACTGAATTAGTACTGGAACACCTACTGTGTCAAAAAACGGCCACATACATACCATTCCAGGATTTGGGATTGAGGCATTTCAAGACGCCTGGAAATAAATGAACAAAGGGGCAACCTGACGATCTGCTGTGTGTCACATGCCACTACCAATATCGTTGGCCAGATGTTTCATCCAGTTGTGTGGAACTACAATGAAAGGATGTGATGTTTCAAGAACATCCTATCAGCAGACTCCTATGAATGGCATGAGGACAAAGACTTGCCTCTTTATTAAGGACTATCATCAGTTATGTATGAACTCTGCCAGGCCGAAAGTTGGCAAATAGTAAACTGCAGAAACCAAACACTTTGGAGCTCATTGCTCACATTGTGCGGCTGACCTGCAGAGGTCTTACAATGATATGTAGAAGTAACCAAGTCCTTAAGTTTCTCAGTGTTTTTTTTTTTAGTTCAGAAAGTGCTACATTTTGGGCCTCTGCAGGACTACAGAGAAGACTAGTACTGACCATGACCTTGCATTTAATAGTCCGGTTTAACTTTTTAAAAAAAATGTTCAATTTTTACAAAACCACAACCAACATGATCTATTAAATAGTTTTTGATCAAAATCCATGTCTTGTTTTGAACGTATTCTTCACTGCCACTTATGTGGGAACTATCTCCACTCTGAATCGTTTTTGGGGTGGATTTTTGGCTTACTACCGGAAGGACACTCTGAATCGTAAATTTCGACTTAGGGCAATATTGGGGGCCTCTCTGTACCGGGATATAGAGAAGCCCCCAATTTTTTTTTTTTTTTTTTTTATAAATTTTTGCAGGAATTCCACTGTTCATTTAAAAAATTTAGCCTACTCTGTAGGATGAGTATATATATATATATATATATAAAAAAAATTTGCAGGAATTGCATTGTATATAAATTTTTAAACAGAGCAATTCCTGCAAAAAAAAAAAATTGGGGGCTTCTCTATATCCCGGTACAGAGAGGCCCCCAATATTGCCCTAAGTCGAAATTTACGATTCAGAGTGTCCTTCCGGTAGTAATCAGGCACAGCACACACATTTTCAAACACATCACAACTCGCAAAAGGATTTCTCAGTTTAATTCACTTCATTCTGAATCAAGGAATACAAAAGCTAAATCTTTCAGATCATGGAGAGACATGCATCAAATATATTAAAACCAAGTCAGTACTGCATGCATGTAACAATCAATGGCAGAATCTTCTCAGGGAGACAACCCTGCACCGTCTCACATAGTTTTAAACTGAATACAGGCGTTCTATGAAGTTGCAAAGCACCCTTCTAAAATGGTCAAATTCACAATTATGATTAAAGAAAGCTTGTACATACTTTAAAAAAAAAAAAAAAAAAAAAGGGTATATGGACATTTACAGTAGAATGTATGTACAGCCTTTGATCACAATTGTGAATTTGACACCTGTATTAAGTTAATATGCAAGACAGTGCAGGTTGTCTCCACGAGTAGATTCTGCCACGGACTCGTGCACACATTGCAAGCGTAACACACCCCCCCCCCCCCCCCCCCCCCCCCCCCGCAAGGTGTCTTCTACTGTTGACTTACCACATTAAAAACAAAATCTACACCACCTTATCACATTACACATAAAATCGGTGTCAGGATTACGCGTTTTAAAAATACGTCAATCAAAACAACTATTCATTCCACGAGTCTGAGCAACTCAAAAAAATGATATGTTCTTAACAGGAATGTATGGCAACCATTTGACACAAAATTTCTCACACACCCGTTGGTGTGTCTTTGGTGCACATGTATACTTCAACAGCACACATACACAATGTACCGCAACTGTCGGACTACAAACTGCACAATTATACAACTACTACTCATGCTCCCTATTTTTTACCTTTTTTTTTCTTCACCCAATAGACAAGCTGTGTCATCGATACACTCCCTGGTCAGAATACAGCTAGCTGAACAGTGGGCAAAAACAATACACACCTCGGAGCTCTTGATAATTGGGGGGTGGGGAGGGGTCCAGTTTCTCGGCTAGAGCTCAGATTCAAAATGGTCAGATTTTGTATACGCAACTGTTTCTGCCCACCATGAGGTCAGCTGCATTCCGACTGCAGGGATGACTTCCTCTTTCTATCACCCCCACACACAAAGGGAATTAAGGCACTGGCAGGTCTGCATTTTAAAAAAAAATCTGAAGTTAACCTGGGAGATCATAAAAATATCCCCCTGTGAGGATGCCATGGGCCTGTCAACATAAATTTAATTAAATAGCATCCCACCTACCCCTAAATTCTGTACTTCAAATTCCCTCTTTTCTATCCTCCTCGGTCCATTCTCTCGGTCTGGACCCAACTCATTTACGCTCATATGGCAGACAACAAAAGTTGCTGTCTGGGCATTAGTAAAAAAAAAATATATTAAAAAAAGGCGATGATGATATTGCTGGGGGGGGGGGGGGGGATCCCTTACATTCAACAGTGCTGAGAGGATCTTAGCCAAGACAAGTCTCAGTGTAATGACATGTAGCCATTTTCCACAGCAATACACATGCAAACTATAGCGCTAGAGTCATGACTTTCAAAAAGTTGCAGCTTATAGTCCGAAAATTGTGGTACATTTCAGATGCACATAGTACCTATGAACAATTCCCATATACAGAAAGTATGTTTCAAGTGGACAAACATACGCTTTAGAAGTTAACATACACAGAGCTCCAGATGATTATCAACATCGTCATGATAATATGTAAAACAAGTGTATAAAACGGGTAACGGTTGATATAACTTAACAGAAGCTATCCCTTCGGCTCTCTCCAATTATGGATAGTACAATTCACAGTAATCAGGTACATATATAATATATATTTAATAAATTAGTATAAAAAAAGATTACACAGCAAGGAATCTAATCACAACTCTGACAAAAGTGATTCTCAAACGCCCAATAAGGAACAGGTAAAGGAGTCGGACAATTCCTTTGATATGAATGGTGTGGATGACGGCTTTTCTAATTATTTTCTGCCAGATACCAACCTATCGTTCAACTATGTGTCATAGGCAGTAAGTAGCTTATTGTCTCCGCTACCTTACAGAAAGGGGTAGAAATCTGCTGTGACAAAGTGGTATAAAATAAATTAAATTAAATTAAAAATGTCTAACGGGTTATGTCTAATGGCAAGGTCCTATGCATGTCCAGCAGTGCAGGGCCTCTGTGACTGTGGCCTCATGCCTGCCAAACATTTCATTAGTTCCCTCTGTGAAAACACGTGTACATATTTTTTTAAATTCATTTGGTGTACCATAGACCCACACTCAAAGCAAGCATTTGTTCACTGTCCATCATATACATATATATATATATATAATACACACACACACATATACATATCAGTGAACTGACCTAAAGCAAGCAAATTAAGGAACAATGATTAAAAAAAAAAACCCATACATATTTATGCACATATACATGCAGTGCAGACTGCAGCCATGGAATAAAAGTTAATCCAAAAAATGATTATCATTGCAATGTATTACATCGTGGCAATCGCCAGATAAAAAAACAACAACAAAACCCAGGTCATAGCAATGTTGCCAACAAAATGAACATGAAATTCTACACTATAGGCAACCCATTACCGTGGAGCATCCGAATGATCAGATCCCATTTTCACAGCATTGTGAACAACAACCCATGTAGATTCTGGCAAAACCAAAAATACAATTAAAAAAAAAAATCACTACCACAGGATATATAGAAACCAAGAATGTCACACTCATAATTGAAGCTATATCAGTAAAAAAAAAAAAAAAAAAAAAAAAAATTATGAAGAGGGGTGGGGAGTATCAATTATGCATATATCAATTGTAGCAACAAGCAAAAAAAACTTGTCTTGAATTTCTATCTGAACAATTCATTTGCATTTGTCCAGATAAAAAATAAATCCACAAAGTTGATATTTTTGGGCAATCAATTCCGAACCATTTCCCTCACCTCAGCAAAACTGAGGAAAAAGCTGTACATTTCAACATTGCATCAATTATGTAATATACATTATCACACTGCTGGCAAGTAATGGGACCAAACAATCGGATCAACAAAAGCCCAATATCTGTGATACTGGTATCGTTATATAATGTTCTGTAACTCCTCACAGAGAGCAGCCATATATTTTGATAGTAAAATGTGAGGAATTTCTTTATCATTTGTAACTGGCATTAACAAAATAACTGATCAGAAATCCATATGTTGACAACAACAAAAAAACCTCCATAAAAACAGAAAAAGCCTTTTTGATTATAAAATGTAATAAATTTCTTAAATCATTTATGACTGGTATTTATCAAAATGACAGTGATCAGAAATCAAGTTAAAAAAAAAAAAAATAAAAACAACAAACAAAACCAAGCAAATATGAGCAACATTTGTTTTTTTTAAGAATGCATAGTTCAACATAGACTATAACACCATTTCTCATTTCATCTTCCATAATCTGTACTCAATAATAGTCTTTCAAAGTCAACAAGGCCATAAATCCAACGCAGCCTCAACATCTGATGATCTTTGTCCTCAAAGACGGAATTATCAAACAAAACATCTCATCTTTACCATGCATGACTGCAGAATTCCTGGAAACAGATGGGCTCTTCAGGCCCCAACTTCCCACAACACACAGCCAGAAACAGAGTGCTTGTATTGCCCCTAAGGGGAGTCTATGGAAGAAGCCAAGAATTCCAGTTACTCACTTCGCTCCCCTGAAAAAGCATTTCCTGTTCCACATTTCCCTCTTCAAAACAGATTCAGTATTGTGCTTTAAGATACCTTTTTCTTTTCTTTTTTTTTACCTATCCACACTTGTACAAAAAATTTAAAGTATGCTGCTGAAATTGAACACATTTCTTTCAGAAATAGTTTATCTCTTAAAAAAAATAATAATAATCGACTGTTCCAAATCCTTTTTTTTTTTTTTCTCTTTTTTTAATTTTTTTTTTTAATAGAAAATACACTTTCCTAACCTCTCAAAGCAAAGGCTAACTGACACCATTTCTGCTGTCAGTTTGGGGAGGTATGACTATGTGCACTATGCAAAATGAGTACATCTTTTCACTTGTTTGAAAATAATGCCTTCTGAAAAAAAGCCAAAAAAATGCCTACTACAAAAAAATTATATCTGTATGAAAATATTTCACTGAAAAGTCAGGTGACTGGCATTTTGAACAGGATGAACAAAAAGCACTCAGCAGCTTCTAATTATGGCTTTTTTTCCCAACCAGCTTTCATCTAACTCGATCATCTCAGTGTTTTAAGTATGATTTTGAAATTTTGTTTCTGTATTATATGTATATTTATTTTTTGAACATTCTAGCACCAGTGCCATATTTTGGAATAAAATTACCTGCAAATGCTTTGCTTCCAAAAATACATATATAACTCCAGAGAAAAAATCCTCTTGAACGAGATTCAAACCAGGGTCAGCAGATCACGAACGCAATGCGCATCACTCTAACCATCATGTGTTGTTTATTGTTCTTTCTTCTTATCTTGATATCATGATTCAGATTGCAATTTTTGCTATAATCATGAATACGATGCCAGCTTTCTTCTTCCTTATCATCGTTTAACTATTGTTAACATTTTTTATTGTGGTGTACCGTTATATATACATATATTTCTTTTTAGATTATTCTGCAAACAGGAAACATTATTTCAATCCATAAAAAAAAAAATCAAGAAGCTTGCTCAAAAGAGTCAACAATAATTCAACACTTCATAAAACCAACAAAAAACCTTTTGAGCAATCTTTTCACATAAACAGTACGTACAATCCCCCTTCTCCACATGAGCAACAATATCCTGGTATCTCTCAATCCATTCAGAATCACACATGGAAAGATCACGTAAATAGAAGTCAAAAGCATATATACATGTACGCCAACACCTTATCACCCCAAGCAGAGATGTGCTATACCACATAAAATCACAGGAATGGCTAATAGTAATACCTCTTACCTACAAAAAGTAACAAATTTTTTTTTTAAGTCTTTTTTTCAAGAGGCCATTTTATTCTTCTTTCTTTTTTTTTTTTTTTTTTTAAATTATCATACATGACCAACTTGAATTTGATACCTCTTTTATAATACAAAATATAACACGGTATAAACATGTACTCAAAACCGTAAAGATTAAAAAATATATAAAAGTTAAAGTCTGTCCCGAGCCTAAGGCTCATCAGGCCGGTGCTTATCCCGGTTTCTGTGGCGCTAAGCGACTGAGAGTCATAGACTCCCCCCTGGATAGGACGCCAGTCTATCGCAGGGTTAACCCCCCAACACAAGGTTGGTACCCCTTTTACACCTGGGTGGGGTGAGAAAATAGCCGTAAAGTGCCTTTTCCAAGGGCACAACGCCATAGCCGACAGCTGGGATCGAACCCGCAACCTTTAGATTACGAGTCCAACGCCCTAACCACTCGACTACCGCGGCGGCAAAAAAAAAAATATATATATATATATATATATATATATATATTATATCAGTCTATATATAAAGTCTGGGACTTTTAAAAAAGAAAACCACTGCCATGCAACTATAATAAACCAGTTTTGTAACTCCTGGAGACAACACTATATCTCCTGGCTACCGTCTTTATCTCCCCTTTCTCTGTCCTTCAGCTGATTGGCTGGTAGATGAAAATTATTATAATTATGCCATCAAAACGACAAATTTGGAGAATTTTTTTTTTCAAAATGACAATTAGGTAATTGTTTTTTTTCAAAACAATTTGGAGGGGGGGGGGGGGTTGTTTTATTCAAAATGACAATTTAGTGCTTTGATATTTTTTCAATTGAACTTTTCATGTTTTTTCAAGGTGAAGTACTTCAAAACTGAAAAAAGCTATTGAACAGAATTTGATGTTTACAACACGGCTCTCCAGTCAAAAAAGGTTAAAAAAAATTAAAAAATCCAACTCCTCAAATCAATGCAGGCATGGAAGTCCTTGTTTGCTCTAGCAAGCAAACTGTATCACTTTTTTTTTTATACACGATATGACAATGACTAAAGCAATTATTACAGCTATTTACATCCTTTTTTGGGTTGGTTTTTTGAGCTAGTTGAAAACTACCCATGCAAATGAGGTAGGTGGTGAGAGTTTTTTCAACAAAATTAACAAGTTATTATTGTTGTCGTTTTTATACCTGAAGCATAAAACTAACAAGTGGAGGAGGGGGGGGGGGGGGGGTGTAAACAACATGAAAAATAAACAAGTGGTTAATGTGCATCGAGATTACTGCCTTCACAGGCAACTGCCCTAAAAATATCAATAGTCAACTTTCCAAAGTACCTCTCTCTCTCTGGCACTCTGGCTTTGCAATCACTAACTGCCCTAAAAATATGAATAGTCAACTTTCCAAAGTACCTCTCTCTCTCTCTCTCTGGCACTCTGGCTTTGCAATCACTAACTGCCCTAAAAATATGAATAGTCAACTTTCCAAAGTACCTCTCTCTCTCTCTCTGTGGCACTCTGGCTTTGCAATCACTGTCATCAGTGTGGGATCTAAGTCTATTAACCCTCTTAGTCCCAAACTGGAATCCTGAAAACTGAAACTGAAAGTTTTAACTGTTACTCACGCTTTTACTGCTACTCACGGTTTTAACTGTTACTCACGCTTTTACTGCTACTCTTGTTTTAACTGTTACTCACGCTTTTACTGCTACTCTCGGTTTTAACTGTTACTCACGCTTTTACTGCTACTCTTGTTTTAACTGTTACTCACGCTTTTACTGCTACTCACGGTTTTAACTGTTACTCACACTTTTACTGCTACTCTTGTTTTAACTGTTACTCACGCTTTTACTGCTGCTCTCGCTTTTTACTGCTGCTCTTGTTTTAACTTTTATTCACACTTTTACTGCTGCTCTTGTTTTAACTGTTATTCACACTTTTACTGCTGCTCTTGTTTTAACTGTTATTCACACTTTTACTGCTACTCTTGGTTTTAACTGTTACTCGTGCGTCTACTGCTGCTCTTGTTTTAACTGTTATTCACACTTTTACTGCTACTCTTGTTTTAACTGCTACTCACACTTTTACTGCTACTCTCGGTTTTAACTGTTACTCATGCTTCTACTGCTGCTCGTTTTAACTGCTATTCACACTTTTACTGCTGCTCTCGGTTTTAACTGCTATTCACACTTCTACTGCTGCTCTCCGTGTCTTCCACTGGCTCAGGTCGGGCAAAACCTAAATGTCCAAACTCCCCAAGCCCGCCCTGTCCCTCTGCAAGAGCGCCGTTTCCACCGGATCCATTCCTACCCCTCCATCCACTACACTGCTCTCCGCCCCCACCCCCACTGCTGCTGCTGCTTTCCCCGTTTTCCACGGGCTCATTTCTGCAGGCCAGCGGGAATTCTCTGAACCCTTCCCGTCCCCACCCAGGATGGCCGTGGCCGTTTACAGGGTCAAGATGGCCATGTCCATTTACAGGATGGCCATGTCCATTTACAGGATGGCCACGTCCGTTTACAGGATGGCCGTGTCCATTTACAGGGTCAAGATGGCCATGGCCGTTTACAGGGTCAAAGTGGCCGTGTCCATTTACAGGGCCAAAGTGGCCATGTCCATATACAGGGTCAAGATGGCCATGTCCATTTACAGGGCCAAAGCGGCCATGTCCATTTACAGGGTCAAGATGGCCTTGTCCATTTACAGGGTCAAGATGGCCATGTCCATTTACAGGGCCAAACTGGCCATGTCCATTTACAGGGCCAAGATGGCCGTGTCCATTTACAGGATGGCCACGTCCATTCACAGGGTCAAGATGGCCATGTGCATTCACAGACCCATTCATCTGACAAAACCTACCGCCGACTCCCGCCCCAGGGGGAGCCTCCCTCAGCTCAAATCTCCTGCCGTTTTCCGCTCCAGCAAAAGCCCCCGGTTCAGAATGCTGACCGCCGGCCACCCCAGGTCCAGCGGCCCCTGACCCCAAGCTGTGCGGCACATCAAACAACTCTTGTGCCACTCTGTCCACGCTGTCCATGGCACCGTTGGCTGGCATGTCACCCACCAGCCACGGGCGATCGATGTCGCAGGGTGGTCGTGCAACATACCCGCCGTTTCTTCTGGCTGACGTTCGAGCCAATCTGTCACTGGACCTTCGGTCACGATCTATTCTCTGAGACCAGTTCCCCACCGGTGGGTATTTGGGGACAAAAGTGTCTGCTGCTGCTGGGGCCCGACTTGCGTCCCTGACAGGGCGCTGTTCCTCAGGGCTTTCACCCACAGCTGTCCTGCTGCTTCTGCTGTGGCTGTCATGGGCAGGAGCCCAGGGGGACAGTTCTGAATGACGGGCACAATATTCTGCAGGTACAGGTTCCCGAGCGACAGGAGCGTGGCTTTGAACCTTGGACTTGCTGCCATGAGGGCGACTCTTGGGGAGAGATTCTCCCTCAGGGACTGGCCTGCACTGACTAGGCCATGACGACTGCTGATACCCCACACCTGACTGGCTGCCGCTGTTGCTGCTGCTTGCTGACGCGGGGACATCCTCAGGCCGGCTTTGGGGCGACGGCTGACCCTGCCCACCTCTCTCTCCACCTTCAACCACCTCCCTCCTCTCCGACCGGGCCGGTGCAGAAGGTACCAGAGACTTCACATCCGTTTCTTCCCGACAGCTCTGTGCGTCCCTGTCACCTGCACTTTCACAGGCAGCCTGGTCCTCACTGCCTTCAGGTAAGCGACGGTGCTCTGACGACAACACCGACGACAGGGTAGGCGCTGAAAGAATGCTCGACGGAATTTCAGACTCGACGCTGTACTGGCGCCTGAAGGGAGCCAAGCCAGGGCTGGGAGGATGCTTCACCTCCGTGTCAGGGTCCAGCAGGGGCGTCGCTGAGCAGCTGTGACCCATTCCGTCCCCGGAACTTGGAAGCACGGCATCATCCCTGCTGTGGATGAACGTATCGGGGCTCCTGCTGGAGTCAGAGGGATGTCCAGGGACAGGCGGATCCTCCTGGACAGGATCACAATCGTCGATACGTCGCTGATCTGAGAACGCGGGGGGTGTGGTGCCCTGCACCACTCCAGGCTGTGGAGAAGTGTCACAGGCGGAAAGCGGGGGGCGCCCACACCCACCGTACGTCCAGGGGTCTGAAACCACTCCAGTCTCTTCGCGGCGCTGTCTGCCTCTGTACTCACTGGCCCTTCGGCCTATGTCCACACTGGCCCTGCGGAAAGCAGCGCTGTGCACAGGACAGGGCATCCGGGAGGAGCTGCCCGTTTCCTGCTCAATACTTACACTGCAGGGACCCCCCTCACACGCGGGGTGAACCTGTGCCTCAACTCTCACAGTATTCTGCCTTTGCTGGTGACCCGAGACGCCGCCATTCGCTTCCATGCTTGATCCCCAACCAGAACACGTCTCGCCTCCGACTGAACCACGACCACTCTGCCTTAGCTCGCCGTTAGAAACACAGTCACCCGAAGCAGACGACGATTCCAATAAAGCGCTTAAATCCACTCCATCCCGCTCTCTGTCGTACCCAACAGCAGTTTCCCGTCGCCATCTTGGGAAAAACCCGAGAGTTTTAGAAGAACCCCGAGGGCGAGACAACTCCTTCAAAAGCGCCGCCAGTTTGTCCCACTCCCCAGGCAGGTAGAAGGTGGCCCTGTCCAGGGACTGCAGAAAGTCACCACTCCGGCTGCTCTGCAGCGGAGCCAGAGCCGGCAAGAACGCCTCTGAAGGCTGGAGGTGGTTGCCTACGATCGTCAGCCAGAGAAACCACCCTGGTCCTGGCCACCAGCGCCATCTGAAAAATCGCTCGGACCAAACCTTGCATCCGGCGCTGCGCGTCACGCGCTGCAGGGTGGATCACGAGCAGGATCACGTCTGACCGCGCAAGCAGGGCCGGCTGGGGCGTGGTCTCTGTCTCCTCCTCCTGGCCGCAGGGGTCAGGGTCGTTGGGAAAGGCCTCCGTGACGACGAAGCCTCGCTTTCGCAGCGTGGCCACTACCTTACCCGCCATCGCCGTCGCCTCCCCCTGTGGAGCGCTGTTGCCCACCAACACGTGCAGCTGCTTTCCTGTCAATCAAACACAACACACACCGCTGTGAGTGTTCATTTCCAAAATCATCAACTTTCGGCCCCCCGTCTCAAAATTCACCCCTTTGGAATGATTGCCACACCATTTCTTACAGGTTGGGGGGGGAGGGGGAGGGGGAGGAATCGCCGAGTGATTAGAGCATTGCACTTGTGATCTGATGGCCCATAATCCAGCCACCACGGAGGCGCCCATTTTAGGGAATTTCACCCTGGAGCCGACATCAGCGCTGACTCTTACTTCCCCAAAGTTTCTTGGGTGTGATTATAAACTGAGGCCCTGTGTGTGAATGCACGCAGAACATCTTGCGCACTTGTTAAAAATCTGTTTTGCCATTCTCAGCCAGTAGGAATGGACGACTTTTTTTTTTTTTTAAAGCATGCACAGTGGTGTTGTGTTTAGATACCATCCCCAAAGTTGGAATGCGGCTACCTAAAGGGTGGGTCAAAACAGTCGCACATGCAACATCTCACCATTGGTGAACATTGAGAGTTCAAGCCATGGAAACAACAACAACAACAATAATTCCAAGAAAAAACAGGAATTTTGAACTTTGTATTTTAAAAGCATGAATGATTGTTGTTGTTAACCCTGGTAGTGCTAAATTAATAGCAGCGGGCTTAGTGCTGCTGGCTGAATTGAGAGACTCTATATTACATTTTCTCTGTGACACACTCCCTCCCTCCCTCCCTCCCTCCCCTTTTAGCTTATCCACTCTATATTACATCTTCACTGTGACACACTCCACTCACACAGACACTCCTTCCCACCCCTTTATCTGTTCTATGCCACATCTTCACTATGACACACACACATCCCTCCCCTCTATCACTCAATACTACATCTTCACTATGACACACTCCCTGCCTCACCTGGCACGGCACATGGTCTCCATTTGCAGACAGCCACCAGGATGAAGGCAGTGACGGCAGCAGCAGCAGCGATGGCAGCGACAGCAATGACACCAGTCTCCACAGCAGACGTCGTTTTCTCGGCGTCGCCCTCACCTTCGTTTCCTAAAAATGGACAGAACACAAACGTGAAAATGGAATACCAAGTTTGTGCTTTGGATGTAAAAAAGGTCAAGGTGTCCCATAACCTGTGTGGTCGTAGGGGAGCGAGATGTCAGAGACCTCTGCTTCTCTAGGGGCCAGCATATTGAGGGCGGTGCCCATCTCCTCTCCCTCACTACTTTACCTTCCCTGACCCTAAAGAGGGCAGGTATCCATTTACAGCTGGGTGAACTGAGGGGAGGACTGTACTGTAGCCAATGCATGAAAACGGTTACCCATCCATCTGACAACCACGCTCAACACTGCTTAACCTGGCTGGGGGAAAGCGAGCACTCTGACCACTGAGCTATCTACTTTGGATGTACGCTTTCTTTTTGTTCTGCCCTTTTTCATTTCAAGATTGGTGTCAACTTTTCTTTTTTATGATGGTTTTTACGATCATGGCAACATGCGCCACTTTCTGTCTTTTTTTGGTGTTGAGCTTGAGACCGGCTATTCTCCTGTTCCGCTTTTCGTAAGAGTAGGCCATCGTGTGCCAGTAGGAACAGATGACATTTACAAAACTGCATACACACGGGGATGGATGTAAAAAAGCACAAGAGTGCTTATCCCATTATCCTCGATATAAAAGAATAGATCAAATAGATCAAAATAGATCTCCCTGCTGCATCTACACTGTGTGATACTTACTTTGTGCAGGTAAGGTTACCACCTCACAGAGCTGTATCAACAGCGTTGCACCGATTATATTTCTACCACCCAACTTGAAGCCCATGTCTTCACTATCACTCTCTCTCTCATGACCTGCTGTGTGCATGTATTGAAAAGATGAGGTCAGAGGATGCAATCTTGTCAAACTCCTTTTCAAGATGTTGAAAAATTCACCTCTTCGATTGCATCATCTGATGAAGCCCGTCTGGTTTTCATACATAAAGACAAATCAGGGCGACGTTTTTTGAAAAGACCACTCTATACACTGTCAAAGAGGTGCTAGTGAATCACGCTGTCAAAGTCGAATGTTAATGACTTGTGAATATCTTGACTCAGTCAAAAGAATTGACGCATCATGTACCTATTTATCTATCTATCAACCAGTTCCCCCCATTCCTCTCTCTGTTCTGCTTTTCTCAGGGTTTTGTAGAGTTCTATGCCTGTCCATTTGCTGATGTTGTCTTCCCATCTCTTCCTTGGTCTGCCTGTTTTTCTTCCTCCTGATGTACCAAAGACATAAAAACAAGCATGGGCATGGCATGCGCTTTGATCGTTTTAACTGCTGTTTGATTGAATGGATGACAGCAGACCAGCAGGGGAAAAAATATAAAATGTTAGAAATCTGACTACTGACAGTGAATTTTCACCAAAACAATGCCTGATAAAATTATTGGGCCTAAGTCAGCATCATGTCTACTTTTGAATGTACTGCTGATCAGCGATGAAAGAAGACAAATGTGAGCATGTGTTTGCATACAGGACCTCTGTTTATCATCATACCTTCCCCATCTCTCTCTCTCTCTCCTCTCTCTCTCTCTCTCTCTCTCTCTCTCTCTCTCTAAATGTTCTTCAGTACATTTCCAGCCTGAAAATGCTAGTTTTTGATAGCTTAGCTGACACTTGTAGTCAGGAGATATTTGTTTTGTTTTTGGTTTGGGGGTTTTCTTGAGGGGTGGGGGGGGTTTAAGCCTGTAGAGTATACCAGCAAACATACACCACTTAACCCTCTTGTATTCGGATTCTCTGAACACAAACTACCCCTAGATTTCGCATTCCATCACAAAATAAGGTCAGGTACACATGCTCACTGGCCCTTTCCTCCTTTCAAGTACATACCAGCAGCTATAATTACTTCTAGACTCTCAGCAGGGTTTTTACCTGTAGCTTGATAGAGCTTTGGCATGTGGTAGCGATTAGTAATGGTCACAGCATGATGGAAATCTACTGTGTGTCAATCCCGGCAAATTCCGGTTCAGGATTCAGGGGGGCAATTATTCAATCCTGGCAAATCCCAGTTAGGGACTAAGAGGGTTAAGGTGTGCAACGAATCACAATTTAAAAAACATAGAAAATATACACAGAGACCCCCCCCCTGACCTACAGATCACACACACACACACACTCACACATACTCTCTCTCTCTCTCTCACACACACACACACACACACACACACACACACACACACACACACACACACACACACACACACACACACACACCCTTCTGGATGGGATAGGGAAACAGTACAGTCTGGCAGAGCAAATTTATCAGTACCGACTCCACTCCCCCCAAATGTCCTTCAGATAAAACTAATAAATCGAAGTCCCGTGTACAGCAAAAACGCATGCACAACATCTTGCGCACAAAAAAACCCCAGCTGTGGTTCCATTTCACTGAACATACACCTATGTGTTAAAAAAAAACAAGGACTCACCTTTCACTGGTTGAGGTCGACCAGACAAGTTCAGCTGGCTTGTGTCGTGGAGCATCACTTCAATGGGAGCACAGACCTTGTGGAAGGATGGACACTGTCCAAACTCCCATTCCACTGCCTCCACCTTCACCTGTTTAACACCCACACACACACACACACACACAGTGGGTCAGAACATTGCATTGCAAATTCCGGTCGAGGGGATTTTTTCCTCTGGAGTTAACATCAGCGCCGACTCCACTGCCCCCCAAATTCTTTCAGATAAGACTATAAACCGAGGCCCCGTGTGCAAACGCACGCAGAACATCTTGTGCACACGTTAAATCTTGTTCCGCTTTTCGTAAGTAGGCAATCGTGTGCCGTGGGAACAGATGACACGATTCACAAAAACTGCATACACACGGGGGCTGGATGTAAAAAAGCACATGAGTGCTTATTCCATTATCCTCAATATAAAAGAATAAAATAAAATAAAATTACAACACACACACACACACACCACACAAAACCTTATCCTTTTTTTTTCTATTCAATGTCATCAGTTATGGGCCATATCACAGACAAAAGCCCTCCACAAACTACCTCCAACTTCTATATATATATTTCTACCACTTCTCTTAAGGCCTTTGTGGGGAAAATTCTAGGAACAAAAACGTGACTGACCGAATGGCATGCAACATTCAGATGAGAATGTTTCAACAATCTCATAAAAATAAACATGCACAAAAAAGGTAATTCAGTTATAAATATTTTCAACTCCTCAGTTATATTTCAAATATATATCTAACACCACTTAAAAGGCATTTTACATTCTCCAGCCTACTGAGGAAAAGAGTTCATATTGTCAATGCATCACAACGCAGATACTCTTTCTAAGCACTTTTTTTTTTCAGAGGAAGCCATGACTGTCCTGTATTTATTCAATCAACAAGCCATCGGCACATTCAAATCATGCTCTGTAGCAGCAGCAAAGAAAAGCTTTCATATCTTCCGACACTGTTCTATCAATCCATTCTGTTGCAAAGACAAATCACTTTATTCTTCTCCTTCAATGAACGCTCAGACAGCACTATTGTTGTCTGCCTATGAGCAAAAATTGCATTGGGGTGCCGTTACGCACCTGACAAATCAGACCCAGCACATCCAACTTTGGCATGAATTATTGAAGTACTTGTCTTCAGATCTTGAAGTACTTCTTATATTTGTTTATAAAAAATATTTCATGCATTGGCTGTATTCCAAGGTTCACCAATGGTGAGATTTCACCATCATTCAGGTAGCAGCATTCCAACTTCAGGAACAATGTCTAACCACAACATGGATGTGCATGGATTTTTTTTTTCATTTTGTCATCTGTTCCCATCGCACAAAATGGCGTATACTTCCAAAAAGGGGTTTTTAACATTAATTTTTGCCACATGTTCTGCACGTTTGCACACAGGACCTCAATCTACAGTCTCAAAAGACCTTTGTGGAAATCGGACTCAGAACCTCCTGGTTTACTCCTTAGGTAGGAGAAAATCTAAGCCATCTAGCCACCTTTCTTGGGCCTCAGTTTATAGTATCCTCTGAACAAATTTTCAGAGCAGAACAACTGGTACTAATGTCAACTCCAGGGGAAAAAGAGAGAGAGAGAGAGAGAGAGAGAGAGAGAGAGAGAGAGAGAGAGAGAGAGAGAGAGAGAGAGAGAGAGAGAGAGAGAGAGAGAGAAGAAGACAGACAGACAGACAGACACGACAACAGACAGAAGATAGACAACAACAGGAAAGACATAAACAGACATATAGAAAAACATAGCACACTCACCATAATGATGAGTTGACTTAACAACCTGACCCACTTTTCCGCTCTGAGCCATTTTAGGCAGGTGGGCATCAAGTTGCTGAATTTGAGATATTGATTGATTATAAAACTGTAGCATTTATCCTACCGTGTAGTGAAATATCAAGGCATAATTTTGATTTCTTTTGCCTTTAAATGTGTTTTAAAAATACCCAAGCCTTTATTCTGACCATCTACAACGATGCTAAACTTGTCCATTTCTCATTTTGTCACATCCTGCAGTGTATCATTTCAATTTGTGATAACTTTTCACTGAACTGTCCGATTTCCAATCTGTTTTCTGTATTGTATAGCCATTTCATTGCCAATTGATACCATGTCAATAACTAAAAATTTACCTCAGGTGCAAAGCGACTCATTATGTGGTGGAGTGTCACATATAATACAGAAATGAAAATACATCACACAGTAAAACTCACAATGACAGTGTGGGCTTGTGGAGGAATATTTCCTATCTCCACAGATGGTGAGGACGAAGGGACCTGCACACAGTAGCAAGGCCCATCTATATATAATCCGCACTGCAAAACCCTGTGAGAGATACCTTTACAATCACTAAATTCTATGAAATCCCTTTACCAAATTTTCAACAATGCACACAGTTTTTTTGTTGGATGTTTTGTTCCTTGGCTAGAGCTCCACAAAGTTAACCAAAGGCAAGATTTTGCATATGTCACCACTTTTGCCCACCGTGAAGGTAGCTGCATTCTGACTTCGGAGATGTAAGCTGGGTATGTTCGGGTTTCCATAACCAACCAAACGCCAACATGTAATTACAGGATCTTTAATGTGCACACTTGATCTTCTGTATGTATATTATATGTATGAACACAAAGGGAATTAAGGCACTGGCAAGTCTGCACTTAAAATTGACCCTAGAGATAGTAAAAATCCCCACTCTTAATTCCCCAGAGCCACCAAGATTCAAACTCACAACTTCATGGACCCATGGCGATTAAGTCGAACGGTCTTAACCACTCGGCTATAGCAATCGTCTTGCACAGAAATACTTCTGCAAGAATACTTAGCAGATCTGCCCGATAATGCGTCAGGAACTGACAAATATACAAGAAGCTGACCTAAGAACAATGAAAATTTATATATACCCTTTTATATCCTTGGCACGCCCCACATGAACAGTTTCTTTCAAAAGTGGGTTTTCTCCACTTGATCACAACTAGAAACAAGCAAAACCATTGTCTCCCAACAAAAACAACAACAAAATTTGTCACAATATGTAAGTTAACATTTTTTTTTTTGGGGGGGGGGGGACAAAAATTAACACATATCACAGCTGTCAATTTCCCCACTTTCAGCTCCTCTCAGTTGCTATCAATCCCATCCCAGTTGTTGCAAACTATAGCAGGAACTGACCACACACGGACAAAGTAAAAGGAAGGAGCGCACTAAATTTAGCACTCTTTGACTGAGTGATGTTGGATTTGTGCTGTGTGATATAAACTGAAATCATCACCCAAAAAAAATTTTTTTTAAACGTTTTAATTCATTGACTGAATCTGATCTAAAGGCAGAAAGATATCTAAAGATTATAGATTTTATAAAAAAAAAAAAAATTAAAAAAAAAAAAAATGAAAAGACAAAGGATCTGACCTTTTCAGAAAAGAAGACTTGTTCCCCCCCCCTGGCCTGAACGCGGTAAGCGGTTGCCCCCCAGGTGGTGACAAACACGACGTGAATTCGCCGCCCTGGAAGCCAAGCCCCTGCCACCACCTGCATGGACCCTTCTGACGCGTGGGCTGGTCAGGGAGAAACAAACATCCGTGCTTTTTATGCCCGTAACAGTAGATGTACTACACCAATGAACATTAACCCTCTAAGTCCCGAACCGGCATTTGCTGGGATTTACACACAGTAGATTTCCATCACTCTGTGACCATCACTAATTGCTACCACATGTCAAAGCTCCATAAGGCCAGAAGGAGAAACCCTGTAGAGTGTCGGGAAATTATAGCTGCTGGTATGTACTTAGGAGGAAAAGGCCAGCCAGCATGTGTGCCTTACCAGATTTTGTGATGGAATGCGAAATCTAGGGGCAGTTTGTGTTCAGAGAATCTGAATGCAAGAGGGTTAAACCTGAGTAGCTAAGACCATTTGACTTCAGTCCCTTGAGTAAAAATAAAATCATGGGTTTGAATCTCGACTGTCAGCTTGTATTATGTAATGAAAGACATGAAGTTAGAAAATGATCAAATATGGCATATACAACACAACACTAACCTTTTTTTTTTCTCTCAAAAGTATAAACCTTTACATCTGCTTTACTGATGATTCATGAATCACATTACCAAGTTACTCATAAAATACAGTGTACCAGAATGTGCGCCTAGGTTGAAGGCACATACACATTTCTTGCTAGTAACATAGCTGTGAATTCACACTGTCAATATCTACATGACAGTCCATATTCTGTGTCACGTTCTATCATATTCTGCAAAATTGTGTACTGGTTAGGACATAGTTGCTTCAAATCCTATCTTCCTCAAAAACGGAATGTGGCTACCTTAATGGTGGGAAAAAAATGGTTGCATATGCAAAAATCTCACCATTGGTGAACCTCGGAACTCGAGCCTAAAAAAAAAAATCCCATTTAATCATACTGCTCATAGCCCTGGCGACCACAGAGAGAACATTGACTGACAAGCATTTTTTTTTTAATAAAATTTTCTAATTTAAATCTGGGTTTCAAAAATGCAACAAAACATACTGACTGGAAAGTTCAATTTGGAAAACCCTACACTTTGTTTTTTTCACAGGAGGTGGAAAGGAGGGTGGGACATCATGTCTAGAGAAAACGAGTGTTGAAGTACGATTCAAGCACACCTTACCCAGGTAAACAATGGTGTAGTTGACAACATCTCCCCAGGGGAATGTTGTTAGGGTCAGGTAGTACAGCACTTTGGGGTAAGCCGTCTGCAGTCCCATGGCTATGCAGTCATACTGCACCAGAACCTGCAGCAGATCAAATACACACCCGACAATTACCACGCACGCAGAACATCTTGTGCACATGTTAAATCCTGTTCTGCTTTTCGTAAGAGTAGGCCATCATGTGGCGGAGGGAACAGATGACACGATATACAAAAACTGCACACACAGGGACTGGATGTAAAAAAGCACACAAGTACTCATTCCATTATCCTCGATATCTAAGAATAAATAAAAATAAAAAATACCATCCATCTAAAGCTTACGATAAAACATGTCACATTTCTCCATGTAAAAACCTCCCTTCTTTCAGCAGTTTGAACAATTATATTGTGTAAATAAATTAAGTACTACTCTTGTCAGTCTATTATTTGTATTACTGAGAAGGTGTATTGACTGGTGGGATCGGAAAAAAACACTGAAAAAAAACCCAACTATTCTGACCCTAAACTGAACTTTTAACAGAGCTTCTGCATCTGGTTGCATTCACATTTCTAGCATGCCTACATCCATCAGTATTTGTTAATGTTTACATATATAACATGAATAAGTGTGTGTGTGTGTGTGTGTGTGTGTGCGTGTGCGTGTGTTGTGTATTTTATTATTTTACTTCAAGAATAATGATATAAGCATTCATGCTTATTTACATCTGGTCCCTGTGTGTGTGCAATTTTGTAAATTTTGTCATCTATTCCCACCGGCACAAATGACTTCCTCTTCAAAACGGTACCACATGGTCATATTGGATAGAATGCTTAGTGCCTGCCTGGTCTTCTCCTGCTCTTGAGACCCCAGGTCTGCTTACTGGCCTCAGCCAACACATTCCCACTTCAGGGCCACTCATTAAAAGGTTCATAAGAAAAAAAAAAAACCTTTTCAAATTTGCTTGGAAATGGCAGGAGAATGGACTGACTAGACAGTGAATCAGCAAAATAGAAAGGTAAGGAAGAAAAAAAGGGGGAAAAAAAAAAAAAAAATGAGGTAAGGGAAAAGTCAGAAACAAAAGGAATGATAAAAAAGGAAGAAATTTCTGGCATAGAATTTCCATAATGTAGGGAAGCTATTTACACTGAAAGAGCCCCTGCTATCCCTACAGAGGAACACACCGTATAAAAACACGCACTTGCTTCCTTACCGACTTGTCAGGAGCAAAGTGGCGGAGATCGTTGCTGCCAAAACTGAAGACGCGGCAAATGGGGTTGGTGGTGAAATATCTGTCCGTGGTCTCGTTCCTGGCGCTGAACACCGCCATGACAGCATCATGGGGCCCCGATATTGTCCTGCCTGCATGCACACAGGTTCGCAAGACACACACGAGCATACGCACACACACACGCACACACACACACACAAGATAAGATTTTTCAACTCAGCCATCACAACTTTTGAGAGACAGTCATCAAGAGATAAGAAACTAGGAGTAGAGAAAAGGAAGAAAAAGACGGGATAAAAAGGAAGGGTGGGAAGGGGAGAGAACACAAACACCTTTCCATCAATGCCTACAAAGGCCATTTGAGACAAAACGGTACACAACATAATCAGCAAAATTATACATAGCCGATTGTACATGTATGCTGAAATGATAAAAAGCCAAAACGATTTTGTTCTTTGAAAGATTCAGACAATCTGAGTATAGATCTACAACTCTTGAGATAATGATAGAAATGCTTTTATGTATACCAGCATACATGTATACAAAACGGGGGGGGGGGGGATATAACATTTTCACTAAGCGAAAACCCTTCTCTACATGGTATTCAAGTTTACTGAACACAGCTGCCATTCTTTGAGAATCCATAACCAGAGACTGATGAAGGGTGGGTTTAAATACCTCTGTCCTAAAAATACATAGGGGAGGGGGGGTTCAACTGAAGCATTTTTTTAAAAACTTAACCCGTTCCTTGCCTTACTTGAGGAGATAACTCATTGGTAATGACATGTACTCTTAGCTGCCATGTCTGTCGAGTACACTCGTCATTGGAAAGTCCACAATTTTCTTCATTTTATATTTAGACTGTTTACAAAACAGAGGATATATCTGACAAGGTGAAGGTCTCTAGATTCTACTGATTACCAGTATTTTGCATTCTTCACAAGGAATCCCCTCTTCTGCAATTTTTTTTTTTTTAATGTACCCTTTTTGGAAAAAACAAAATGGGTTTAACTTCAGGCTTGATTCCCTGGTAGCAAAAGTGTTAAGATAATGTAGTCAGGAAAAAATCATTAAAGCGCTTTAAAACAAAATGGCCGTAGGTGGCAATGAAAACTACAATGACTACGTTTGCTTTCTTCAAGAACAAAATGAGTAAATACAATCGTTGAGACAAGCACCGAGCACCAGTTGCACTGATTATTGTTGCTTTATATTAGATTTATAAATTGTAAATTAAACCCAAACAAAGAGTCAAATCTGGGCGGCACTGTGTCCACTCTTCGTAGCTGCTACAGTTTCAAATCCTCTGCCCATTACTGCCTGAAGGTCAATACTATTACCACACTGCTCAGCACTTTTTTGTTGTTACTCTGGCACTTCTTTGTGGTTAGTCTGGCACTTCTTCTTTGTTGCTGATCTGGTACTTCTTCTTTGTTGCTAATCTGGCACTTCTTCTTTGTTGCTAATCTGGCACTTCTTTGTTGCTAATCTGGCACTCTACTCTTTGTTTTCATCACTTACAAGCAGCATTTGATGCATTTTCTGCCTTGCTTTAGACTAGAGTATTCAGACACAAATCCAGCCAAAAAAGGCGATTGATACACGACTTAACTTCATGAGCACGCATACTCAGTCAATTGCCTCCTTTGGACATTATGGTCTGGATACTCCTTGTTTACTTTATCTGTGCACTCTTTTGCATTTGAATCAGTGCAATAACCTTTTGAAAGTTTTTAAGCAACTAGCATAGCCAAAATCCAGGAATAACACAAAAGTGTCTTAACTGTGTGCTCTATTTCTTTTCTCAGTAAACAATAATTCACAAGATCATTCAGCTTCCTTTTTCATTATTTATTTTATTTATTTTGTGTTTATTCTTTTATATCGAGGATAATGGAATAAGCACCTGTGTGCTTTTTTACATCCAGTCCCCGTATCATCATGTGGATCTCCCTATCCAAAAGATATCGGCAAGATGAGAATCTAATGCACTGTCCTTAGCATCAGATTGTCAACATATTTGGAAACCACTACACCATTATTCATCCCTAATAATACTGGGTACGGTATTTCTGTTTTAAAACAATACACCCCTTAACTATCATCGGTTCAGAAAAAATTACTGTGGTGAGTTCACCTACCAAGATTGACTTGCCTTGCTAAAACTATTTACAGGAAACTGCTGAGGGAGAAAAATGTGGGGGTACACAAAAAAAAAGAAAAAAAGAACATTGTGGAATAGACAGGAAAATCGACACAGACCCATGCCTCAGGAAAAATAAACAATGGAGGAATCTGATACACTTCTTCAGCACACCCACATAAAACTGCATTGAATTACGCCATCTTTATTGTGCGTATTTGATCTTCTGTATATATATATGTGTGTGTGTGTGTGTGTGTGTGTGTGTGTGTGTGTGTGTGTGTGTGTGTGTGTGTGTGTGTGTGTGTGTGTGTGTGTGTGTATCTGTGTCTGTGTATACACACACACACACATATATATATACAGGGGAATTACCAAAATAAAAAAAACTAGAGCAAATTTTGGGGGGCATTTTTGAAAAAAAAAAAGAAAAATAATTTTATGAACTAAACTATATTTGTTTGTGATTATTGCACACAGTGATGTCAAATCAAGCAGGAAAAATGATAAACTTCATTATTTATTGCATATTTTTAAAGCAGCAGATGGGCCAAACACTGACCCGTATTTTGGGGGGAAAATTATCACAGTATCATATCTGTTGGACTTACATACTTCAAACTTGGCACAGATAGCTTTATTAATGCACTTAGCATGTGTACCAAAGTTCATGCAGATATCTTTAGTAGTTTCTGAAAAACAAAAATTTGCTAAAAGTGACGCAGTGGTCCACCTTAAGGCACTGGCAGGTCTAACCTGGGAGAAACCCCTACCCTTAATTCACCAGGCACCACCGAGATTCAAACCTACGGACTTTGACCCACGGGATTAAAGTTGAATGATCTTAACCACTCGACTAAAGCGACCATCATCAACGATAATTTCTCTGGACACGGTTGTCAGGGGTACGTACCACATGTTGGAAGATCAAAGGTGAAGTTCAAGGACACGGCACCGTAGGGGGCTTTGTCACAGGTGAAGACATAGCGGTTGATCCTGGCCAGAGTAGAGGGACAGGACGGACCACGCCCATCTCCGCCCGAAGTTGCCAGGGCCTTTCGGAAGTTGAAGCAGGCAGCTGTGGATGACAACCATTCATCACAGTCATCACTTTCTTTTCTACTGCCAGTCAATGCCTACATCAACACAAAATTTTAACAATACAGGAGCACTAAGAACAATGGCAATCACAGTATCCTGGGTAAAGTGACACTTTCTATCTATCGCATATTTGACAACCCGGGTTTGATTCCTGTTCGAGGAGATTTTTCTCTCCTGGAGTTAACATCAGTGCTGACTCCACTCTCCCAAAAAGTCCTTCGGATGAGACTATAAACCTGAGGTCCCGTGTGTGAATGCAAGCAGAACGTCTTGCGTACACGTTAAATCCTGTTCCACTTTTTGTACGAGTAGGCCATCGTGTGCCGGTGGGAACGGATGACATTTACAAAAAACTGCACACACACACGGGGACTGGATGTAAAAAAGCACAAGAGTGCTTATTTAATTATCCTCAATATAAAAGAATAAAACAAAAAACAATAAATAAATAAATAAAATAATAAAATACATCAACACAAAATTAATACAAGACCACAAAGAACAACAGCAATCACCATTTCCTGGGTAAAGTGACACTACTATCTATCCCTTAGTCTGGTGACCGTGGGGGCACCTCTGAAGACCAGACAACCAGTTCCCTCCATTCCCCTCTCTGTTCTGCCTTTCTCAGGATTTTGTTTTTAAGTTCTAGGCCTGTCTATTCGCTGATGTTTTCCTCCCATCTCTTTCTTGGTCTGCCTTTTTCTTCCTCCATGGACAGTGCATTGTACTGTATTGTTTTTGTAAGTCCTTCCGATCTTGTGACATCCCCGTACCAAAGTGACACTCAAAGACCAAAAAAAAAAAAAAGTAACAGCATGATAATGTTAAGATAAACTTACGACAAAGGAAAGTTTTGTTGTTTTTTTTTAATTGTGATGAATATAATTTAATTCTGTTGATTAAATCAATACAAATTAATATTCAACTGGGTATGCTCTTGTCAATAATAATGCACCTCAGAATGGATTAAGCTGAAGCAGAAATAGGGATACCCATTGCTGTTATCACTACTCACTTGTAACATTCATAAACCCACAAAATTACGCAATTTTCACTCTCTAACTCAAGAATAAGGCAGACTTAGTTAAGAGATGGATTTCAAAGCTGTATGAATGATCACAGGCTTAGCTACCTGCAATGCACCATTTTTTTTTTTTTTCAAACTTTGCTTGATGTTTATGTCTAAACTCACAAACTGAATTATCCTTTCCTGCCCCTTTTTTTTTTTTATCAAAGAAATAGTTCAAATACAACTTATTAAAAAAAATTGTAATATATATAAATAAGTTAAAATTCTTACTGGGAGACCTCTCGCCATTTCCTATGGTGCAGTTGAACCCATTCACTGCAGCACCATTGGAAGTCTGCACAGATAAAAACAAACATGCAAGTTCCTCGCATGAGACAAGAACACTTTTTATATTTAAAAAAAAAAGGAAAATGTCAAGCTTAATGGTGGGAACAAAATCCTCACCAAAAGTGAACTAACAGTAACAAAGATTTACCTTTACTCAAAAAATAATAAAAGACTATGAACAATAATGCTCTTCTGCTATACATGTACTTCAAGTACTTTATAATCACAATAGGGCTTTTGCCGATAGTGCTTTGGTTATTTTATGTAGGCCTACTCTGTGTGTGTGTGTGTGTGTGTGTGTGTGTGTGTGTGTGTGTGTGTGTGTGTGTGTGTGTGTGTGTGTGTGTGTGTGTGTGCAGGGGGGGGGGGGGGTGCGCGCGCACACACGTGTGCATGCTTCTATAGATCTGGGTGCCAAAAGCTTTGTCATTTATTCACTTACTCCCCGATGTCAGCCGAGTGCCATGGCCAAAACTATCAAACTGCTATGTTGTAAACTGTTGTGCCGAGATTGTCTTTAGCCATGACAAGCTTATAACATAACCTGCACTCTCGTGAAAAAAATCATCTGAAGTTGAATATGGCTACCTTAGACTAACAGGGTTCGCGCTAGGATTTTTTAAAACCGGTACTGCGAGTTGCCATTTCAGAGACATCTTGACAAACTCCCCCAAAATCGGTCCCCAGAAAATAAAATCCGGTACGTACTGTGAACAAAACAAAACTAATCAGTGAGGGGGTGGGGGAGGGGGGGATTTTTGGGCAGCAAAACAAAATCTAAATTGAACGCGAATCTCTCAGACTTTGATTGCCGTGCTGCTTGCTGCCACTCGCTTCTTGGGCATGAAGCCACGAATTCGCGAAGGAAATAGGATTTTTTTCTAGCGCCTGTGCCACTGTCCGTGTCAGTCTGTTGTTTTGCATGGCATCATTCGTGTGACTTATATTCTTCTTTCTTGTTTCTATGCTTAGCGCTCATCTAGATCTTTGTTCAATTTAGATTTGGTTTTCGACTCTTCTCTCTGAAAGCAACGCGCAAATTCATAGTCATAGACCCTCGCTTTTTGTAAGAGCAGGCCATCGTGTGCCGGCGGGAATGGATTACATTTACAAAACTGCATACACACGGGGACTGGATGTGAAAAAGCACAGGAGTGCTTATTCCATGATCCTCGATATAAAAGATTAAAAGAATACAGAATAAATAAATCTAGGCCCCATTTACTCAATGTGAATGGAAGTCGCTGTCATGCCGAGAAGAGCGCGAAGCTGTATTCTTTCACAGTAAAGCTTGCTGTTCTGCGTGCTAGGCTAATAATGAGGCTGGCGCTAAAGATGTTCATCGGAAGGGGTGGGAAGGGGTAGGTGCGGTAAGCACAGTACAGGCCCATGACAGACTGTCAGAAAACGTCACTTCAGACTTTTTTTTTTGAGACGGACAAACAGAACCGGTACGCGGTACCGGCTGCTTCGAAAATTTTCGGTATTCCCTGTTTACAATCGGTAAAATACCGACAATTACCAGTTATCGCGAACCCTGGACTAAGTACCTATATCAGTATATCACTATGTGGTGAGGTACTTAATCATACACAAAATATTCTCATCCAGTATGTAGCTAATTTCATCGAGATTCGAGATTCATCGAGATTCATGGATGGGATGGCTAAAATTTAAATCAGATACTGATAGCACATTCTGGGTGGCCTCCATGGTGTCTACTAGGGGAATGCAATATTTGTGTGCAGATAGCTCTGAGGATACAGTTCAAGTCTGCTGACCCATCCAATCCAATTTTCCATCCAATTCATTAGACACTTTTCAGATGAGTTCATAAACTAAGGGCAAGCCCCTGTCTGCAGAATGTATGTTGTACTTGTGTATTCTATAGATCTGTCTTTAATAGTAGAGTAAATTAACAACAGCTAGTGGTATGGATAAATATATATACCTAGTAATGCTAACAGTAACAGTACACAGATCTATTTAAAAAAAAAAAAAAAAAAAGTGCTGGGGGAGCACAATATCCCCACATCAGAAGACCAAGAACTTGAAGACTTAAAAACCATGTCTTCCAACAACTGACAATATGAGTGTTGCGATTTCCATAAATAATGTCCTAATGTGATATTCTTTCAGACTCTCCACACAAACAGATTATTAGTTAAATGAGCATGACTTATACATACATGTACAAAGTACATCACAATTCACAAAACTGAGTTGCAATTTTCCTGGAAGTGGAAAGGATCACTGAAGTGAATTAATATTTTTAACTATATATTATCATTCTTCCTCACTTTGTCAGTTTATGTTAAAGAAAAAAAAGGCATTTAAGTATCACAGATATTCTTGACTGGAAATATACTATTCAACAAGGCAAATCTCAACAGCCTGTTAAATCTACAACTGACCTTTTAAATTGTCTAATCTACAACAGACATTTTTAACTTTACATCTTCCAAGAATATATATATATATATATATATATATATACACACACACACACACACACACACACACACACACACACACACACACACACACACACACACACATCAGCCTTAGCCTACTGCTGTTTACTGAACCTAATTTAAAACTTCTCTGAAGTGTAAACAATCCAGACCATTCTGAAACAGTTAAAATAATGGCAATGGGCTTTAAAATGTATAAAACGCAGCAAAGTATGCCTTTCTTGATATCGGGATTAAGAGTAAACAAGTTTAATCTCTTCCCCCACAACTCGTACGTGTAGTAGGCCTACAGCCAATTACACCGCGTGTGTACACCTAGGCTAGCTATCAATCATTCAATGGGTAAAATAAAACCGAAACTACAAACACTTGTTGGCTTCTTTTCTCTCTCAAATGTGTACTTTAAACGCACGTTTTCGTCGATTTCTCTTCGCCACAAAACTCACCGTGACTTTACAGGTAGTTGGTATACAATGTCTGGGAGTATAAATCGTCTTGTGGTCTGCAGTTTTTAGCCCCGAGTCTACACATTCCCCATGCCCTGCGTGAGAATAGAATTTCCGGGTAGGCCTATAGGCGTTGGCGACCATTAGGCCTAACATCAGCCTGATCGGGTAAAGTTTTAGATGCATTTCCGCTGAAATATTCCAAATTTGCTGGTTCTCTACAACGTCGGCTGTCAAACTGTACTCTGGCGATAACTGTCATTTTTGCAGTACGGCTGACAACAGCTGAAAAGCTCTTCTCTTCGCGTTTTCTTCTTCAGCCTTCCCGCCATATTCCTTCCCATCACACATCACTACGCTTAGCCTAAACCAAAAGAGGGAGTGTCCTGTTGCTAAGACGATCAACTTCGTTAGGCGAGGCTAACAAAATTAAACAGAGCTCGTACAAGATGTCTAAAAGCTGCACCTGACCTTTAGTGTTCGAATGACGAACTCGAAATGAGTGCCATCTTGACAACAAGCTGGACAGATTCACAATCTATCGCAGACAGGCTACATAGACACGAATGACAAAAATCAGGACTGGCGTCAAGCCTGCCTGTATGTAGGCCACTGATTCTGCGCTATGGTAAAAAGAACAAAAAAACCGAGTCACATTCGGTCAATTTTCGCGTATCACGCACAGAGCAAATAACTGAAATGCTTGTTCTTTCATTTTCTAGGAATTGTGTATGACTCATCACAGCGTAGGCTCTAGGCCTACCACTACACAGAGCTCAGTTACTAAGCCTAACATAATAGGCTAGGCCAAGGCCTATCCGATTTCCACCTATTATCCCACACACTCCACACCTTCCCCATTGTCTTTTTTTTTTTTAATAGAAAAATAAGCAATTTTGAGTTGCTGTCTGCCGTAAAACAATCGGTGAAGGGGTTAACACTGCTCAATGACAGGCATTGACACGGTAAGATTGTGTAGGCCTAGTCCAGCACAAGTTGGCAGCATTTTGGAGATGGCTTAATGAGCGTCACTGAAAAGGGGAGTGACTAAGCGTCCCAAAAAAAACAGAACGAACCAACCAGCCACATGGGTGCTTATTGTCATTGACCTAAAAGAATTGGATTGGATTACTCATTTCACTTTAGCCTGGCTCTATATGCAATACCTAGCTTGAGAACATCACAGAATGCACATTAGAATGCACAATATTGAATACATGTAGCTAGGCCTATGCCTTCTCATTCAAGGATAAGCCTATCAGCGTGTTGTTGGCCCGCTTCAGCCATCAAACCTAATTTGACAAAAACTTCATATCACACACACACACACACACACACACACACACACACACAACACACACACACTGTTTTGATACAGTTTGTCCCAACAACACAGTTCGTGGTAATTTTGGACAAACTGTGTTGAGCCTCCCCCCCCCCCCCCCCTCGTAAATTACAACTGTGTTAGCCCCCCCCCCCCCCCCCCCCCTGTAAAAAAAAAACACCAAAAACAACAACATATCTTTAATCAATGTTAGTTCAATATGCACTACTTCAGCATTAATGCACTACTTCAGCATTTCAGAAGCTCCTCATACATTTTTGTCATCTTTCTGACTTCAGTTCCAAGTTGTGACAAAGTGCTCACAACTTTCCAGCACCAAAAGTATGCAATGGCAAAAGTTTTTTTTATCTTTATTATCATTTCTTTTTTATAATAATAAATTTTGCCATTGCATTATTTTGGTGCTGAAAAATTGTGACAAAGTGCGTCAAGGCACTTTGTCACAACTTGGAACTGAAGTCAGAAAGTTGACAAAAATGTATGAGAAGCTTCTAAAATGCTGAAGTAGTGCATTATATTGAACTTACATTGATTAAAGATATGTTGAGTTGGTTTTTTGTTTACATGGGGGAAGGGGGGGGGGGGGGGGAGAGAGGGAAGCTAACGCAGTTCGTCAAAATGCGACGAACTGTGTCGAGCCCTTCGTCGTAATTTACGACGAACTGTGTTGTTGGGACGAACTGTGTCAGAACACACACACACACACACACACACACACACACAGAGTAGCTTATGTTATCTGTTTGTGAAAAAACAAAAAAGTCGGGTAAGGACAGAAGACAGGCCAAAAACAAAAAAACAAAAAACACCAAGGAGATACAGTAAACATTCCCGTTTCCCCTTCTCCTCAGCGCTCAGAGGTTCACCAAAAGTTAGATTTGCGAAAGTAAGATTTCGCATAAGCAACCGTTTACCCATTGCATACCCATCGTACCAACTTCGGGCAATATGGTTATACGCGACACCTAATAAGCCCATGCAGTTTTTTGTTTGTTGTTGGTTTTTTTGTTGGTTGTTTTTTTTTGGTCATCGTACCTACTGGCAGAAAATGGCTCTCCCCCCCCCCCCCCCCCCAACACACACACACACACTATTTTTTTTTTAACTTGACTTAGGATCAGGCCATACTGATCGAGAGGCATTTTCATCACAAAGAATAATTTGGGGGGGGTGACTTTCCACCCACGGTGACAGGACGCTGGATTTTGCTTTCATTCTAAAAAAAAGAAGAAAAAAAAGATGCACAATGCTAATTAAACGGCTTCCCGCAACTCACTTACCTCATGGCACGTAGGTAGATAAAAATGGCATAGGCCTAGTTTCCACCATAATTTCAGTTGTTTTCTTAAGCCAAGCTCTCACATGTCCAACAGACACTTGTCTTTGCTTTTACGTCTACATGCTGAGGGCGCCTTTGCCTGAATGACGCCTTAGGCCAACACGTGAACAACTCTAGTGAGCACTGGTCAGGTTTTACAGGGCACGTGTTTCAGGTGTAAGTGTTGTTGTAGCCTACTGCTGTCATGTGTGTCACCAGGTTTAAAACACACGCACACACCGCACACACACACACACACACACACTCTCTCTCTCTCTCTCTCTCTCTCTCTCGGGGGGAACACTTCCGGCAGTTCAGATGTAAACAACTGTTGACTGAAGCTCCGTAGTTAAATGTAAATTATACGTTCCTGTGCCTCTGCCTGAGTCAGTGAAGTGACTGGAGGACATCATGCCAGAGGTGGCTTTCAGTATCAGGGCCCTGTGTGGCTGCTTTGTGGCCACCTTCATGGCATTTATGTCTCAACATGCAATGCTGAGAAAAGCATTGTGCATTCCGACATTGAAGTTGGGCAGGCTGCATGACGGTGCTACCCTATGTTTGCTCCTCGCCAATTTATACCTAGGCGTTTTTCTGCATCGATGTGGCGATGTGGAGCTGAACCCTGGACCTGGACCTAAGGGAAGGAAGGACAGTCTCCGTCAAACCCAGCTGGGCTCCGGTGCTGGTTCCGCTTCATCGTCTCCTAAGAGCACAAGTCAGGAGCCTACACTGAAAGAGGTGGTAGCAAGCCTGCAGGAGCTGACCTCCATGTTCAAAGAACTAAAGGAAGAGGTGAGGCAAGTCAAAGAGACATGTTCCGGAATTTTGAATGAAATGGCGTCCTTGAAAGATAACGTTAAAGAACTGAAACAAGAAAACCAAAGACTGAAAGATGAAAACCAAAAGTTGTGTGAAAAAGTGAAAAAGCTAGAACTTAAGACTGATGACTTGGAAGGACATTCTAAACGAAACAACATCCTTTTCTATAACATACCCAGACTGGACAATGAAACCAATGACAAATGTGAAGGACTGATCAAAGACCTACTGACTGACAAACTAGGACTGTGTAGAGACATGGCATTCGACAGGATTCACCGACTGAACAGGAACCCTAACTCACCTATCATAGGGAGATGTACATTCCACAGGGATAAAGATATGATTATGAAAGCTAAACGCAAACTCCATGGAAGCAATGTTTTCATTGGAGAAGACTTTACCCCACGTGTCCGTGATGTTAGGAGGAAACTTGTTCCTCATTTAAAGGATGCTAGAAGAGATGGAAAAAGATCGTTTATGGTCTATGACCATTTGATCATTGATGGCAAGAAATTCTATCTGGAGGAAGGTCCATTCTGACAAGTATGGCTTAGCATTCTGGCTGGCCTACTTCAAAGTCAAGCCTATGCAACATTACCAGTCTCTGTGCTGTGTTTTTCCTGGCTTTTTGCTTATTCGTAAAAGGGAGCAAATGAAAGTCAGGCACCGCCCACACTAAATTTTGCCCCCTCTCCTTCACGTGCAAACTGCACTGAATTTTGTCTCAGGCTTATGATACAGGCTGCTGACACTGTAACTGTGTCAACGTTGCCAGCTGACATCAGTGCTCGTGCAAAACCGTGTGAAGCAACTTCTCTTTTCTCTTCTTTAGCTATCAAAGTTCAAGGGCATCATTAAAAAATGATATATGAAAAAACAACTGGTTTTGATTATGATAGGGCTAATATGTGTTAGAGAGAGAGAGAGAGAGAGAGAGAGAGAGAGAGAGAGAGAGAGAGAGAGAGAGAGAGAGAGAGAGAGAGAAACTAAACCCATGTTGTGCTTACTGTCGGCATTGGAATGTCAATTTATTGGTGTCAAAGACAAATGACAAAAAACATGTTTTGTTACATGATGATGTTTGTTACCAGATTCAGTATGGAAATTTTTGTTGGAAATTTACGATTGAATATGTTTCCTGTTATTTTTCTTACAACTAAAGTATATTATAAAACAGCTATCTATCCTGATCAGTGAAAAAGGTCCAGGAGGGTGATTTGTTGGATCAAGAAAGAACTATTAGAATTCATTAAAAAAAAATCATCGAAACATTATCATTATCATGCTCAATACATCGAAAAGGTCATCTAGCATTGGTATAGGATATATTGTGTATTTGTGTTTACCTATTATCAGAAAACTCATCATTTGGACGTTGATAATGGTGTGATTATGTCTGAAATAGCATTGGGATAAGATTTAAGAGTTTTCAGATGTACATGTATTGTTGAGTATTACAGATAAAGATTCTCATTGTTTTAGTATTACAGGTATGTCATATTCTGGTTATACATGCCCCGAGGATTATGTAAAAAAGATGTTTGGCAAATATATGATAAACACGTGTGTCAAACTGACTACATAATGGTATTCTAATTTGGTAAATGTGTTGGTCGTTTTATGCATATCAGATACAGGTAAAAGTGTAATGATTATGTTTTGTTATCTACTGAGTTATATACAATTTATAGATTACATAATTGGAGTGAACATAGTCAAAACATTTTCTGTTTTCTGGTTACTTGAACCATTTTGCTGTCAAAATATGTTGTGCTTTATGTTATTCTACATATTGAAAATGACATGTTTACAAATTAAGATTTGGAACACCTGGCCACTGTTTGGCTTTGAAACTGGTGTATTGTACCCCCTTCAGTAAGGGGCCATGGCCTATACTGAATAAACATTTCGAGTTCGAGTTCGAGTTCGAGTTCGAGTTCTCTCTCTCTCTCTTTGTTTTTGTGCTGCATCGTCTTCTGTGACGTCCCCGTCCTGTTGTTCCCATGCCGCTCATTTCAATCCACCCCCCCCCCCCTCCACACACAGCCATACCCCAATTCATTGTCTCATCCCCGGGATCAGCAGTACACAGGAAGCCCATCAATATTAGGACGCCGTGGGGCCACCAGCCAGAGGGGCCCTGCACTTCTACTGGGTCACTTTGGTGGTGCTCAGTGGTGTCTGTTCTGAGCTAACATACGCAAGACACCACCTACTAAGTCCCCTACTAACGACAGTATTAGCTCAGTCGCGGAGCAGACTGAGTGAGTCACCCACCCGAGGTGGCGACCACCACAATGTCCCTCCAACGACCATCTCCCGCGAACCTCCAACCCCACAGGCTTTAACACAAACTCACCAGGGCACAGAAATGTATGGGGAAACCGAATCATGAGACCAGAGCAACGGGAGCCACCGAATCAGAGGCAATTTTTATCATTGCATGATGATCAATGGTGATGAGGATGATGTAATGATGCTGCTGTGGAAGTGCATCCGTTTTGAGACTACTTGACAGGGTTGTACTCTATGCATACTGTCATGATATATCCCGGCGTCAACCGGGCCCGAGAGATACAGACGCCTGCAGTGTTGGTCTGTTAATTTGAGCAACATTCTCAAATTTGCATCCGTAAAGTGGATGAAGCTCGACTGTTTGGTCCTAGTCTCCCAACTGAGCCCACAGCACATCTCTCTGGGTAGGAGCCGGCCGGAGTCCGAAAAATCCCTGATTCTTATGGGAATCGAACCCGCGACCTTCCAGTCCGAAATCCAAGGGCTAACCACAGCGCCAAGGCGGCTGCTCTCTCTCTCTCTCTGTAAGAGGGGGGGGGGGGGGGGGGAGATACACCGTCCTCACCCCACTTTCCTCCAAGAAAATGTCAATTCTAGTACAGTCTGTGATTGGTTGGTTGGTTGGTTGGTTAGTCTTGATTTTAAATTGTTGTTGTTGTTGTTGTTGTTGGGGGGGGGGGGGGGGAGGGTTAAAGTTAGTTTTTACTTGTGGTCAGTCCAAAGCAGTTTTCAATGTTGTGCTAAGAAATTTATAGAAGAGTGGGGAATGACCCCTAAAAGAAGCCATTAGACATCGCGAGAATGCTGACAACTAGACTATATGTTATATTTCAAACTTATTCAAATATAAGAAGAACGGAACTCCATAGTCTTCCGAGACTGATGGGTGCCTACCTACCTACATTCAAATATAGCCTACTAAGTCAGTAACAACCCCTGTGATCGGATCTGTACTTATCAGTACATATTGTATCTTTCCCCATTTCTTTAGGGGGGGGGGGGGGGGGTAAACATGTGAAGACACAATGAACATAACTTCACTCTCCAGAAGGATAGCTGCTTCCATAAAAAAAGGAAGGTAAACCCCAAGATAAGAAAAAAAATCTTTAACTGTAGTGTGTCAGGCACAGTTAGGCCTATACATGTTAGTGGAACTGCTGGCAAGTGATATCTGACTCTTCCCCCTACTACCTCATTTTCTGTTACGTTCACATCCCTCTGTTCCCATGTTGCTCATCTCAATCTCCTCGCCACACCATACCCAGATTTGTCTTGCCGCATCTTCAGGGTCAGAAGTCTGCAGGGTGCTCATCAATATCAGACTGCCATAGGGCCACCAGACAGAAGAGGCCCTGCACTGCTGCTGGATCACTTTGGTTGTGTTCAACGGTGCCTGTTCTGAACATTTTGACTTTTCATGCAACCTTGTTCATAAAATATCTGCGGAACTGTGCTGATGGTTTTTCAAGCATGACTCAGTCATGGCGTAGATTAAGACCATTGTTGGTGATCCCTTTAATACGATCCTTTTGATCAATCTTTAAGCTACATGTTGCTCCATTTCGGTTTTGCATTACAGCTGTTAAAAAAGGAAATTAGGTTTAAATACGACCCCACTTGTACAGTAACTGTGAGGATCAGCCTTCACTGATTGAAATCAATATACATGTACTACAGCATCACTGCCCTACCTTTGGTAACTGATGCTTTAAAACACAGCAGAGCCACCAATTCTACTGTTTTTTGTTGTCTGATGAATTTTACAATAAATTATATATATTATTAATTTATTTATCTATTATTCTGTCATTAATATTGTACACCGTGTGCAGCAGTGTATCCCACCCATGTCTAACTGTAGAGTTTGGCCAACCTCCCACTTCCGCTTATGAGAATGGTGATCTCCCTTGTTACTTTCGATGTTTTTCTTCCGGAAACCTAAAACTCTTGGACAACAACATTGAGCAATTTCAATCACAAAACAAAATTGAGCAATCTCAGTCATATAATTTCACACGCGGATACAAAAATAGCATTTGTAAGTTTCTGTGACTCTAGCAAGATCACTGAATCGCACTCGAAGCAGTTGCAGGTAAGATCATCGCTCATTTGATCATCACTATCTGAAATCAAAAAAAAAAATGTGGAAGTGTCTGATCACAAAAACCTTTTTAGTGCTTGCTCTCATCAAACTATGTTAAGAGACATATCTATCCAAAATAGAGGGTAGGAAAAGGAAGATGGGGACAAACGCAGACGATCTACAAGTTTAAAAAGAGGTTAAACATTTCCAAAATAGTTTATTGATTCAGACCATACAAAAGTGTTCCACAGATTTTCTGTAACTGCTCTTGAGGTGACAAGATATCAGATATCTGTATCAGTGTCTGATGGATTAAATGTGAGGCTTTTTGCCATCTCCCACATCAGAGTTTGTGTAAACCTGCCGTTAGCTTACCTCATGTATTATGAATTTTTTATAATAATTTATATATAGCAGAAGATCCAAGATGCACTTTAAAGATCTTCTGATTCATATTCTCTTGTTGAAATTAATAATAATTAATAATAAAGTCCTTTAAGAACAGTCATATATTGTAGTAAGAGACAAGGACACTCACCACATACATGTCACAGATCTGGGTGGCCCCTCCAAGGTGATGGAAATGTGGATCACAAGGACAAAAGTCTTTGGGGCAATTGATTCTCTCAGTATTAGGCCCACAATCTTTGATGATTTTGAACCCTTATAAAAAAAAAATCCCATACAGATTGTGATGAAATGACTATAATAAGGCTCCTGTAAAAGGTAGTTTTTTTTTAAACGGACATAAAAAGGTTAACATGTTACCAGACTTTGTCATTAGGTCAACATAGGCCTAATGTACTAGTATGACAAGAAATACACTTGCTCTTGTTACCACAATGATAAGAATGAAATCCTGCAATGAGAATAACTAGTATACCACATACATAGTTGGAAAGTATACTTTTCAGATAAATTTCTCAAAATTGTATTTATAAATTGGAAGGTCAGGCAAACCTCTTATTTCAAGATTTTTTTCTTTATTTTTGGTGACTTTTGTTTAATTTTTCAACTTCCAGAATTGTCACCAGTGATGAATAAAAAGTTTTACAATGGGGAGGCAACTCTAAGGACTATTTGAAAGTATACTTTTCTTGTATTAATAGGTCAGGTAAACTTTACTAGATTTTAAAATTTTCAGTTTGTTTAGGTTTGTTTTTTTAGAACTTTTCTTCATTTTTTCAACTAATAAAAATGTCAGAATGTTGTTTTTTTTACTGACTGGTTGCTCATTATTCTAATTTGCAGTGTACAGAGCACAGTCAGTATCATCCAAGATGCACAGACAGGTGGCCAGATCAGAACAAAGAAGGTGGTTGAGTGGGCCAAATCCAAGGGTACAGTCATAGCCCTGGTCTGTGTGGCTGCATTCATCTCAAGGGCTGGTGTAAATGCAGGTACATATTTTTTTCACTTTCCAACTTTTATGCTTCCCTAGTGGGACTGAAAAGCATTTTCAGACCATCATTTGTTTCCTGTAAAAGTCTGCTGAGTGAAATGGATACTAAATGGTTTAGCTTTCATGTCTGTGTAAAGCCGAAAGATTGTGTACATTATTTGTTTTTTTATGAGTAAATGTGTATGAAACCATTCTGTTGGAAATATCATTGTAGAACATATCTTCAGCACCAGCAGCTTATACTTGTCTTAAAAACCAATACACCTACACATAGGTATGTCAACTGTGTGCACATATATACATGCATACTCTCATCCTTCTCTATTTCGGTTACATTGTTTTCAAGGAGTGTGAAAAGAGGTGAGCAGAGAGTGGCACCACATGGTGATGGACATATTATGCTTCTTTTTTTTCTTCAAAAAGCTCTCTTACACATACAAGCCCACATTCATTTGTTTTTCCACAGTGATCATTGACTGGTAGAGAGCACTTTGCTTTTTTTTTTTTTAACCACAGGTTAGGATCATAATTATTAGTTTTAGAAGCATGAAGATAATATGAAAAATAATATGTTTTGTCAGTTCTTTTCTATTAAGTTCAATTTCCACCTAAAACGGTGTAGGCTTAAATCTGAAACCAGGCAATGAATTCTGTGCTGTTGATGATTTGTATTCACTTTTACTGTTATTCATGTCATAATACATAAGACATTTAGTATCTTTTTGCAATGATGTTACGATGTATAAACACTGGTTTCAATCATTTGATAACCTTAAATTTGATGGAAAATTAAGGAACACTTTTAGTTATTCCTTAATATCTTATCCACTAAAATTATTTGCAATTCTGTCAATAAACTTTTTTGCACAGAGATTTTTTTTTATCAAGATGTCGGATAAGTACATTGCTGTTCAGAATCATTAATATCTTGGTTGGTTGTTTTTTTTCCTCACAGAGCAAGCATCAGAGCTGCAGGATTCTTCCATCTTTGAACAAAGCCAGTACAGCGTTACAATCGTCGTCTGCGTCTCAGCCGTTGCGTTTCTGCTCATCGCGGTCTACGTCCTTGCCTCCTGCACTGACTGCTACAAGTCCGAGGTCAGCACAGACTTTCACCCTGCCACCGGCCAGACAGAGAGGAAGTGGGGCGGGGCAGGAGGGTACACGTCAGTGACGGCAGACAACGTGAACGATTCCGTCCTGGGCGCAGGATTCACGGGGGAGGTGGTCATGCCTGGCCAGGGCAGCGACCAAGCGCTCCCCTACACCATGATTCCCTCTCAACTACCAGAGGCTCAGGGTTTCCGTGGGTACGGTTCAGCACCGCCGGAACAAGGTTTGAGAGGGTACGGTGGTGGGAATGAGGGTCAGAGCACGGCGGGCTATGGAGGGGGCAGGGAGGGCTCAGCGTCTGCCTGGGGCCCACATGATCCCTGTGAATGAGCCAGAGGAACCACCTCCCTCCTACTTTTCTGCCACAAACTGATTGTGGCTGGGAGTGACGACACATTTCTACAAAAACAACTTCATCGACCTGGTTTTGTGAACCGTTTTTGCCGCTTGATGAATTATCTATCTGCTTGGGCCAGTTTTTTTGTGTTTTTTTTTTCTCTGTCTTTCTCTCCACCTGAAGTGCATGGTTCAGTGGAACATGTGGATTACTCCAAACCCCTGATTCCAAAACACAATTTTGTCCATTAATTTTGTGATACCGTTTTACTCTCCCGCAGTTAGTGTCAATTCATAACTTTAAAACAAAGTACACGGTGATTAAAAACAACAATCATTTCACATTACTTAACTTATTTACATAGCAACTGAAAAACTAAAGAAATAGCTTTTTTTTGTTGTTGAAATATGAAATGCACCTTTTTTCCAAAAATTTTTTTACTTCACAGTAACATTTTTCAAGCATGTCTTTTTTACTTTTTTTTCTGGAAATATTTTATTATCTTGGTGGAAAAGAAAAGGTTGTGGTGGAGAAAGACAGTAAAGGATGTGCTCAAAATGCTGCTGTGTAAACCCCATGTATTTTTATGCAGAGCTTTCATGACCATATCACATGTACTCTGTGGTGGAATTGAATTTGTGCATGTGGTGGTATGTACATGTTTGTATTGTATTGATTTTTAAACATATAAGATAAAAGATCTGTTGGCATATAGTCTTAAGCATGAGAGAGAGAGAGAGAGAGAGAGAGAGAGAGAGAGAGAGAGAGAGAGAGAGAGAGAGAGAGAGAGAGTCCAACTTTTTTTTAAAACTGAAAATAGTCATCAGCTGTTTCTAGTGGTCCAGGTCGTCTTGTATTAAAGGTGAATACAAGTTACAGTATTCATTGAATTTCACAAATTAATACTAGGGTCACATGGGTAACATCACATTAAATATTGTCTTAAAATCATGCCACTTGTAATATACAGTGACAGGTTATTTTGTACATTGCTTCATTTGTAGGAAATATGCAAACTTCAGCACATTGTCTGTGTTGTTATCATACAGATGATATCCCTGACGTCATAATGTGCCAACCTTAATGGTGGGCAAAAACGGTCACATACGCAAAAGTCTCACAAAGTCACCATTGGTAAGGTAAACCTGGGAAAGGAATGAAAAAGAAGGGAAAAAACCGAAACAAACCCAGATTGCGATAGGAACTACACTGTAATGTGCCATATCAATTCATATAGTTTTCACTCCTTTGGAAAAATATTGTTCAAAATGAACACAGCACGAAAAACGCAAGTATGGCTTGATACAAACTTTCCAAATGAGACAAGAGTGCCAAGCTGAAATGAATGCATAGATAAAAATCATCAACATCCAGACAGAGAATGAGGATCCACCCGGGGTATCACTGTCAATACCAGTATGCTGTGAACAATGGCTTCAAGTATACATAACGATCAAAAGACGGTAGAAAGAATGAAGATTTTGGTTTTGCCAGTCTTGTGGATGAAATTTGGTAAGCTATTTTTGTTTTACTTTGGGCTCTGTTCACACACCTTTTTAAACTAAAACTGTTTTCATTGTCAGAATCTATTAATGCTTGCAGTAAGCTTTTTTTTTTTAAACACAGATATTTTCCAGTGCAATTATTCATAATTGAGGTGGGAGTTTTGTTGTTGTTGTTGTTTTTCCATTAGGGTTTTGTTTTTCATTTTTGTTTTAGGTCAGAGCTTGACAGTTTTGATATTTAAAGCCCAAGAGGTTTGTATGCTGTGTGTGTGGTTGTTTAAGATGGTGGTTAAGGTGTCCCATTACCGAAATGGTTGAAGGGCAGCAAGACATAACTTCTCTATGGGCCAGCATATAGAGGGCTGCACCCATCTCTCCCTCGCTGCTTTACCTTCCCTGACCCTAAAGAGGCAGGTAGGGCCTACCCATTTACAGCTGGGTGAATTTGGGGACTGTACTGAAGCCATAGTGTGCAAACAGTCACCCATCCAATTGGTAACCATGTTCAATGCTGCTTCACTGGCTGGGGGAAAACAAGTGCTCTGACCACTTAATTATCCTGTCCTCTGTGTGCTTGTTATCATTTCTAAATCATGCTTTATGCCAAGTATGTGTGCAACATATAATTGGAAAAATGTGAGATTTCTGTGTGGAAGGTGTATAGTGTGATCTGCATAGATCTATTTCAGTATTCATGAATGTATCAATGTATATACATGTATTTTAAAAACCCGTTTCTTTTACATGTCTATCTACCTTCTGCCTTCTGTCTGTCTGCCTTTCTTGGCAGTATCTTTTAGACAGATTCATGATTTGGAAAAGTATCTATAGACCATTTGCATGAAGTCTGCATGTTCTTTTTAAGTTTTTCATGGGTTTGGGGGGGGGGGGGGGGGGGGGGGGGGGGGTTTTTTGTTTGGATTTTTTTTTTTGGGGGGGGGGGGGGGAATAGCAAAATCATGCAGTAACACTGAAATACATTTTTTTTAAAGTGCAATTATGGCTGAAAATCCATTTGTGATATATCATGTATTCATTAAAAAAAACAACAACAAAAACTAATCACATTTTTCAGACATTATAGTTCTTTATAATTTTTAACACTAGTGGAACATATTTCTTAAAATAATATCCATTAATCACCAGTGATCAAAGATTAAGGGAAAACTGACAAGAGTTAATCTGCGCTTTGCTAAGTTTAATTTGACTATGCTTTGCTAAGTTAACTGGCAAAGCACTTGTTGCTAACTCTGTAACATGTGTGATTATATGCATTTTGCATCCTTAGGCATGTGGATCAATGCTGAAAAACATCAAAACCCTATACTGACAAACAATACCAAGACTATGTAAAAAAAAAAAAATCAAAATAAATTCTCAAGAACTGAACTGTGTGATCAATTTCAAATACCTGGGTAGAAGAGCCATGAGAGATGAAGGGTGTAAACTATAGTCTTAGATTTTTCTTCCCCCAAAATAAAAATGCACATGAGATCTATAATGGCTCATTTTACTTTACCAAAATAAAAATGCACATGAGATCTATCCTAGCTCATTTTACTTTACCAATATAAAAATGCACATGACATCTATCACAGCTTATTCTACTTTGCCAAAATAAAAATGCACACGAGATCTATCATAGCCCCTTTTACTTCATTTCATTTTATCGAAATATAGAATAACTCAAACAATGCTCATTTCCCCTATTGGCCAGGTAAGAGTGTTCTTGCATGATGATAGGATTCCATTCCATATTGTTTATAACCCTAGGGACCATGAAAGCCTTGCTGTCACCTCAGATTGTAGGATTCCAAGCTGTCCCTTTCACGAACCTCAGAAGCTTGAGTAATGTTCTCAAAGCTCAAGATCATGTTGGATGACAGTTCCACTGCTTTTTTAATCTGTGTTAAGGTGGCCATAGTCTGGTTTCTGAGATGCATAGATTCAAGCAAAGAGAGATATTGATCTCCATACATACTTCTGGGTCAGGTTTTCAAGGACTTTCTACACTGAGGAGAAAAAAAAACCCAGTCACATGGATCATGTTCTTATTATTCAAGCCAGTATCCTTGAAGTCAGAATGCAGCTACCTGAATGGTGTGGGGGGAGGGGGGGGGACAGTCACATATGCAAAAAAAAGTCACCACTAGTGAACTTCAGAGCTTTAGCCGAGGAACAAAAAAAAAAAACCAACCCAAATCAAGCCAGTTATTCCGTCCTGTTGTGAAAATGTACATGATATTCCCCAAAACTGGCACAGATAGATAGATTGTTTATTTCCTTATTAATGGTATATGTTAGTGCACCTTCTCTTTCCTGCTTAGATATTCTTCCTAAAGGCACTTTGTTTTTACATAATTAATAGTGTTTTTAACTCGACACAGCCCCAAGTGACTGAGTGGCTACATGAGGACCAAAGACAGAGAATAAATTGCCACTATAAATAATTCTTGGTCTAACAAAGGCATACGAACAGAACCTTGCACACACAAGTCTAACCATCTTGCTAAAGGATTAGTTAACCATGGAAATGTCAACCTCAGATCAGTTACTGAATCAATACATTTCTAATACATATTAAGTTTGCCAAGAAAGACTGCTCACAAATACATCGATAAACAACTTGGGGTTTGCTGCTAATCACCATGTTTTGTTCAGATAAGTGGATATGTTGTTGACTGTTTCTTTTTTTTCTTTCTCTTCCTCTATTTAACTGTTACGGGGTTGCAGTGGTGATGTTTGTTTACACCTGTGAATTTTTATTTTTATTTTGACATGCTGACTTGTTTTCAATCTTGTTAATCATAGGGCAGCAATTTTTGTTTTCATTTTTGAGAGGGGGAAAAATTATTACCAGTGTGTGTGTGTGTGTGTGTGTGTGTGTGTGTGTGTGAGAGAGAGAGAGAGAGAGAGAGAGAGAGAGAGAGAGAGAGAGAGAGAGAGAGTAAAAATGCTTCATGAGTTAGGCTGAATAACAACAGCTGCAAATAAATAACAGAGGCTGCTTCAGAACACTGCCATACCCCCCCCCCCCCCCCCCCCCCTCAAAAATCAACTAAGCAAACAAATTTTAAAGCAAAACCTCTTACCAGCAACTGTTTGCTGTTTGCTTGATCCGACAAGCTTTTGGACTTCTCCAGCAAAGATACAGGACAGCCTTTGACCCTCTGGACACAAGTCATAACCATGATAATATCATTCAGCTATGGAGTTAATTCGTAATACATCTAAAAGCGTGTGGAATCGTGCACAAGTCAGCATGTAAGTTTGTTTTTTCTTTGTTACATCTGTATTGTGTATGTATATAAGCTTCTTGAATCATGCAAAAGTCAGGATGTAAGATTTCTTTCTCTTTATTATCTGTATGATAGTGTTAAATTGCTAAAATATTAAGTGTTGATAACTGCATTGCATGTGAAATTATTATAAATTTGAACGATTTTTTTTTTTTAAATCAAGATTTTAAAATATTTATTTTTTTTAATGTTTGATTTATTCTTTTTTCTTTTTAAAAAATTTTTAATAAAGTTTTCTATTAAAAATGTATGACTTACTGCTGATATCAAAAACTTTCTGATGTTCCATTAAAAAAAAAAAAAAAGCATTACTTTATAGGCCCACTTTGATATAGATCAAGATGATGTTAAGTACCACTAGATGTTTTGTTTTTGCTCCATTAATAGTGTGATACTGTTGTGTATATTTTCATAAATTACGCTGTTAATACGTGCTCACAATTAATTTCATAAATACACATACCTCGTGTCTACATATGGAACAATTCCAATACCCAGAAATGTGATATGCTTTACATTCTGTCCGACACTTGTCGAATTTCCTGTGTTTGTTTTGTTTTAGTTTGTGTAGATTAAACCCATCCCCCCCCCCAAAAAAAAAAAAGAAAAAAAGAAAAAAAAAGTTGTGTTTAATGACTCTCCCCCCCCCCCCCAAAAAAAAAGGGGGGGGGGGGGTCTTTCAGAACCTGCTTAACAGTTGAACCTCTCTTCTGAAGTCTTCCTCTATCGTGACTTGCATGTGTAATGACCAACTTTGTACATAGTAGAGAATTCAACAACAAAAAAACACTTTTTAGTCAAGATGTTTTCTTGGATTTGACTTTCCTTGTGCCCCATTTTGGATCATCCTTATTGTGAGAATCTGGAGTATTTGATGTTAATTTTTACCTTTTTTATGCTTCTTTGTTGTTTCCCCCATAAACTATGGGGGTTTTTTTTGTTTTTTTTTAAAATGACATTTTCAAGTATTATGTCAATGTACGTTTTGAAATGTTTCCAGCACATTAGTATAAAAAAATTTATGTCAACTAATATGTTACTGATGCTTGTCCTCTTTTATTATTCTATAATAAATGTGTGGGTTTTTTATATACTTGGTCTTGTTTAATTAAAAAAAAAAAAAAAGAAGAAAAAAAGTATAAAAAAAGTAAACCATTCAGATATTGCCTCATTCACAGACAATCATGTGGTATGTGTGTGTACATAAATATATACAGTGTTGAGAGAGAGAGAGAGAGAGAGAGAGAGAGAGAGAGAGGAGAGAGAGAGAGAGAGAGAGAGAGCTTCAACAATGAACAAATTTTATTGCTATTCAGCAATGAATCCATCTAGCTCTGCAGCACGGTTACAAAAGATATCAAGTGCGACGCGAATACAGTGACATGGAAACCATGGCAGTAGTGTGGTATGTACATGTATCTAGATTGTACACATTATTGTCGGTATCTCAATTTTCAAAACAGTCTTTCCTTTTCGAGTCTCCAGCCTACAATGTCAGTCCCTATAAAACCGGATCACGTCCAGAGGAAGATGTAGTTCCCATTCAGCTCGTGCCACTGTCTCTGCGTGTTGTGTGCTAGGACACTGCTTCCCTTTGCAAAGTCTAGAAAGTTTGACACGTTCTTCTGGCAACACGTTTTTCTCTTCTTGCTTGATGTACCAGAATATGCACACTGATTCTTCGCCAGTACCTCCTCTGCAAGAATATCCCAGGGCGATGTCATCAGACTCACACATCAGAATATTTTGATTGAGTTGTGAACCACAACCTTTCGCAACCGTGTGTTTCTTTTAAAAAGTTAAAGTCTGTCCCGAGCCTAAGGCTCATCAGGCCGGTGCTTATCCCGGTTTCTGTGGCGTTAAGCGACTGAGAATCATAGACTCCCCCTGGATAGGACGCCAGTCTATCGCAGGGTTAACCCCCAACACATGGTTGGTACCCCTTTTACACCTGGGTGGGGTGAGAAAATAGCCGTAAAGTGCCTTTTCCAAGGGCACAACGCCATAGCCGAAAGCTGGGATCGAACCCGCAACCTTTAGATTACGAGTCCAACACCCTAACCACTCGACTACGGCGGCGGCGTGTTTCTTTTGCTGTCCCGCAATCGATGCTGTACACGTTTGTCTGTTTAGAGTAGACACATATGCTTTCACCGTAACAGCACCAAAACCGTCAACAGTACAATGGTTTTTTTCTTTGTGTACTTCAGATACCTCAGAGGACACATCTATCTTGCCTTCTATTGCTGACTTACTTGGTAAATCCAGTGAATCAGGTGTGGCTGAGACACTCAAAGCGTTGTTGGCACACAGCTTTGTGTACTCGCTGCTTTGTTCTTCTGTCTCCACACTGTCTGGGATGCAGGGAGTCACTGTCAGACAAGAACGGCGATTCTAAGCCAGTCTCTTTCACACATTGACAACTTGCCTGTCTTTCTTCATGTTGCCAGGCTCTTTGGATGTCACGACGGTTTCACTCGGTGTTTTTTTGCAATAGTACTGAACTCGCGAGATGCGTTTCAGTACAGGGTCTGCCATTTTCTGCACTGAGCATTTCAATCTCAAAAGGAACACAATGCTGCCACTCTCCCCTGTGACTTTCCAACTCGACACGACACTGTCCATCAGAAGGGTGTTTAAAGTTGCTTTTACAGTTGCTGGAAGGCCAGTAACTGACATTTTGAAACTTAAATGCAAAAATTTGCAGCAGCTTAGAAACTGTACGCCTGTTCAGTTCTCGTGCCGAGAGCAAGACCCAAGAGAGAGAGTTTTTCCCATTCACCCACTAGAGATCCAGGGTTAACCAATGGTGACATTTTTGGGTCTTGTTTTTGCCCACCAGTGTGCATGCAGTTTTTGTGTGTGGTGTATATTACCATCCCTTCTTACCTGAACAAATGGCCTACTCTTCTGAAAGGCAGAGCAGGTTTTAATGTGTGTACAAGATGTGCTGTGCGCGTTCGCACTTGAAGTCTCAGTTTAGTCTCTTCGGAAAGACTTTGAGGGAAGTGGAGGGAGTAAGTACTGATGCTAACTCCAGGGGAAAAATCCCTTGAACGAGCCAGTCAGTGATGGTCAAACCCAGGCTGATAAATCGTGAGTGTTATCTCGAACCATTAGGCTGTCGGTATCTAACCATAGTCATACCCCCCTCCTCCCCAAAGTATTTAAAAGGCATTTGATGTGACTGTGGACATGGGTGTATATGACTAGGGTATGATCATGTAATTGTTAATTGTAACTTCTCTTTTATATATCAACCCTAACCCCTTAAAAAAACAAACTATGTCCAGTCAAACTGCCTTGTAGACTCACATGCCTTTGTCTTTGGGAAATAAAATAACATTAATTTTTTTTATGTTTCTTGCTTACAAATTAGTCTCCAGGATTTCTCATTTTATGAATTAGCAAGACTAAAGACATATACAGATAATTTTCAAATAAACACCAACAAACAACATATATCCAGACATGTCCACTTCATACACTAAGACTATTTCTATATAAACATTCATTAAAAGACATCTTCTTCCACATTTCCTGCCCATGCTAGTTTTTTTAGTCTGGAAAATGTGAAGACAATTTTCACATAAACACTAAAATATACAAAGACTGTTTCTGTAAAAAAAACAACTAAAATATGCTGAGGCAAAATCCAAAGATGCAATGTTTGTTGTTTATGCATGTATGTTCCTCTCCAGGCCACACGTTGCATGCTGGGTATGTTCATGTCACACAAACCACCAGCCATCACCAGTCCACTCTTCTGCAAAAGCTGTCTGGGTTTTTGACATATATGCTCATAGAACCACTGCAGACTCATTCAAAGGACTATTCCTGACATGTTGGAATGCAGCTACCTTGATGGTGGGTAAAAACGGTCACGTACATAAAATCTCACCACTGGTGAACCTTACAGCTTTCGCCAAGGAACAAAACCAAAACAAACAAAAAAAAATCAAAGGACTTGCAGGGCAACAGAATCAGAACCAATGACAAATTCTAGGGAAAATCCCCTCAGATGGGCAGTCTCAAGGAAGCACAGTCCGTTACCCCTTCGGGAATGAATTTCATGTTTAAACTACATGACTATCCCACCTTCCAAATGGCAGAGCGTCCACAAGACTAACTCCTGCTGACCAAGATATGTGCCCAAGTTTTTACAAATCATACAAGTTGGATAGGGATTTGTGGGGGGAATGAGGACAGAAAATCCATTTTCATTCCATGTCTCTATTTTGTTCTCAGTTTAGAAGGGATGAACTTTGAAATGAACTTGGAAAAGCCAAAAGATATGAAGATAATGAGAAAAAACAACAACAACAAAACTCAGGCATACACACGCACACTTGAACACACGTATGACCACCTGATAGCAGAACAAATTTTCATTTCCCTTATCCACATTTACAAAATACAAGCGTTATTGTGAACAACACTAACGTACACATCACAAAATGTTACGGTGAATAACAACACTAAGCACAAAACAACATAAAGAGCTAATTATATAACCTTTGAAATTGAAGTCTACAGTCATACATGGTCATGATTACGCCTCAGTATTGCTACAATATAAATAACTTATAATACTGAAAGGAACAGCCAGTATATTTAAAAATAAAAAATCTGGTGCTGTTATTTTCAGGATGGGGTTGGGGTTTTTTGTGAAACAATTCAAATATGATTTGGTTCCACAAATTGAGAAAACATTTAAAATCACAAACAGATCTTTTCTCATGGCTTTCTGTGGGGTTGGGCTTACAAGTCTGTAAACGAAGGGAGGCCAATTTGCTTTTTGTATTCAATTTCCAAACACAGAATCACAAAAAAAGTTGTTCTTTTGTCAAAGCATTTGCACAAATAAATACTACTTTGGCAGGTTGGAGTAATTAGTATAAGGTGTGTACACACATAAAATCAAATGTTTGTTTTATGTATGTACTGTATGTACTTTTATTTTAACAAAATGTCAAAGTCAACATCATGACACATATTTCCAATAAGCTATCTAGTATGAAAGATTTACATATGGACCATTCTGGGAGCATCTGTGCAATGTTTGTCTAATCTACAGGTTTCCATGGAAAGCCATCACACAAAACACAAGAAATCGTTCACAACAGAAATCCTCCTAACCAAAAAAAAAAAAAAAAAAAAGTGACAGAGATCAGTCAACTTACATAGAGATCAGGTAATCAAATCAGGATGACATCACAAACCTACTTCACACAAATGAACCAAAACTGGGCACACAAAAAAGGTAAAGCCTTCCAGTGACAAATGACCTCACTTTGCCTTCAAGTTCATAATCACTGCATGAGATTTTCCAGATTATTCAATGTACAGCAGAGAGGAGAAACTTGATCTCCAATCTCTTGATATATTATTCTAAGCCACAAAGCATGATCATAGCAGTAGCAAAAAGGACTTCGGTGAAGAGACTGTACGAATTCCATATTCCATCGTAAAGTCCATCTCTGCATGTTATTCTTCCAGTCTGGTGAAGACCTTTATTTCCCACTCCAGCTATCAGAGGTGGATCTGTTACCACCTGAGTTAATCAACAAAGGTTTGCATTATTCAATGCGGTTATGCTCCCACCCCTACTTTTACCAAAGTAACATTTTTTTTAAGCTTTTGCCCCATCACAAGGCAGACAAACAGAACCACACCACAACAAAAAAAAAAAAAGCTAAAGCACCACGTCTGCAGAATGTGGCTACCTTAAAGGTGGACAAATAGTCGCATACACAAAATCTCACCATTGGTGAGGAGGAACCCCACCTCCCCCCCCCCCTTCCCCCCAAAAAAAAATCCCAACCAACCAAACACACTGGTTACCCTCCTTATTCCACCATAAAGAATTTGCCTTTTAAAGCTGTTTGCTGCTAGCAAATGTTCTTGTAAAGGTAGAACAATGGAAAGGCAATATTTCTAACTCTTAATTCTGCCAAATTTGTTAAAAAAAGGAGAACTCAAAAGAACCACTTTGCGCCAGTGGAGACACACACACACACACACACACACACACACGCACGTACACACGCACACACACACGCACGTACACACGCACGCCGCGCGCGCGCGCACACAACACACACACACACACACACAACACACACACACACACACAGTGACACACACACACACAAACACATGCATGCACATAAGAAGATAACACACATTCATTTTCTCCATAACTTTCTACATTACAAACACAATGTCAAAGCAAACAACTCGTCTCTTGCTTACAAAATAAAGTAAAAAACATGATAGTGTACAGACAGAAAGCACTCAAAAATGACATAGATCTACATTTTTCTTTTAAAGAATGACAAGGTTTTTTTTCTCAGTTAATTAACAAAATAATCACAGTGATGAGGACAAGAACAAGCCACCATGTAATTTGGTCCTGATGGACGTTTTAGCCTAGTAGTTTAACCCTCTTGCATTCAGTGTCTCTGAACACAAACTGCCCCTAGATTTTGCATTCTATCACAAAATCGGGTCAGACACACATGCTGGCTGGCCTTTTCCTCCTTCTATGTACATACCAGCAGCTATAATTACTTCCAGACATTCTACAGGATTTCTCCTTCTGCCTGATAAGAGCTTTGACATGTGGTAGCAATTAGTGATGGTCACAGCTGATGGAAATCTACTGTGTAAATCCCCGGCAGCAAGCAGCAAATCCCTGATCGGGACTAAGAGGGTTAAGAGTGTTTCGGACTTCAATCCTGTGGGTCCATGAAGTTGTGAGTTTGAATCTTGGCGTTGGCATCTGCTCTTTGATATGCCTACTAAAACAAAAGGTCTTGGTCATGATTTTTACAATCTTCCATGTCAACTTCAAGTCCAGACCTGCCAGTGCCTTATTTCTTTTTGAGCTTCATGTATATATATATACACATGCAGAAGATCAACTATGCACATACAAAATCCTCTCAATTCATGTCAGTGCTCTGAGGGTTACGAAACATGAACATACCCAGCATGCATCTTGTACAAAAAATGAGCTGCTCTGAAGTCAAACTGTGTCAGCTGATGCCAGTGGGCAGACCTACAAAATTACAAGCACTGAAGACCAGGCACTACACACCCTACCCAGTCAGGGAACACAGAGAAGAGGAAAGAGAAGCAGAAGATTTAGTCCCGATTCTGTTAAATTTCTAACACCATTTTCATAGCCTATTGTAGGGGCGAGATAAGACTGGTGGTTAGAGTGGTTAGCGCATGACCTGACAGCCTGGGTTCCAGCCACCACCAAGACACCTGTTCCAGGGGATTTTCCCCCTGGAGTTACCATCAGTACCGACTCCACTCCCCCAAAAATGCTTTGGATGAGACTATAAACCAAGGTCCCATGGGTTAACATCTTATGCACATGTTAAAAATGCGTTTTGCCTTTAAGAGTCATGTTTAGACTTCATCCGTGAAGTCAGAATGCATCTACATTAATGGTGGGTAAATGGTTGCATACACAAAATCTCACCATTGGTGAATCTCAGAGCTCCAGCCAAGGGGAAAAAAACCAAAAAAAAACCCCAACAACAAAAAACTATTCTTTTCTCCTTGCGTCTGACTTGTTTGAATAAAAGCTATGCTGCTTACTCCTACAAATAGTGTGCCAACCCAAAAGCTGCATTTTTGTTGTGCTTTGTTCCAAGACAGCTTTCTTTTTAAAGAAATGATTTTCAACAATTTTTTGCCGGGAACAATCCCCTTTTGTCATGTCTTTGATATGCCTACTAAAATGAAAGGTTCTGGTTTTAATCATCATGTCCACAAAACTACCAATCAGACATCAAACAAAAACCAAACAAAATAGAAAATACATTGCTTTCTGATGAAATGTGTTTATTTCAGAGTCAATACCATTCTTTTTTGCAGTTTGATAATGGCTACTGAACTGTCATCACATTAATTAAATAAAAATCAACTAGGCCAGAAATATCTTAATCTCCTCTATCACTTAACCCTCTTGCTTTTGGATTCTCTGAACACAAACTGTCCCTAGATTTCGTATTCCATCACGAAATCAGATCAGGCACACATGCTCACTGGCTTTTTCCTCCTAAGTATATACCAGCAGCTACAATTACTTCCAGACACTCAACAGGGTTTCTCCTTCAAGCCTGACAGAGGTTTGACATGTGGTAGCAATTAGTGATGGTCACAGCGTGATGGATATCTACTGTGTGTAAATCCTGGCAAATCCTGGGGTTCTGGACTTGGGGGGGGGGGGGTAATTATTCAATCCCAGATTGGGACTAAAAAGGTTAAGTTAACCAGCAAACAAAGATGGTTCCTCGATTTTTATTCCACTTTTTCTTTGCTTTTTGAACTTGCTAAAATACAAACACCATCGTTCTCAATATCCATATTCAAAGAAGACTTCCTCCCCCCCCCCTGCCAATAGAAGATCTCTCTTCCCTTCTTTGTACATAATGCCGCACAACACGGTGACCACCAAAGCATGCAACACTACAGCTGATGCAGACTGTACAGTCAGTGAATCCCACCAAGGTAGTACAAATGGCATGGCTATAAACGCAATGCAATATCATTCTGATTCACCCAAACAGGAGACTAAAACTACTAGCTACCCTGCAGTACACACAGAGCAACTAAAACAAACGATTAAAAGGGACCACCTCAAACAGATTATACCGTCAATCATCTGGAACAGAGGCAAGCTACTTATGTCCTACTAGGTGTAGCTTACATGAGAGAAGAGGCTCCCACGTAATAAGCTTAGCTATTTTACCAACAGATATTACACACTGACCGAGAATACAAAAATAATTATATTCAGTTAACATTCAAACAGTCCCCGAAGTCAGAATGTGGCTACCTAAGGTGGGAGTTGGGGGAGGGGGATGCATTTTTAAGAAAAAACCTCACCATTGGTGAACCCTGGAACTCTAGCCAAGGAACCAAAAAAAAAACAAACAAAAAAAAGGACACAAACATGCTTCAACTATTAAGTCTTCAAATCAACCTTTTAGGGGGTAGGGGGTCTCTGGGATTTTTTTTGGTTTAGTTTGTTCTTTCGTTCTTTGTTGTGTTCCCTAAACTGATCTAGTACACAAACTTGTACATTAGAAGCCAAAAAAAAATAATAAAAAGCTTGTGACTAGAATACACAAGCTAATATAATCGAGATAATTATTATGAGGGAAGCTTTCATACTCCAGTAAACAACACTACAACGCTGACCAGAAATGCTTATCAAACTAAAGCACACCACACACGACACAGTATTACACAACTGCACCCAAAACTGTGAATAATTTCCCTAACAAGACCCACCTAGTTTTCTACGGAAATGCTTTTTTCAATTAGTATAAAGTCCAAATATTTCTCTTACTTTACCTTCGAAGTGGCAGGAATTCCAAAGCCCACACAAATTTATAACAGAAATTATCTGCAACAGTCTCACAAAGTACAAAGTCTGAAAAAAGCCAGCTACCAACCGGTACTTCTCCTGAAAGGAGTTGATTTTTTTGGTGTTTACAGCCAAATTGCCTTCTTAATAAAGCCATATCTGGGCTGTAACCAAGGTAAGTTTGTAAACTTCTAGGTTAACTCTACAGATCCACCTCCTCAAACACCAAACTTCCGTCAACTTGCAAAAGCAGCGTAGGACACATCATCTCAACCATAACAGTTCTCAAGGCAAACACGACTAGACTGGGTTGACGATGTCAGATCTGTTTTATTCACCATCCTAAAACTCCATTCACACTCATACACGTGAAAGAAAAAAAAAAAAACAGGGTTCCGTATCTATCATCCAAAAATTATACACACACACAAACAAAAACAGACAATACTGCAAAATGGACATCCAGTGCCAATCCAATGTATACATCACTGTATGTACCTCATCATCAAAACAGGACTGGAAAAAAAACACACATTTCCTTGTTTAATTGAGGCTAACCCAGGAAAGAAATAACAAAGTGGCAAAGGTGAGAAATGAGGGAGGGGGGGAAGGGAAAGACCCAAACAAAATGATACTATGCTCACAAAAACGAATTACGAGTTTGACCATCCAACACTGCTCTGACTGACAAAACCAAAGCACCTCTTCTTTACTGAAACTGCATGGTCTAATCACATATTATCACAATCACATCTGGTCCATCCAAATGGCGATGACAAACAAGTAGAAATTACTACTACATCAAAAACACCACACAAGACAAACAAGACAGTAGTTTAACTAGACTCCAAAACAGACAAAGGTACCAAACTTCAAGTCAATGTTTGTTGGTGTTGTTTTACACACTACATACCAGTGCATACAGACCAGTGCAAGGACCTGAATCATGGGGGCTTTGAAGTTGTTCACTTATCCCCTTCTTTCTTTTCCAGCAGTGAAGGCTGAGGACCTGTGCAATAGAATGGCTTTCAAAATTGGGACTAGCCTTGGGCTTTCCTCGACTATGCCACAGAGACAGACAAAAATAGTTGCAGCTTCACTATGTCATTCATTTGATATGAAAATGGGCGTGTGTAAAGATTGACGTGAACTTTTGTTTCATTCAAAATAGATGGCATACTTCATTACAAATGATGTTAAGAAGGAACAACACAAAAGACTGTTATTCAACACAGACTGGTGGATAATCATGCAAGTATCACCAGCTTTGTCTCTTTGGGAACATTGCACGCTTTATCTCTTGTCATTGTGAAAAAAATCATCTCCTGCTCTCACCAATTGTTCGTATCACATCTTTTTTTTCAAAAAGAATCATACACAAAGGCTGTAAACGTTAACACCTAACAGTTTTCTGTGGCATATTCAAGGTCAATGCTATTTGTCTTGAATTTCACCTGCATATGCACATGGTCTCATACCCCTTTTGATGGGTGCCCCTGCAAACATGTCTTCTTCCCTTTGCTGTTTACACAATCTGCTTCTTGGCATCACCTCTGTCTGTTTTTAAAGATGTACATAAATGGAGACTAGGTAAATGATAATGCCCTTATGCCTGAAAGGACTTAAAACAAATCTCAAAACAGCCATCCAATGTTTACCAAAAGTGATCAGTATGTACACTGAGATTTTCTCTCCATGAAAAATGATTTGAACTCAAATTTGATACACAGAAACTTAAGCCTTCATCAAAATTATTAGCCTAAGGTGGGGACAACAAAAAAAAAGGGGATGAGGGTTGACTGAAAACCTGGGTAGACGATGTGCTCACGATGCCAAATGCAAACCAAAAGAGGAAAGGATATGAACAGTTTGCATTTAAATAAATTTCCCAAGCTCTCAACTCACCTTAAAACTGGTAACACAAAGCTTTTTTAACAATCAATTCTCCCAAGCTCTCAAATCATTTCAAAATTGACAACACCAATTATTGTAAATGACAAAGATACAAGGGATGACCTTTTCTCTTATTGGTTATTCAATTAAAAACCCACCAACCCACCAAGAAGCCTGATCTCCGCAGAGGATCTGCTAAAAGTTCCATGGCATGCCCAAAACTGAGCACGCAACAAAGCATTCCATGCAATGTTATATATACAAAAGTTGACCAAAAAACTGTACAGTCATGTGGCAAACCATAATCAGTGCACATATTGCAAACTGTGTCAGTCAGTACTGGTGCATGTATTGCAAACTGTGTCAGTACTCTCTTTTAAAATCATTTCTACAAATGGATGTCGTAATCCCTTCAAAAGAAAGTGTGAAAGTACAAACAGGAACTTTCATGGTCACAACCATCCAGTACACGACAACACAAAAGAGGGACAAAATCATGCCAAGAGCAACGTCCTGCACGGACTGTACACAGAGATATTCACAATGAGTGGCAACGCCCCCTTTGTGCTGGGACGTTGTCCTGTAAAATTTCCTACAGGTTTCTTGCAAAGCTCAAGCTCACAGACCAATATCAGTGGCAGAAATGTACAGCACCAGGCAAATAACCACATGGTGGCCAATGTAGGACCTGAGAAAACTGTAAAGTCTTCATGAAAGGGACAACAAATTCACAAGGTGGGGAAAAATAAGAGAGAACAAAGCTTTGTCATGTCACTGACATAAATCAAAGAATTTGGTGACCCGCTCTAAAAGGTGGCAGCCCAACATCTCCTTTTCTCAAGAAGGTGTGTTTTTTTTCACAGCGAGGAGGAGGGGTGGGGGGCTTTGGAAATGGAAAGGTAAAAAGAAGGGGGTGTAGGATACAAAAAAAATGTTTAAAAAGGAATCAGATCAAATGCTGGGGAGTGAGGAAAATCAAAATATCAGATCCTTTAAGTAGAATCCATTTGGAACTTTCTGTTCAAAGTGCTAATACACAGAACAAGAACCATCATAAGATAAATATGGCTCTTTGCTATCCTTTAAACTAGTTTTAAAAACACACACACACAAAATTCCTCTGCTCCTCCAGGATTGGAATAGCTCCTCTAACCGTAAACAAGATTTTAAAATCAAACAAAGTACAGGTGAGGAGTTTAACAGAACGGTAGCGTTTCTGGATCATTTTCAAAATGTACTGTAAGCAAGCAACATTGAAATGGCATGCCGAATATTCCCTTAGCTTAAAAAAAAACACTGTACAACTCTGGATGATACAGAACCATTTTAACACTCGTCAGCACAGGTACATGTATAAAAAGAACAAAATCGATTGGGATGAAACATAATTTCAACACACACAAGAAAGTACAGGAACTTGTTATTGCATCATACAGTGCACACCACCTTCCAGTCACACTGCCCACTGAAGGCATAAAAATGTTGGTACCCTAGCCTCTCCAAACTTTTGTCTACAATCCATCATTATCTGCCACTTTACAATTGGAAAATCCACACTAGAACTTTTGCTTTAGTCAAGAAAAAATAGGCAAGGTGGGTGACATGGTATTTGTTTGCTTTTGCCAACTGTTGGGACATACTTTTATATTTAAATAAATCATTTTTATTCTTCTACGGCTTTACCAGTTATCATCAATTTTTAGAGGCATATATAACAGAGTCAGAAAGACAGAGAGAAAGTGGGATGGGAGGAGGGGCATAAAATGATGATGAACTAGGAATCTTCAAAAGTTGAAGGTCCTCAACTCCATGAGGGGAGGGGGGTTGCATTATCCACCTTTTCTTCAATATATCTGGGGATAATTTTACTTATTTCAATTACTTTCTTTTAAAGCGGTATGGCAAGGTGTGAATGTATGTGTGTGCTGAGTTTTTGGTTGGTTTTTGTTGTTGTTGTTGGGTGGGGGGGGGGGGGGGGGGGGTGGGGGGAGTAATCAATCCCTTTCAAACTCACAACATGAAGCTATCTTGAGAGATGGAATAATAATAATACACTAAATAAGAGACTTCAAGACAAGGCAGATTTCTGCCAATACAGTCCAAGAACAGACCAGACAACAATCATCATCCAGTGATCTTTGTTAGTGCTAGCGGGATGGCAGCCTCTTCTGAATTTGTACTAAAAAATAGATTTGAAGAAAGTGTGCAACAGTGTGGTCAGAAGTGTCAGCTAAAAGCTCATGCACTACAATGGTTTTCCACTCCATTTGTTGAACAACTGCCACTCACAAGTCACACTCACAGATCAAATCTTTTCTAGTGGAAAAGAGAGCCGTCTTCACGGTCTTGCAAATAGTTGCACCCCAGCAGATGGAAGATTCATTGGAAAACACTGGCACCCTAGACTTCTACAAAACAAAGAAATTTGAACCACACTTGATGTCTATCTCCTCTCATGCACAAACCAGGATGTCTTGACACAATCATTATCCACAAACTCCACATACAAATGTCGTGTTTCCTCTTCTTCATATCATGAGGACCAGTCATTTCCAGCATTTACTTGGGGGGGGGGGGGGGGGGGAGAAAAAGCCAAAACAAACTCCTGTTTTATTTATTTATTTACACCACTTTATGTCACAGCAGATTCTTCTGCATGAAATTCGGACTGCCCTCTCCGGGGAGAGCGCATCGCCACAAGTGCAGCGCCCTACCCATTTTTTTTTTTCTTTTTCCAGTCTGCAACTGTATATGTTTCCCTATCAGAGTGGCTTTTTTCTACAGAATTTTGCCAGGGACAACCCCCTTGTTGCCACGGGTTCCTTTACGTGCGCTAAATAATGACGGGTAACACACAGGACCTCGGTTTATTGTCTCATCCAAAAGACTAGTGCCCAGACCACCTCTTATGGTCTAATGGATGGGGGAAAAAGTTTTGGACTCAAACGGGATTTGAACCACCGCACACTCTGACCCGGACTTTTCGCTTTCTCAGCAGGCGCGTAACCAAGTAGACCACTGATCCATCTTAACACTGACTTGTGGTGGGCTTCACTTTCCCTGTCCCAAACAGGCACCCATTTAGCGATGCTAGGCGACGTAATAACCAAAGCGAGCATCCCCCCCCCACCCAAAGCAACACGCTACATCTTAAACCAGCGTGCAAGAGAAGTTTATCCCTACTTAATCTCTCAGGGGTTTACTTGGCTTAAACAAGTAGATATTGTGATAACCGCAAGTGAAAGAAGATCACATCCCCAAACCAAGCTGAAAACCAGAAGGAGTCTAGGAAAGAAAATGGAGCACATTTGCTGACCAATATGATAAAAAATAAACGCTGAATATGCCATAGTTTGGGCTGTTTCACCTTATTTTTGAGAGGCAAATAAAAGACCCCCCCCCCCACCACACACTACACACACACAACAAGCAACAAAAACACAAAACATAAGGGAAAAAAAACTTATTCAGCAACATCTACGGGCTTTCAACAGCATATTAAAATTTCATGCAGAGAAATCTGCTGTGACATAAAGTGGTATAAATAAATAAAATAATGTGTTGTTGAATGGACAGTTTACAAACCTGAAACCAAGTAATATATAATTCAAAACGCAATAATACAGAAACACAACAAAAATCACAGAACATAGCCAAGCCAAGGTGATTTCCACGCCTCCGAAAAAGAACCAAGTAAATTAAATACATATCTGTCCCTTGTAGTGGTTATAAAAAAAAAAGAAAAAAAAAAAAAAAAAAACAAGAGGGCTGACTTAAATCCACAATGTTCTGCAGTTTTCTGTTGTGTTGCAAAATAGGAGGCAAATCTCCCTTGTATTAAACGCCCATCAACATTTCCTTCACTTAAAACTTGAGTACAGACGCTCTGATATAAAATGGAATATGAAAGTTTGATGTATATGCAGTAGTAGTATTGTTGCTTGAATAGATAATGATGTCTGCAAGCTTTCATACTTTCTAGCCTTTTCTGAAGCTTTCTAAATCTAATAGGGTCTGGTCATCTGATCCATTCTTCAAAATCTAATCAACAGATTTGTAAAGCTTTTAGCCTGGGTCAATTTTTTTTTTTTTTTTTTTTTGCTGCCTTGTCTTCTGTGATGTCCCCACACTGCTGTTTCCAAGCTGCTCATCTCCCTGCCACAGCCATACCCTGATTAGTTGTGTCTCATCCTCGGGATCAGCAGTCCACAGGGAGCCCATCAATATTTGGCTGCCATGGGGCCACCAGCCAGAGGGGCACTGCACTTCTGCTGGGTCACTTCGGTGGTGTTCAGTGGCGCCTGTTCTGAGCTAACATAGGCAGGACACCACCTACTAAGCCCCCTACTAACGACAGTATTAGCTCAGTCGTCGAGTCAGACTGAGCGAGTCACCCACCTGAGGTGGCGACCACCACAACGTCTCTCCAACGACTGTCTCCCCGCGATCCTCCAACCCCGAAGGCTTTGACACAAATTCACCACAGGCACAGAAGTGTATGGGGAAACTGAATCTGAGGTCACCATGAGTCCAGAGCAATGGGGGCCACCGAATCAGAGGCTTTTTAAAAAAAATTATTGCATGATGATCAATGATGATGAGGATGATGTAATGATGCTGCTGTGGAAGTGCATACACTTTGAGACTACTTGACAGGGTTGTACTCTACGCTTATGTCATAATATATCCTGGAATCAACCGGGCCTGAGAGATACAGACACCTGCAGTGTTGATCAGGTATTTTGAGCAACACTCTCAAATTCACATCCGTAAAGTGGATGAAGCTCGACTGTGTGGTCCCAGTCTCCCCACTGAGCCTACAGCACACTCACTCTGGGTAGGAGCTGGCCAGAGTCCAAAAAATCCCTACTTTAGTCTTATGGGAATCGAACCCGCGACCTTCCAGTCCGAAATCCAAGACGCTAACCACTGCGCCATGGCGACTGGTAGGGCCAAATATCTTACCTGAGCTGAGTTTCTTTTTCAGACCGTTAAAGATTTTTTTTTTTTAAATAAAAAAGGAAAGTTACACATCCTTCTTCTCTGGTTTTTTTCTTTCTTTACTTTTAAAATCAGAATTCAATTTAACAAGCAAATGACAAATTTAAGTTTCCTTTCTTAATCAATGATGTACAAGACTTACACAAGTATATATAATTATGTTTTTTGTGTATGCTGCTCCTGTGCTACTGCTGCTGCATGTTGCCCAGCTGAACACCATGGGTCACCCAGAATATGTATTGTTGACTCTCTTATCCCACCTGAGAATCACAGTCAGATTGCAAGTATACACTGGAGGAGAAGTTTGCTTGTGTGACTGTTTTCAAGAACCTCACCATAAGGCAGTCATGCTCTCAACTTCAGAGGAGTTCTTTGTGTTACTATAATTTTAGATTGACTCTAATTACAAAATGCCAAACATCATGGTAAGATGCCATATTTCATCCTTCTTTTTATGCCCCCCCCCCCCCCCCCCATTTCTTGCAATCTCCCCAAAGCTAAAATCGCTTACAAATTAAAACGGTTATCAAATCAATGGGGGCCTGTTATATAACAGTGAAGATGCCCATCATTCTGATCCCCCCCCCCACCCCCTTGCCTGCATGAGAATTAAGTCAATTTACCTAACAATTGGATGGGTGTTGAAAATAAAAAATAGATTAAAATCTATACTCAGCTATTTCTGAAAGGAAAGCAAATGACCAACAATTTTACTGAACTTCAGAGCCAGACAAAGAAAGGATTTTTTGCATGGTTGAGAGAAATGACTGATGTCCTGGTATGGTGCACATAGCAAGCTAAAAGGCTAAGTTTGTAAGCAAGAACAGAAGTGACCAAAGTAGAATGGAGGACCAGCAAAGTACCCAAGTAGTATAGCACGTGTAGTTGTACATACCCAAGTGATAAGAGTTAACTAAAAAGGGTTTTTTTTAATAACATTTCCTTCCACCTGATTCAATTTAAACAATAAAATCTCATGGCTGCAGGCATCAGCATGCTGGCTTTTCAATTCAATTTGTGTCCAATACAAAACTATCTCACCACACTCACACACAAAAAAAAACCCTAGCAAAATTATTTTCCAACATGCTGTCAATTATGTAAAGAGAACACTGTCACTGGTCTCTACCATGCATGACCTTTGCTGTATATAGTGATGCCTTCGGAATGCATGGTATATAATAACAAATATATGACTTTAAATCAAACATATCTGCTATGTCATTGATCTTTTCCCAGCATTGTAAGGGCATTTTTTTTTCAAGTTTTCTCTGGGTGTTAAGGACAAAACATTCTGTATACTCTACACCACATCAGCCAAGACATTTCACTAAACATTAAATGCTTCACCAACCCCTTAACTTGATACACTGGTGAAATGTGCCTAATAGATGTTATCATGTCACCCGCACCACCAACCATAACTGATTTTGTCTCCACAAAAAGGTTTGTAAAGTGTAATCAAGACGTCATGTCTGGGGTTTTGTTGTTGTTTTTTTATTGAAAGCACAGTTTTTTGTTTGTTTGTTCTCTCATTTGAAAAGCTATGCAGATACCATACCATACCATACTGTTTATGGTCCTACCAACCGTGAAGCCATATCTGGGCTGTCACCTCATTCAGTTTCAGTGGGTCAAGTAACTTTCAACTTCAGGTTCAAAACCAACACCTCCTAATACTTTCAAATATCTAACACCATCCATCTGAAAGAAACAACATTAAATGACACAATACCTTAATCATTTCATTCTTTAAGGCTAATAAACCAGGCTTTGCTTAATCTATCATCCCCAGATTACAAAAAAAAAAAAGTAAAAAAAGGATAAATATTTTAAAGTACAAAAATATACATTAAAAAAGTGCTGCATGGGCAAATACCACTGCAGAATGGATATTATGAGCCCATCCCAGTGTTTAAGTATCACTACATGATAGAAAAAAAAGGCAAAATGTCATATGTCATCAAAAAAAGAACATTAAAAATATTTGCTTGAAAGAAAAAAAAAGGAAAGTAGAGGCAGAAAATAAGCAAGAGAGATGATAGAAAGGTAAGGAAAAAAAACAGAAAAAAGAGTGAGATAGAAAAGTGGAAATTTCTTGCGCAGAATTTCCAGAGGTGGGGATGCTATTTATAATGATAGAGCCCTCAGCATCCCCACAGGGGGAGATATTCAAATGAATAAAGCAAAAACCAATGTCAACTCTAGAGAAGAGTGGCCTCAAGCCTACAGTTTGGTGACAGCCTGAACTAACCTAGCCCTAAGCACCCTTTTAGTCACTTGTCACATTCTAATCACTGACCAGCACATCATTTCTCTTTTGGGGATGGTGATGGGGGAGGGGGGGGGGGCATTATGTTTTCAGAAACCAAAAAGATTTTTTCCCACTCTGGAAAAATAATACATGTAATTCTAAGAATAACAGTTTTTCATACCAGAATTTTCATTTTTAAATGAATAGCATTATCAAGCATGATTTCACCAGATCAAACTGTCAATCATTTACCTACATTTTGATATCTTCCTCATTATGTGCTAGAACTTTTCAGTTTCAAAAGAAAGGAACAAACAAAACAAAACAAAAACAAAAACAGCAACCCATAAAGTTTGTTTGGTTTTCTCTTCAACATGTCTTTGACTTCAAAACACATACAATGCTATCTATCACATCAATCAGCATTGGCACTGACTAATTCACAGTGTCAATGCAAAGTCACCAGATCATAAATCTGCACCACTACCATGGTAATAAAATCTCGGAAATATGACCCTTTGTCAGTATGACATGTAACCTTTAGTTAGTTAGCACACCCAAAACTGCGACGAACTGTTTATCTGCCTGTCATTTTTGTTGTTGTTGCTTTGTTTACTTGAACCATCCAAGACAGCCCCCCCCCCCCCCCCCCCCCCCCCCCCCCCCCCCCCCCCTCCAAATTAATGCTAAAAAGGATTTTAAAATCGTTTTCACAGGCACTTGGCTGACAATGGTGTTCATCATAAAAAAAATGTTAATAATAGGGATAGCATATTCTCCCACACAATTTAGTCATGGTCAATTAACTTAGTTCTTTTGAAGTTTTCCCTAAATCAGTTCATGAACACAACGCTACAAATTAAATGACAAAGAATTCAGAGAGCACACACCAACAGATGAGCAAGCTAAGTCAGCCCTGTGGTCAATCATCATCGATACAAATCACTTCAACCACATCTTCATCACTGGCTCGGATCACTTTCCAGCCACCACCACCAGAAGAACCCTTCGAGGGCATTTTGGAGACTGAGGGTTTTACAGGGGCAGCACCAGCAGTACTTGGTGTTTTTCCTTGAGTTCTAAGAATGTTGGGGTGGTGTACACTGCTACTTCTTGCTGCTGTCTGCTGTTGCTGCTGCTGTTGTTGCTGTTGCTGTTGCTGCTGCTGCTGCTGCCTCAAGCTGGGACTGGTGGAGGTGATGGGAAGCTGAGAAGGACCACGAACAAGCGGGGCATGTTACCATGAGACTGTCCCGAGCCCTGGCGGCCAAGGGGATGCAGTCGAGGCTGCTGAAGGTTCGAGTCGTACAGCTTTGGAGGGTCGGTGTGGTAACTGCAAGAAGTTTGGTTGCTGAACAGGGGACCCTCGTTTAGAAGAGGAAGCAGCCGCTTGTTGCTTATGGTAATCGGCTGTTCTATGCAGGCCACCTGCACTATGATGGGAAATGCCTTCTCTGCTCACACTAGCTCCCATCCTGCCGTCCTCTACCTCTTCATCCATGGTTTTGGGAAAAGAAGACATGGCTCCAGAACCTGATGGAAACATGGACAGGTGTTTTCTCAGTTCTGAATGCTGTTCAACACTGTCAGTGGCAGGCAGTCCAAGAGCCATGGGTTTCGGACCTCCTGCTGGCATGGTTTCCATGTGATGATCCCAGGAGACTGGCACCATCCCAGTCGGGAAAGGCATCAGCCCCGACACGGGTACACCCGCAGAGGAAGAGTTAGCGATGTGTAACATCTGTGGCA
>CM060332.1:31796336-31866336 GCA_030674155.1 Stramonita haemastoma
CCCCCCCCCCCCCCCCCCCCCCCCCCATTTCTTGCAATCTCCCCAAAGCTAAAATCGCTTACAAATTAAAACGGTTATCAAATCAATGGGGGCCTGTTATATAACAGTGAAGATGCCCATCATTCTGATCCCCCCCCCACCCCCTTGCCTGCATGAGAATTTAGTCAATTTACCTAACAATTGGATGGGTGTTGAAAATAAAAAATAGATTAAAATCTATACTCGAGCTATTTCTGAAAGGAAAGCAAATGACCAACAATTTTACTGAACTTCAGAGCCAGACAAAGAAAGGATTTTTTGCATGGTTGAGAGAAATGACTGATGTCCTGGTATGGTGCACATAGCAAGCTAAAAGGCTAAGTTTGTAAGCAAGCAACAGAAGTGACCAAAGTAGAATGGAGGACCAGCAAAGTACCCAAGTAGTATAGCACGTGTAGTTGTACATACCCAAGTGATAAGAGTTAACTAAAAAGGGTTTTTTTTAATAACATTTCCTTCCACCTGATTCAATTTAAACAATAAAATCTCATGGCTGCAGGCATCAGCATGCTGGCTTTTCAATTCAATTTGTGTCCAATACAAAACTATCTCACCACACTCACACACAAAAAAAAACCCTAGCAAAATTATTTCAACATGCTGTCAATTATGTAAAGAGAACACTGTCACTGGTCTCTACCATGCATGACCTTTGCTGTATATAGTGATGCCTTCGGAATGCATGGTATATAATAACAAATATATGACTTTAAATCAAACATATCTGCTATGTCATTGATCTTTTCCCAGCATTGTAAGGGCATTTTTTTTTCAAGTTTTCTCTGGGTGTTAAGGACAAAACATTCTGTATACTCTACACCACATCAGCCAAGACATTTCACTAAACATTAAATGCTTCACCAACCCCTTAACTTGATACACTGGTGAAATGTGCCTAATAGATGTTATCATGTCACCCGCACCACCAACCATAACTGATTTTGTCTCCACAAAAAGGTTTGTAAAGTGTAATCAAGACGTCATGTCTGGGGTTTTGTTGTTGTTTTTTATTGAAAGCACAGTTTTTTGTTTGTTTGTTCTCTCATTTGAAAAGCTATGCAGATACCATACCATACCATACTGTTTATGGTCCTACCAACCGTGAAGCCATATCTGGGCTGTCACCTCATTCAGTTTCAGTGGGTCAAGTAACTTTCAACTTCAGGTTCAAAACCAACACCTCCTAATACTTTCAAATATCTAACACCATCCATCTGAAAGAAACAACATTAAATGACACAATACCTTAATCATTTCATTCTTTAAGGCTAATAAACCAGGCTTTGCTTAATCTATCATCCCCAGATTACAAAAAAAAAAAAGTAAAAAAAGGATAAATATTTTAAAGTACAAAAATATACATTAAAAAAGTGCTGCATGGGCAAATACCACTGCAGAATGGATATTATGAGCCCATCCCAGTGTTTAAGTATCACTACATGATAGAAAAAAAAGGCAAAATGTCATATGTCATCAAAAAAAGAACATTAAAAATATTTGCTTGAAAGAAAAAAAAGGAAAGTAGAGGCAGAAAATAAGCAAGAGAGATGATAGAAAGGTAAGGAAAAAAAACAGAAAAAAGAGTGAGATAGAAAAGTGGAAATTTCTTGCGCAGAATTTCCAGAAGGTGGGGATGCTATTTATAATGATAGAGCCCTCAGCATCCCCACAGGGGGAGATATTCAAATGAATAAAGCAAAAACCAATGTCAACTCTAGAGAAGAGTGGCCTCAAGCCTACAGTTTGGTGACAGCCTGAACTAACCTAGCCCTAAGCACCCTTTTAGTCACTTGTCACAATTCTAATCACTGACCAGCACATCATTTCTCTTTTGGGGATGGTGATGGGGGAGGGGGGGGGGGGCATTATGTTTTCAGAAACCAAAAAGATTTTTTCCCACTCTGGAAAAATAATACATGTAATTCTAAGAATAACAGTTTTTCATACCAGAATTTTCATTTTTAAATGAATAGCATTATCAAGCATGATTTCACCAGATCAAACTGTCAATCATTTACCTACATTTTGATATCTTCCTCATTATGTGCTAGAACTTTTCAGTTTCAAAAGAAAGGAACAAACAAAACAAAACAAAAACAAAAACAGCAACCCATAAAGTTTGTTTGGTTTTCTCTTCAACATGTCTTTGACTTCAAAACACATACAATGCTATCTATCACATCAATCAGCATTGGCACTGACTAATTCACAGTGTCAATGCAAAGTCACCAGATCATAAATCTGCACCACTACCATGGTAATAAAATCTCGGAAATATGACCCTTTGTCAGTATGACATGTAACCTTTAGTTAGTTAGCACACCCAAAACTGCGACGAACTGTTTATCTGCCTGTCATTTTTGTTGTTGTTGCTTTGTTTACTTGAACCATCCAAGACAGCCCCCCTCCCCCCCCCCCCCCCCCCTCCAAATTAATGCTAAAAAGGATTTTAAAATCGTTTTCACAGGCACTTGGCTGACAATGGTGTTCATCATAAAAAAAATGTTAATAATAGGGATAGCATATTCTCCCACACAATTTAGTCATGGTCAATTAACTTAGTTCTTTTGAAGTTTTCCCTAAATCAGTTCATGAACACAACGCTACAATTAAATGACAAAGAATTCAGAGAGCACACACCAACAGATGAGCAAGCTAAGTCAGCCCTGTGGTCAATCATCATCGATACAAATCACTTCAACCACATCTTCATCACTGGCTCGGATCACTTTCCAGCCACCACCACCAGAAGAACCCTTCGAGGGCATTTTGGAGACTGAGGGTTTTACAGGGGCAGCACCAGCAGTACTTGGTGTTTTTCCTTGAGTTCTAAGAATGTTGGGGTGGTGTACACTGCTACTTCTTGCTGCTGTCTGCTGTTGCTGCTGCTGTTGTTGCTGTTGCTGTTGCTGCTGCTGCTGCTGCCTCAAGCTGGGACTGGTGGAGGTGATGGGAAGCTGAGAAGGACCACGAACAAGCCGGGGCATGTTACCATGAGACTGTCCCGAGCCCTGGCGGCCAAGGGGATGCAGTCGAGGCTGCTGAAGGTTCGAGTCGTACAGCTTTGGAGGGTCGGGTGGTAACTGCAAGAAGTTTGGTTGCTGAACAGGGGACCCTCGTTTAGAAGAGGAAGCAGCCGCTTGTTGCTTATGGTAATCGGCTGTTCTATGCAGGCCACCTGCACTATGATGGGAAATGCCTTCTCTGCTCACACTAGCTCCCATCCTGCCGTCCTCTACCTCTTCATCCATGGTTTTGGGAAAAGAAGACATGGCTCCAGAACCTGATGGAAACATGGACAGGTGTTTTCTCAGTTCTGAATGCTGTTCAACACTGTCAGTGGCAGGCAGTCCAAGAGCCATGGGTTTCGGACCTCCTGCTGGCATGGTTTCCATGTGATGATCCCAGGAGACTGGCACCATCCCAGTCGGGAAAGGCATCAGCCCCGACACGGGTACACCCGCAGAGGAAGAGTTAGCGATGTGTAACATCTGTGGCACCGGTCTGTCTGACACGGCCCACGAGGACGATGGCATCATCTCTCTGGCCCTTGACATTGATAGCGGATACACACTGTGGTCCTGGACCTCTTTGGCTTTACGCCTGACCACACCGTCACTATCTTCCTCAGAGGAAGAGGAAGCAGTCTCTATGACAAATTCGTCACTGCTATCATCCCTGTCTTGCTTACACTTTCGTTGGCTCTTGGGACATGGGCGCAGGTGTCTAGGCAGAGACTTCTTTATTCCGCTGGAAGACTGTGAAAAGGATCTTTGAGCTGACCCCCCTGCCAGGTTCCTCACAGACACATTAGGGTGCTGAGAAGGTCCAGCCTCATCCAGGGGCACAAAGACCAGCTTCTGGGATTCCTGTCCATTTTCTGTCCAGTTCTTGCTGACCTGTTTGACCAAGAATTGAGGCACAGGACCTGGACCAGAGAATGATGTTCCCAGAGAGGATGAGGAGGAATATGGATAGGAAAGATGGGAACTGTGTTGAGAGTGATTTGCCAGATGGCGTGGACCCGAAGAAGCCATACTATGGTAGGCCCTGGAATAGGCTTCCGGACTGGGATGGTATCTCCCATCCATACCTTGTCCTCTGTAGTGCATCTGTTGTGAAGAAGGCAAGTTCATTTTCCTGACAGCATTAAAGAGATGCTCAGGAACATCCACCTGAACAATTGAAAGGTCATCATCAATGGTTATCTCTTCATTCACTATTGTTCTCTTCTTCACCGTCCAATACCGAATCACTTCTGGACGCAAACGAGTAAGGCGCACCGAACACTTCTTAATTTGCTGTAAAAGCTTTCGACTCCTGGCATTCAAACCCGTCCTTAACGTCCTTATGAACTCCCTTCTTTCTGCCTTGTTGAATTTGAATGTGTGGCAGTAGCCGGTCACAATCCCTTTTCTTTTTCTGTGCATGATGGGATATTCGTTCGCTCGATGGCGGAGTTTGGCAGCCATCTCATCCTGCACAGGAATAGTCATGCAATGCTGCTCAATGTCTGTGATTGGGGGCACCACTAGATCACCCTTCATGTGCTTCTTCAGGCGCTGTCCTAACAGTGAAGAACAATCAATAGCCAGTAAGGACACCTGAGCAGAACGCCGTGCAGCTGCAGAGTCCAGTGTCTCACTCTCACTGCCCTCCTGGTCTTCACTGTCCAGACAGAAGCTCAGTCGTTTCCGGACTGCCTCTGCACTTTCTCGACTCAACTGTGACATAAGAGAACGCGTGGTGCGGGGAGACTGTAGTGGTTCATCACACAAAGGACCTACCACTGTCTCTATCTGACAGTCTAAGCTCACATCTTCATGTTCATCCTTCTCACCCTTTTTCTTCAGGTCCACTGCACTGGCACTGGATATCAAGCCACAATTTCTCATAAATTCCTCCTGACTCTGATAACAGGATGGATGTTTCTCTTGCGGTGCATTGTGAAGCCTCTTCGGTGCCCAGTATGCAACCAATGGACGAGAGTCATCCCACTTGGGTAGGTCAATCAAACCTTGTCTGGCTTTGGTCTGAGCGAAGGCTCGGTAAAGGCGCTTCTGATTCCTGGTGCAGTGACCAGAAAAGCTGTTCTTTCGACTACCAGGTGAGTGAGTGCTGGTCACGTTGGGTTCTGTTTTGTCACCAATTGTAGCTAAGATCAGGTTCTGCAGAGAGTCTGCACTACTGTGGCAGACTTTTTGATGCAGAAGAAGCCGGTGTTCTGCAATGAAGTTCTGCCCACAGATCCTACAAGTCACACCACTTCTGGACACAGCCTTTGGTACTGCCCCTGAAACACAGGAAACCTGCTTGTCTGAGACTGGCCAAAGCTGTGGCTTACCTGTGCTCCTGTCATATATAACAATGTCGTTTCAAAGATAAGGGCTCTCAGTGGGAAACAGTAATGATCTCAAAGTCTCAACAATAGTTGCTGTCTGAGCATTTGATGAAGAAGAATATCAAATTCTTGAGAAGGGTTGTTACAAAGTCTAATATACTACATTCTGAAGCAAGTTTTTTGTCACATAAAGTACTTGACAGCTGTTTCCAGAAAATACTTAAGACCGATCATCACTTATTTGTCATTTATCATCCCTTTCAGATCCAAATTCTGGCTCAGCTGAAGCTTTGCTTTGCTATTCCCTCATTCTTTTCTAATTTCACATGCTCTATGAACTGCGCACCTATCCATTACCATTTCTGATATTACTGGCTGTACCTGCTATCACACTGTACTTTTCACTCAAAAGTAGACATTCTTCGCTTCCTTTAGCTTTCAAAACCTGGCCTCAAGTGATGCTTGTCCACTTTTTTGTCCAAATCCATGTCTAGTCCTTCTTGACTGTATGATCAATGTTGATTTAGTCCACTTCTGGTAATGTTTAGCTTTTGTATGAAGTTGGAGCATGACATTTCATTCAGCACGTTTCATCTTCAAAAGAGTACAAAAAAAGACCACCTATTACTCTCACACTATCAGACCTTTGTAGAATGGATCAAACAAACACTGCACAAATACCACCCACTGATGCCCCCCCCCCCCCCCTTTTTTTTTTTTTTTTTTTTTTAAACCTTCACATCCAACCTCCTTCCCCAACTTTTTTTCTTTACATTATCGCTGCAGGTTTTTGGGTTGTTTTCAAGGAAAGTCATTGTTTCTTAGTGCTCTGGACTACCTCAGGGTAGAGCAATCTACAAGCTTCCACTTACATTAGTTTAGTATGACACAATTTAATTACAACATGCCCTCCTTCTGGAATCTGTTACACTGTTTCCAAGTTGAGCATTTTTGCAATGAAATGCATACTGTAAACCAGTCATTATTCTTTTGCTTTACTGCTGAGCCCCCTTAAAGTCTATCTGATCACTCATCTGTTGAAATCTATTCTTCAAGACAGTTTCATTTTCGCAGCAGGCACTTCTGTGACTGGACTCAAGACTACCTTAGTATAGATCTCAAAATGAGAAATTATGAGTGGCAATTCAAAAATACAAAACAAGCATTAAACAATATAGATTAAAGTAACACGGATCTTAAAAGTTGACAGCATTTGATGTCACACATACATGCATGCATGCTCTTACACATGCACACACACATACACAAACATTGTGACAGCAATAGCTATATGAAGAGTGACAAAGTAAAATTACAACATAATCACGAAGCAAGTTTTATAGGATATGTTATAAGCACCAGTATAATCCATACATGTACTGATATTAACATAGGTAGAGTTTCAATAAAAATGGAAAGCACAACAGAATGTTTTGATAAAATCATTCATGACCCTTTTTCCCTCATCACTTCAAACACTCACCTAATACATTGGTTTAAAGACACTTTCAGTCATAGTATGTGTGGCTTTATCAGTAAGAAACATCTGCTTAAAGACTTCAGGATGATCCCTTTTTCATAAACGCTCTTGATACTCTCCATCTACCCCCCCCCCCCCCCCTATTCCTCTTTCTCTCTCACACACATTTTAAATACCTATGCATTCAATTTTATATGATGGCACTTGGTTTGACATTCAACCATGGTTAAGAAAGTGAATGGATCTGGTAATAAAACTTTCTGGATCCTAACGCATGAGCCTGAATGAGGTCTTTGACAGATCTTTCATTCTTCCTTCAGTCCTCTTCCCAAGAGTCAAAACTAAAAAATGTCAGCTGCTGTGCAAGAGTTACGAAACACTACTGTGATGGTGAACAATTTGATGGAAATATTACACTTTAACTCTCTGAGGGGGTATGCAGTGTAAAAAACAACAACAACCCATGACTCTGCATGATGACTGACCATGGCATTTAGCTGATGGTGTGGAACACAAAAAGTTCTCTCAAATACAGGACACATATTCAATGTCATATGATTTTCATATGTTACTGACAATGTTGCCCAGAAAAAAACAATACCATCAACAACAACAAACTGTATATCCCCAGAAAGATGAGTATAAAATCTGTGCACCTTTAAACAAAAAAATGGATGTCAATATTTACCTTTCACCTCTATATTCTAACATTCCAATACTAGGCAAAGAGCTGTTCATAAAATACAGAATTTAAATGCACAATGACCACAAGAGACAGAAAAAAGAAAGACTGAAAGGCTGTTTTCTGAATGCAGAAAAATTCCAAATGATTGAAAATAATTCTCTTTTAAACCCAACAAAACATGATACTGATGTATCAATCAATTCAATAGAATGTAAATTATAACAAAAAAGGGACCAACTTACCATGGTGATCTGCACTTCCACTTGCAGTGCCAGGCTGAGCATACCTCGGCGTCTGAAAAAAAAGTGTGTTAAAGTTTACACACAAGCTGGTGAGCACAGCAGTTACTTATATCTAACACAAGTAGTGATCAAGTTTATAATCTCTCCCCCACCCCCAAATAAAATCAATCACCAAGCCTGTGTACAGGCCATAGTAAGATATCACTTTCATGAGTTTTCTTAGGCTGCATAATGGCTGCTCATGCAAATAGGACTTGTTTATCATCTTCAGTTTTGTCTGAAGTTATACATGAAAATTTTTTAAAACTTTCAAATTTTTATGTGGCATGATAATCCAAAAGGTCAGCAGGGCCAGTCTTCTTCTCTCAATCACTTTACACCATCATATGTGTATGGGAAAAATAATGGCATGTCCATTCCAGCTCCTCTCATGGGCCGTTAGATTGGTCTGTACGGTTATCTCTGTTGGTCACACTTTCTTCCTCAGGTCACTGAACAGCCTACATTTCTGAAGGATGTGCTCACATGTCTGGTTTTCTTTACCACAGGCACACAGGGAGAAGGAGCGAGTTTCACTTTCAGCTTTGTGGATTCATGGTGATTTAGTCTGTTGTGCTCAGTGTCGAGTCTTACAATTATGACTTGTTCTCCTCTCTTGAGATGGTGATAGTCATCCTTTTGTACTCTTGGTCAGGCCATTGATTTGATGGTCGTCTTCTTTTCATGGAAGGTGAGGCTGCTTTCACACTATTCTTTCTGTATCCCATGTTTTGCAAGTTCATCAGCATGTTTTGCAAGTTCATCAGCATGTTTTGCAAGTTCATCAGCCTGTTTGTTGCCAGGTATGCAACATTGGGCAGGGATCCATTGCAGTGTTACAAGTTTGCTTTTTGTAAGGAGCTGTAGTTCCTGTTGGAGTTCTGTCTCATTGTCTGCTAACTAGAGCTTGTAGGACTGACGGCATTAGTGAAAAAAAAACCCCACTTCCTGACATTCATCTATGGAGTGTCTGACCATGGTGACAGCTTGTTTCATGGTTTTGGTTTCTGCACGGTAGTTGGTGCAGTGTGTCCCTGTTGGGATGTTTGCTAGCAGGGCCAGTGAAAACTGGAGCAAATGGAAGAGGATAGTCATTTTCATTGGGTGCAGCGGTTAACACCAAACTTGGTGATGCCAAAAGGTGAGACAAGCAAAATATCATTTAAAAGATAAAAGGTAAAGGGTCCTGTAACCTAGGCAGTCTTAGGGAAGTGAGGCATCAGAGACCTCAGCTTCTCTAGGGGCCAGCATATTGAGGGCGGCACCCATCTCCTCTCCTTCGTTGCTTTAGTTATTTACTTTCCCTGTCCCTAAAGAGGGCAGGTACACATTTACAGCTGGGTGAACTATACTGAAGCCAAGGCGCGCAAAACGGTCACCCACCCAACTGGTTACCATGCCCAACGCTGCTTAACTTGACTTAGGAAAAGCAAGTGCTCTGACCACTTAGCTATCCTGCCCCCTAGAGTGTCATAACATGTGCCCAAACAACTAATTCCCTCTTGGGGGTGCCGGGGGTCTGTCGGTATAAATAGCAACCTCATCTTCAAAAATTCTGTGTTAGGAATTCCCTCTTTACTATTCCCCTCTTTGTTTTAGACTTTTACCTTGTTTCTTGTCTTCCTAGCACCTCCATGTCTATTTTCTGCCTTCTTGGTCCATTCTCCTGCCTTTTGACCAGAAATGCTTGACAGATAACCATTCTCTCCCACACTGGAGTCAGATGTACAGGGCCCAGCTTCTCAGGTGCTTAATGGCAGTGCAACAAATTTTCGCTCATTGACATGTGACAGACAACAATAGTTGCTGTCTGTGTGTTTGACAAAAAAGAATCAACAAAAGTTGTGCGTGATAAAACAATATATTTCATCAACATGTCATGATGACAAGACTGCTGAAAACCTTCATTTAAAGCAGCAGATGGAAGAACATACACCACAGTCTTCCTCTTAATTTCTACTGTCGGCACAAATTTTGTAAAGGGTAAACAGGACAGAATGCTGACTAAATGTTTGCTTACACTTTACAGCAAGGTCAAAACAAACAATAGATGTTTCAGATGCTCACTTCAATGAAATTACCACCAAAATTTGGAAAATGATTAAAACTCTGCCACATCAATGTCAAGAGTTTTGTGTGCATACAGTGTTGATTCTAGGATTTCAAAAAAGGGGGCCCAAGGGCCCCCTGAAATGAAAAAAGGGGGGCATTTGCCCCCCTCCCCCTTTTCTCTTCATAAAAAAAGGACAAGTAGTAAGTAGTATTTGCTCATAATACCATTAGTACTCCGATTTCTAATATTTTTCAAGAACGAGAAACAGAACAAACAGGATGGTATGTCAGCAGACAGGATTTAATATACACCTTATGTATTGCAGCTGGTCTGTAAAATGATTTTCTTACACAGGAAAGAGAGAGAGAGAGAGAGAGAGAGAGAGAGAGAGAGGAGAGAGAGAGATAGAGAGAGAGAGAGAGAGAGAGAGAGAGGGGGGGGGGGGGGGGGGGGGGGGAGAGAGAGAAAGGGTGGGGAAGATTGTGGTACATTCAGATGTGGAGGAATACATACTACATAGATACAGGAGGAGATGCATTGTTTGTATACAAGAGAGAGAGAGAGAGGGGGGGGGGGGAGGAGAAAGAGAGAGGGGGGAGGGAGGGAAGGAGAGAGAGACAAAGTCAAATTTGTATTTCCACATTTTGAGTTGGAGAGAGAGCTAGATCTAGATGAAAAAAGAGGCAAGAGCCAAAATCAGTCTTACCCCCCCCCCCCCCCCCCCCCCCCCCCCCCCCTTCCCCTTTTTACCATATGAAGAGAGAGAGAGAGAGAGGAGAGAGAGAGAGAGAGTGGAGAGAGAGAGGAGAGAGAGAGAGAGAGAGAGAGGAGAGAGAGAGAGAGAGAGAGGTTGGGGAGGGAGGAATGGATGTCAAAAGTCCATTTTGTATTTCCAATCAGAGTTGGAGGGTGAACTAGATTTAGATCTAGATGACAAAAGGGGTTATAGCAAATCATAAGTCTATCTTTTCCTCAGGTCCCATAAAGCAGAGAGGATGAGGTAACGTAGGAGAAGAGTGAGCTTTGAGGAGGAAGCTGGTTAGTGAGAGGAAGGGAGAGAGGGAGGGGTGTCAAGTACAATTTGTATTTCCACTTTCAGAGTTTAAGAGATTAAATGCCGGAGGTGGTGAAAGCAATATCAATGTCTTGCCCTATCCCCCATCCCCAGGTGGGAGATAGGTGAGGAGAGTTGAGAAGTAGAGCGTTGTGCAGGTAGACGAGGGCAGGACATTGGAGGTAAGAGTAGAGAGAAGGAGTTTTCTGTTAAAGATGATCTGATCTAATGAGAAAAGAGGAAATCTAATATCAAAGTCTTGATTTTTCCTCCCATCTAGGAGGTAGAGAGGGGGGGGTGAGTGGAGAGGAGAGAGTGAGAGAGAGAGTGGGAGTTTGAGAGAGGACGAGAGAAAACGGAGGAGAAAGAGGAGAGGAGATGATTTTGGAGAGAGTAAACAAGATTGGAATGAAGGTGGAGAGGGGTGGGGGTCAAAAAAAGTTTTGTAGTCTCCAGCCGATAGCTACCCTATGCCATCATTGTTGTTGCCCAACCACCATACTTGTCTAGCCGATCTCGAAATACTGCCTTTGAAAATTCTTAGGTCTGCCAGCTTTGAAATTGAAGCCTGCCCGTGACAACCGCATTCTTCACCGATCATGTCACAATGACGTCATTTGTTTCTAATGATTCACGCACTTTGAAAAATGAGTAATGACGTAAGAGTCGATAAATGACTCATCTTCAACCAGGATCCCGTCTTGTACATTTTGAAGACTGTGGGCGCCATTCAGTGCATCCTGCTCGTCCGTCCAAGCTGAGTAGCGTTTCAACAGTAATAGACCCAGCTCTGCAGGGCTTTTGATAAATTATCCCTTAATAACAGCACATGTTGCTGCTGGGGCGACTCGTTGTCTAAATACGCTTATTTCACCGACAAGGTTTTTCCTGGCATCACCTCCTCTGTCACTGGCGCGGCATGCTGAGTCCCACAATCATATTTGCGGCAATTATGAAAATACACGAGGAAATCGCAAAGGGCGCACCCTAGAATCAACACTGTGTCATATATGCATGAGCACTTGCACATGTGGCCACAAACACACACACACAAACTGGTTGATTATTACTTGTACATCGTTTTAAAAAAAATTATACATCATTTTGTTCACATACAAAAATAAATGAAACAAATAAAATCATATTCACAGGCATCCAAACAAACTATACCTTTGAATATTTGGAGGTAAAGGACAAGCGTGGCAACTCATCCATATTGTCCAAGTTGTCTACTGTCATCACGCTGCCATTTAACCATCAACTGACAACTGCTCACTTCTAGTCCACAAGATCCAGCCTGCAATCAAAAGTTTTATACATTTTTTATTCATGTCTTGGCACCTTTTCATTTTTCTACATTAAAAAAAAAACCGCCATGCAATATGAATCCCCACTGGAAATCTTCCCAATTCTGCTAGTGTTGGCAGATTCACTGATTTGGACTGTAAACCCAAAATTAATTTACAATGTGTGTGTGTAAAATATTAAGGGAGATGGGGGATAGATGAGGAACCAAGGCTCAAAATCAGCAGGAAAAGAGAGGAATGAAAGCAAATGTTAACCATGAATATTTGTATTACTATTAGACTATATATTTGTTTCGACTAGTTACAGGCAATTTTAGTTTTACATTTGTACTGCACTTTGTGCTATATCTGAAATGAAGGAGAGCTCTCAATAAATATCCATTATCATTACATAAGACAGCAAAAAACAGCAACATCTTGCTAAATATATTGCCTTTAGAGAAAACAAAAAATGGTGCTACTACTACCAGGCCTATTTTGACAAACGGCTACACAAAACCAGGAGAATGATCCTCACTCCTCCACCTTTACTTGATAAACTATCCCTAAATCAATCTATTAAGTCAAAAACTTATTTTCTAAAGATATACATCTTACAAGTTTTTTGTTTTTTTTATCTACAGGTAACTAAAAAAAAAATTTTTTTTTTAAAAAACATTTAAAGGATGATGTCATGATCCAGTTCAACTTCAGAATGACAACACACCTTCTCCATTTTTTTAAAACCCATTTTATGATCTCTTCCTTTTTAAGGTTTTACAATCACTTTATATTGTACAAGAGTGCTTTAAAGTTTTCTTGTTGTTTTTTTATAATTTTGCCTTCAAATCCTTCTTCTTCTTTGTTGAATGCTCGGAGAGCAACTAATCCCAACTATTCTTATCTGTCATATGAGCGAAAATTATGCATTGCGCTGCAATTAAGCGCCTGACAAGTCAGGCCCAGCGCATTTGACTTCTGCATGGAAGAGAAAATCTTTTCAGTTTTTCTGGAAAAAAGGCATGAGAATGGACCAAGAAGGCAGAAAATACATGAGAAGGAGGTGACAAGTAGAAAAGGAACAAGGCAGAAACAAAAAAAAGGATATAAACGAGGAAATTCCTTGCACAGAATTTTCAGAAAGTGGGGATACTATTTATACTGACAGGCCCCTGGCATTCCCATGGGGAAACTTCAAATCCTAAAGTTGGAGTTTTATTAATTTGTTCTTTCTTAACCCTCTTGTTGAATTGTACAGAGCTAAACTGCCTGTAGACTTTGAATTCTTTGAAAGTTTTCTATCCCCAACTGACCTAGTTCACTCCTGAGACAATTGTGCGTGTGCATGACAAGCTATCAAGCTAAAATTTTGCCATGAGCTAGATCTGTGTTTGTACTTGCTTTTTAACTCAAGTTTACAAGTCTAATCACCAGATGTCTTGTTATTGTAAACTTATTTGTCAACAATCACAGTTAAAAGTATGGTATATGACAAACCAGCAAAACATGCAATGATGCATACGACAAAAATTTATGCGTGTTAATGTTAGTGTCAAATAAGAAACTGATGCCTAGCTGATGTGTTTACCAATATTTATGTGCAATTATTTGTCAAGGATGTGTCACACAATGTCCCCATAACACCTGTTGTTTTATGTTATGTCTTGATGTCACAGAAGTTTAAACTATTTTTTCTTTAGAAAACAAGTCATCTTCAATTTATATCTGACCTTCATGCTGCAGTTCATACCTGCATGAGTTACCACATGTTTGTTAAGTAGACAGAAGTGTATTATTGTACATGAGTGTCACAACACAGGTGTGACAAATAAAAAACAACACAGAACTTCTATAATCCTACAAAATTTTATTCTTGGTAGTCTCTAAAATAATCACAGTGGTGGCACATGGACACATCACATCACAGAAAGCACAAATTGTGGATGTGTCAGGGGTGTACCTATCGCTGTCACCTGTCAAACTTTGGCAGACTGACAGCCCCATTTTCTTTTCCTTCTTGCTATTTTTGTTATCAGCATATCTGTTGACTTCTGCCATTGCAGTTTTAAAGAAAAAGTGTGGTAATAACTAAAAAATAATCAAAAGGCGTCACGTTTTCAGGCATCTATGCCTCAGACCCACTGGGAGGTCAAATTTCTCCTAAGTCGTGTGTGTAGCACAGGTCGCCATGCTTGCAGGAGCAAGCCGGGTACTGCAATATTTTCGGGGTCACTCTTCTCGCTAACTGCATCATTTTCTTCCTTCTCTTCCTCCTCAGCTTTTAATATCTGACTCACTTAGCATTTATCATCCAAATTTTTCGACTTCCAATACAAAGACACATTCACTTCATCATCTAGTTAATTAGATGAATTGTCTACTACCAATGAAGATGCCATTTTCTTCACCATGCACTATGAGCAAAAAGCATCTCTATCGCTGGCTGTACTTCCTTCCTTCCCTGCCATGTATACACAGGTTAGTGGTCTAAATTTATCACTGGCACTTTCCTAAACACTCCCTGCATTGCCCCACCAAATTTCAGACACACTGTGTGAGAACTACAAGATATGTGTGTGATAGCCAGCCGCCATGGCCAATGGTTAGTTCCTTGGATTCTGGACTGGAAGGTCACAAGTTCGATTCACATAAAAGCCATAGGGATTTTTCGGACTCCGGCCGGCTCCTACCCAGAGTGAGTGTGCTATGGGCTCAGTGGGGAGACCGGGACCACACAGTCGAGCTTCATCCACTTTACGGATGCAAATTTGAGAATGTTGCTCAAATTACCTGACCAACACTGCATGTGTCTGTAGTGTATCTCTCTGGCCCAGTTGACGCTGGGAGATATTATGACAGTAAGGCTGCAGCCATAGTAAACCCGGTATTTTGACGCCGTCAATTTTGCCGGGCCGGGTGAAAAATGCTGCCCGGCTGAATTACTCTGTGGCATCACTGATGACAGCTGTGATTGGCCATAGTAGAGCCGGCCCGGCCCGTTTTTTTTAACCCGTCCCGTCAATTAGATGTTTGAGCGACACGTCCATTTGCCGGGTTGACGGAAAGGAAAATAATCAAGAAAAACTGATTTATGGTGTTTCAAAAATTCTGACTACACAAACTAGTAAATTGACCCTTCACGATTACATTCCAGTGGTTTTGATAAAAGTTTTGTGGGGGGATTTTACTTTTTATGTCGAACTATTTTCTGTCGATTCACGCGGAGTATCAGACGCCGCAGCCGTCAAAGAGACGGCAGTCAAAACAATGGGATGGGCCGGGTTTACTATGGCCATAGCCTAAGCGTAGAGTTCTTTTTAGTTGTAACCCTGTCAAGAAGTCTCAAAGCAGATGCACTTCCACAGTGACATCATTACATCATCCTCATTTCCACTGATTATCATGCAATAATAAAAATTGCCTCTGAATCCCTGGCCCCCGTTGCTTTAGTCTCATGGTGACCTCAGATTTGATTTCCCTAAACGCTTCTGAGCCTGTGGTGAGTTTGTGTCAAAGCCTTTGGGGTTGGACATTCACGGGGAGACGGTCACTGGAGGGACGTTAAGGTGGTCACCACCTTGAGTGGGTGACTCACTCATTCTGGCTCCGCAACTGAGCTAATATTGTAGTTAGTATGGAGGCTTAGTAGGTGGTGTCCTGCGTATGTTAGCTCAGAACAGGCACCATTGAACACCAAAGTGACTCAGAAGTGCAGGGCCCCTCTGGCTGGTGGACCCATGGTGGCCTAACATTGACGGGCTCCCTGTGGACTCCTGACCCCAGGGACACAACGAATCTAGGTATGGCTGGGGTGGAGAGACTGACATGAGCGGCGTTGGAACAGCAGGACGGGGACGTCACAAAAGACAAGGCAGCCAACAAAAAAAAGAAGTATGTGATGGAAAAGTACTGCCCACGTGGTTGGGACCAACTGCTGGCTGCGGCCAGATCAAAATCCAGCCGCAGTTGCCGTTACTGTCAGCTGCGGCTGTTATGGTTTTAAGGTTTTGATCATATCTCCAGTTTTGGCTAGTGTGGTATCCTATCCTATTTTGTTTTCATTTTCTTCAATAAATTTGTTGTGATTTTTTGTTATGTTGGAGAGGAGGCTCACTTGCTGTGTCTTTCTTTTCCTGACCTAGTAATTCCAATCAATATTCAATATAATGATGAATGAAAACGAACATCACTAGTAATGGCAACCATTTAGAAACACATGTTCTTCCAATTCAATACCCTTAATGTCACCCAGAGTATATATAATATACACATAGACTCCACACCAATGAATCACTGTGAGGTTGTAAATATGCACAGGATGAGAAGTTTGCATATATCATGGCTGTTTTCAAATACCTTGCCATGTAGGCAGCTACACTTCAACTTCAGAGAATTGGTTTTCCTTTAATAATTTAAGGAGAGTGCTGATCATTAAGCTCAGAGCTTGTCATGGCTGAACATAATATTTAAAACCAGATTTATTAATTCCTTTATCTCAAGTGTAATAGAACTGCTTACGTGGGTTGTTTTTTGTGTGTTTTTTGGGTGGGGAGGTTGTACAAAGATTTAGTCACCATGTGCATGCAGTTTTGTCAACTTTATCCATTCCTACAGGCTACAGGCAAACAATGACCTACTCTTCTGAAAAGTGGAACAGGTTTTAAAGTCTGTGCAAGATGTTCTGCATGTGTCCACACACAGGATTGTGGTTTATAGTCTTAGGCTATCTGAAGGACTTTCAAGGGAGTGAATTTGGTACTGATGTTAACTCCAGGCGAAATATCCCCTTGCAAAGGAAGCTCAACCTGGGGACTTACAAAGTAACATCAATAGCCCAATAGGCCTAACTGAAACAGCTTCTGGCCTGCACCAAAAAGTTTGGTAATGAGAGTTTTGGGAACGAGAGCCTGGAAGTGGGGAGAATGACCATAAATTGCAAACCCCAAAAATGTAGATGGTGGTCTGTGGATACTGTTCATTTAAATTACGCATGGCCGAAGGGCAAGGGGCAAGGCAGAATGCGGAAAGGAATTGGTACTAGTACGGAATATATACCAATCACAAATACAAAGACAAGCATTAACATTACACATCGTAAAGGTAACCCATTGGGCCTACCACAATGGTTGTGTGGGTTAGGCCTAAATCACCCTACCCGACCAACCTGGGAAAGAATAGGCCTACACAAGACACTATTAACTCCTCATTCGGACTCAACACTGCACTTGATCGACTCAAATCTTTATCTCAATATTTTAAACATGCGGATGCTGACGTCATCTTCGCACTCTTAAGTTTCAATTCGAACTTTAAGTGTAAGTGAAATGAGTTTTCCCTTTCCCATCTTTCGAAGAAAAAAAAAGCTAGCGTTCGATTACCAGTTGTTATAAAGAAGAAAAAAAAACAGCACATGGACATTGTTACGATCGTAACATTAGTGATTCTAATCACATATTATCAGACGTTTAATCTGCTCGATGTATTTCTTCTGTTGCTACAGAAGAAGTAAAAAGTAAAAGTAAAATCAACTTGTGGACAAACACAACAAAACTTCACTTAATATTGTAAAAAGAAAGAAAAATATATTGAACTAATAACTGCTCCCTGCGAAGAAGAACAGTTGACGGAACTGTATTAAGAGGTTCCATAATACTTAACATACACAAGGGCATCAAAATTTCATTGCTAGACTTGCCTCGACATAGTAGATATAATTCGCTTTGTTGTCAGGACGCCGGATGCCCAACACATGCGAATTTTCCTCCCTTACTTCTCATAAACCCACAAATCAAAGATGGCGGGTGCTAAGGAGTGCTCATTGCCTCGGCGAGGGGAGTGACTGACGAACTGTGCGAACAGTCAGAGTTAAATGACGTCATTCATCACGTTTATCATGGCGATAATTTTTTGTTGGTGGCGTAGAAATGTAGTGTTGAGACGTCAGCAATACTTATATAGGCCTCTGGAGGGGCAAATTACAATCTGATATGGAGAGAAATGAAATGATGGTAAACTGATCATGTGGATAATTACTTGTGGCGCAATTTTGCCGAATAGGACCAGCATACAACAAAGAAAGCTTATTCTTCCCATGACCCAACAGGAATCAAGATTTCAGGTCCGCCATTGCCCATGTGCGAAACACACTTCCGTTATTTTTTAGATCCAGATCTAATCCGTATTGTTCTTATGTCTGATCACAGGGTTTTGTTTAATCCAGTTCGTTTGTTCGATCTTATATTTGACTTGATTTTATTCCCCTGAACTCCCCCAGAAGTCACTGGGGCACCATACCTGAGTGATCACTCCAGTGTATCATGGCCGCCAGGAAGGTAGAACTGACTGGCAGATTACATCCACTCACTCCAGCTGCACCTTCTTGGGCTAGTTTCATGAAAGGAAATTACAGTAGTACAACAGCAACAAAGAAGAGAAAAAGTCCAAGACAACTTGCATCATCTAACAAAATCAAGTTTAAAGAGATAACCTGACAACGAATGTACCAGATGAATAACCAGAAGAAATGAATGATTACACATATATTGGTGGTCTTTTGGGGCTGATCCACTTCAAAATTAAGAAAAGTTCCAAATAAGTGGGAATTTCAAGGGGACTTGCCTCTCCGTTTGTAGACAGGTAGAGGTCATCTACAGCCTAATAATGCACGAATCAGAATACCTCCTTTGTTGTTCTGTAATGCTGTGAAAACATTTTTACGTTTTAACAGAATTCATGAGAAATTAATAGGGATCAGCAAGGTGACCTGTAACTTTAACTGGGCCCTGATTGGCTGCAGGATCCGAGCTGGCCATTTGGTGGCCCCTTTGGAATATGTTTTGGCCTGATTGTCCTAGCCTTACCGTTCAGGAGACTAGTCAGTCATCTGATATGTTGAAAAGAATAGTTTGATGCTTGCTTAAGACCTAGAATTGACCTCTCACTGCATTATAAAGACAGGATTCAGTTTGCCCACAACCATTAAGTAGGCTACACGTTTTCACAAAGCACTGCACTAAATTCTTAAGTCAGACAACATATCCTGGGAAAGTTTCACAGATCTGGCAACGTGCTTTATTACTGTCCTGGTTGCTGGAAGTATGCCGGGTGTAAGCCACACTCGTCTATCCATGCCATTGGCCATAACTGGCTCATGTATCTGTTAAAGGTAGATAGGGGGTTTAAGATATGCCAAAATATTCTGCATGCACTCATACATGGGACCCAAGTTTAGAATCTCACCCAAAAGGCTCAATTTTCAGGGGAGTGGAGTCACCAATGTAAAAAGTATCCTGAAAGAGTTATCTCAGCTTAGATTTGAGTGCCAAATTTAAAATCAGATCATGACTTGACACTTTTACCACCAAGCAATCCTACATAGCCTATATCAGAAAAGTGCTAACATACTGAAATTTAGTCCATAAAAATGTTCATATACATGATAAGAAGAAGAAGAAGAAGATAATAAACACAATATCCCATGCTTAAACAAGAACCATCCACATATTGAAAAGAAAAATTATTCATGCTCCACTATCTGCCGTTACTTTCTTATACTGGTGTGAGCTTTTGCCTTTCCTAGCTTGGCCTTATTGGGTGGAATGCGTAATGCCTGATCTCCTCCTGTGCCTGTGAATTTGCAAAAGGTCCGCATGCTGGCTTGAGCTGACGCACTCCAACTTCGCAGCAGCTCATGACCAGTCTAGCTTGCAACCCCTCTTGGAGGAGGATGCTGAGAATCAGTTTTGTTATTGCACTGGTCATCCACGCCTGTGCCATGCTTGCCCCACTTTGAGGCTGTGCCCATGTCCCCATCAAGAGAACAACCACATTAACATGGCGTGGAGGTCCAGAGTTCACTCCTGACCCAAGAGAATGGGATATCACGCTGAGCACAGATAGCAACAAATCATTATTTCATCTGTTTCAAGCTGTGATAGTCTGCAATCTGTGTAGAAATTTGTCTGCAGAGTCTAGATCTACACCGAAATTTCTTTTTGTATCTTTCAAAAAATACACTGAAATTTCAGAAAAGCTTTGAATATTTTGATGTACCATGACATTATTGTTCTTCATAGGATCTGCGAAATTCCTCACTGAATAAAGTGCAAAAAGCATAGATTCTTTCTCGTTTTCTTATCTTTTTTTTTCGTGTGAGTGAGCAGTAGTTTATTTCTGGCAAAATTTGCAAGTGACAAATTTTAATAACATATTTGAAAACTGACATTTCGTTAAATCTGAGTGAACAAAACATTATCTTTTGAAGAGTGTAATGTGTTGCCATAAACAGAAAAAAGCCGGAGGGCCTTACTTTTTATCCTTTTCTCTTCAAATGAGTACTTGGGCACATCTCCAAAACTTCCTTTTTGCCCTCTTTTTTTTTTTCTCTCTCTCTCTCTTTTAAATCTCTCCCCACAGGTCAGAATAAGAAACAATTGGATTTGGGTTACCAGAAGTCCCCCCCCCCCCCTTGATTACAAAAGAGGGGTATTTTAGATTTAGTCTTTCGAGATTCTTTTCCTTCTTTCACTACATAATGTTAAAATCTGAACCTTAGGAAGCTTTTTCAGATTGAAGTTGGAATGTAGCTACCTTCATATTAGGTAAAAACGGTGGATTCCGCAAAAATGTCACCATTGGTGAACATCAGAGTCCTGGACCAGGAACGTAAAAAAAAAAGAAAAAAAAGAAAAAAAAGAGAAGATAAAATAATATGTTACTTTTAGCAAGGTAATGGATCTCATTTATACTAGTTGATATTAAAGGTCAACTTTGCCATATTTTCTTAACTGTCAGTTGAAAATACAGTGTACTGCTGCATTCTACAAAGTCCGTCAAATTTCTTTTCAGTTTGTTTTATTTTCATTCAAACAGAACTAAGAAGCTAAGTGGCAGCATCAGACATCTTTCAGTGCTACTCTATACTTTCAAATCATCTTGTTATCAACAACCAAAAAAGTTTTCAAAGTTATATTAGAGATAAATATGCCATCCATCTTTTTACATCAAAGGGTATATAATTTAATTTTCATTTAAGTGTCATTACACACATCAGGCTCCTCTCACAATGGGTAGACTGATCACTAGGTCTCCATTTTTGTAAAGCAATAACAGAAAAACAAAAAAAAAGCAACAAAAACAAAACCAAAAAACCCAACCCGGGAGATAATAGAATAACGTGCTCTCTTATCATGCAAGAAGGTTACTATTCATTAGGACAGTGGGCATTGTTGAGCAAGGTCGTAGAAGCTTCTTGACAAAAAGCACGATGTTGGTCTCGAATTAATGCGCATATTTTAAGACTGAAGGCATTAATGAATCTAAGCCTTGTGTAAATATTAACACAGCAAGAAGTGTTGATAATTTGGTTTCAAAAGATAAAACCAAATGCATTAGTTACCAAATTCAGCAAACATGATAAAGGCTTGCATGTTGCGGGTATTTCTAAAACTCATATGGTTTTAGAGTGTAAAACTTAAGAGTTTCTTTGAAAAGTCTTGGTCTCTGCCAAAGTATTCAATATGTTTTTTTTGTCTAAATGGCAGTTGATATTGTGGAATGTCTACTGCACAGTTCTACAGGGCACTTGTTATCCTAAGTTGAAAAAGAACTTTTCGTTGTACTTTATCATTCATAATGCTTTGTCAAGTTTCTGTTTTGTGTGTAAGTTACATCGTAAAAGTTTCATACTTTTTATTGCACACACATGCCAACTGTAGGACCTCCCTCAAGGGACTTCTTCCTTGTGGTAGTAAAATCCCTTGCAGTAATCAGATATAAAATCAAAACCAACGACAATTTTTTCTTTAAAAAAAGCTCATCCACTCTCCCGCCTACCCCCCCCCCCCCCCCCCCTCCCAATCCCTCAAGGGCCCTGTCTTGCCTTTGAAGGCACTGGCACAGTTTTAAACAACTGGACAAAACCAGTCCTCTAACCTCCCCCCTCTTATATCTTTTTCCTTAATTTCATATCTTTGTCCAGCTGACTATTGGTTCATCGAGAGGAAGTAGAAGAATCATAGAAGTTGTAACTAAACTGCTTCCTTGTTAGTTTCTTTCACTCGATCGTAACTAAAACCCATAGCTACGGTGTCTTGGAGATATGATAAGTGCAACTCTTAATCAGTTAGATGCCATTGGGAATGATCATTAATTTTTTTTTTTTTTCTAAAGTTCCTCCCACCGTTTTTTAAAAACTGCAATCACAACATTTGAACGCAGCTACCCTAATGGTGGGTAAAAACGGTCGCATACACAAAATCTCACCTTTGGTAAACCTTGGAGCTCTAGCCCAGACCACGAAAAATAAACTTTTTAAAGGGGGGGGGGGGGGGGGGGGGGCAAATAGCCGTATGGTTAGAGCATTGCATTGCGTGATCTGGCGACCGGTGATCGAGCTACCACGGTAGCGCCTCTTTCAGGGAATTTCAACCTGGAGTTAACATTAGTAGGCTGCAGGCTCCCCCGGAGCTGTAGCCAAGGAGTGAAAAACAAAAATTTGAATATCATCAAGAAAAACATCAAGGTGTAGCCTAAATAGCAGCTAAGTCACGGTACTTGTATTTTGGTTCAGTTTCAGATCTCGATATTTTATCAATTTTGCTTAGTTGTTCTCAGTCTGAGATGAATACGTTAGAGGACAACTTCAACGTAACATTTCAAAGCATAACAGTTTTCTGTCGTTCTTGACACTTAGCTTACACTAATGAATAATTGGCAAAGCTGTGGGCCTGGATCTTTTTTCTTTTTTCTTTTTTTTAAGGAAAGCCTTGATTAATTTTTTTTACAGTCTTGAACTATCAAGTATTGGCCTTCTTATTTTATTCTGATAACAAGGCAGTCAGATCATAAACACGTGGGGACGGGATAGCCTAGTGGTCAGAACATTGCGCTCGCAATTTGATGACCCGGGTTCGATTCCCGTTCGAGGAGATTTTTCTCCTGGAGTTTACATCAGTGCTGATCCCACTCTCCCCAAAAGTCATCCGGATGAGACTATAAACCGAGGCCCCGTGTGCGAACACACGCAGAACATATTGCGCGCACGTTAAATCCTGTTCAGCTTTTCGTAAGAGTAGGTCTTCGTGTGCCGGTGGGAACAGATGACATTTACAAAAGTGCATACACACGGGGACTAGATGTAATAAATCACATGAGTGCTTATTCCAATTATCCTCGATTTAAAAGAATACAATAAATAAATCAATAATAAATAAACACTTGATTCACCGGGCATTGTTTGTCTTTACGGTCTTTAACGATATTAGTCCAGTACTTTTCTTACAAAGAAACCTTGGATTTTTTCTTTTAACTGCTGTATTTGACGTGTAGTTATGTACAGCTTTATTCCAGCTCCTTACTAGGTAGCCTACATTGTATACGCAAGCCGAATGGGAACAGGATATATATCTACTTGTAACATGATTTGCCTTCAATGGTCACTACCAATTTTTCACCTCTCTCTCTCTCTCTCTCTCTCTCTCTCTCTCTCTCTCTCTCTCTCTCTCTCTCTCTCTCTCTCTCTCTTGTGTCTGCAGGCTCTGACGCACCTCATTTTTTCTTTAGTTGCAGTCTCTGACATATCGTCTGTACTTTGCCCGTTTCTGACGCGGTATGGTTAGTGCTGTAAACTCTAGGATGGGCACAGGATGTCCATTTGTACGGTTATCTACCGGTCCGTTTGACAATCCTTTGACTTTTAAAGGAAACTTGGACATGATTTTTTTTCTCTCTGTTTCCCCTGCATCTTCTGACCTGTTATTTGTAATGTTCTTGTAGTGACTAGCGATGGTTAGCCTACTTTTGTTAGGTTCGGCACAAAACAGCACTTTGCCTTAATAGGTACTTACATATGGCGTCTCCAGATAAGAGTGCACACACCCTGATTAATGTCTACAATCTTTCTTTCTTTTTTTTCTTTTGCCTGCCTTCGTAATCAAGAATTGCGAAAACGAAAGGATGTTTTCAGCAGGAGCTCGTCTGATTTTGAACTTTGGACCACTGGTTACAGAGGTATGTCGTAAACTGCCGTGTTCTTAATACCTGACGAAGTCGTCTAGGCTAGCGCTGGAGAAGACTTTTACATCTGGTTTTGTAAGTGCTGACATAACACGAGGCCTGACAAGGCCTAAGCTCTTCTCCAGCCGCTATACACAGTACAGCAACCAAATTAAAATAAAATATTCAAGAGGCTTTCATTCCGAAATCATCAATGAGATCGACGTGGCATTATAAAGGTAGGCTACGTCTAATGTTACTGGACTCTTGACCCTCTTAGCTATAGCCCCCTTCGGTCATACTATCCGGACTTATGCTAACACTGACCGATGCCTTGCGACGCTGCAGCTGAAGTGTCCAGTTATGGGCTGTCACCCATGTAATCCATTTGGCGTTGGACCCCTGAGACTATAAAACGAAGTTATGTGGAGTGCAAAATACCTGCATGATATCTTGCACACACTTTACAAACCCGTTTATCTTTTGTAACCAAAGTAGGTCATGTATAGCTAGTGATATGGGTGACACGAACATACCAAACACGAATCTGTGAACCAAAGCGGAATGGATTTCGACTTCTTTAATTTGTTAACTGTCTCAGTGAAAGTTTCAGCCTTTTGCCGTAAACTTTGGAATCTTCAGAAATTTTAGGAAAACTCCTTCAGAAGCTAAGACATTAAACCAAGGTGCCATATGCAACAAGCTTTCGGTGCAGGTTTTAAAAAAATCATATTGCAAGAAGATAGCTGTCCCTGGAAAAATTCTGTGGGAAAAAAGGGCCACTCTTATTGGGGAAAAATGCACGTGCAGACAGGAGAATCCCCCCCCCCCCCTCCCCCCAAAAAAAAAACAACACCAAAAAAACAACAAAACCCAAACAAACCAAGCCAAAATCAACCCCCCCAAAAAAAAAAACAACAACAACCCCCCCCCCCAAACCCAACAGCAACAAAAGAAAACAAACAACCCCCCAAAAAAAAACAAAAAAAACGAACAACAAAAAAAACCCCAAATAGTTGTCTGTTATAAGGCGATACTTGCCGGAAAGTGACAGGCTCAATACACCACCCCTCTCCCTCAAAACTTACCACCTTTCCTTCAGCAGATAAAGGGGCCTAGGCCTACTCTTGATGGCGACAGGCTCTCACCAGGAAGAGCACCCTGAATTTCACACAGAGAAATCTGCCGTGACTGAAAGCATGCAATACAATACAAAATACAATACCAAAAATAGTACAACCCAATGCAAAACAAAATTCATTATACCGTCAGCTCACGCCGTGCATGACGACAGCTGTCACAGCTGACGGGTGTTCGTCCACCCGCCACGTCACGTGTGGGAGATAATGACAGCTGTCGTCAGCTGCCTTGGTTAGGCCAAGTCTACCGTTTTGTGACTAGACTGGCTGACGTCATACGTCTCAAAGTTTTCAGTGATACTGTCATGGAATACTTTGCTTCACTAGGCCTAAGGCATTTATTATGAAGTGTACCTTGCTGTATCTGGATAGGCCTAAGCATTATTTTGTGACAGAATTGCAGCCCCGAGGAAGTTTGTTACTAGGCCTACGTCATGATATCATTAATCATACTTGGTTACTACATCTCATTCTCGGACAATCAGTTAATCGAACAATCAAATCAAATCAACCTACCCACCCACTAAAGGCTTGTTCAATCAACAAACTGATTAACCATATAATCTTTCGGTAATTACACGAAACTTTTCGGTCAGTTGTTTGGTCTCTGAATAAGTCAGTCAATCAACCATTCAACCTGGCAACCAACTGATTGACTGACCAATACATCCATCCATTCACATACCTAATTATCAAACCGCCCATTCATCAGTCCTTTTTCATTGACATTGACTATTTTAGTCCAGCCGTATGCTAATGTTTTGGCTAATGTGGATTCTAAACACAGCCTCATACAAATGGACCGCCATAAGTTTTCTGTTCAACATAATCATCGTGGCTGGCATAACTTCCAGTAGCAAGGGGAACAGAACTTGTGTAGTTGTAGTGCGATAGCAGCAGCAGCAGCAGCAGCAGTAACAGCAGTAGTAACAGTAGTAGTAGTAGCAGCAGCAACAACAGCAGCAGCAGTATCAGCAACAGCAGTAGCAACAGTAGTAGTAGTAGCAGAACAGTCGCAGTAGTAAGTAGTAGTAGAGTAGCAGCAGCAGCAGCAGCAGCAGCAGCAGCAGCAGCAGCTAGTAGTAGTAGTAGTAGTAGTAGTAGCAGCAGAAGCAGCAGCAGCAGCAGCAGCAGCAGCAGCAGCAGCAGCAGCATAGTAGTAGTAGTAGTAGTAGTAGTAGTAGTAGTGATGTTGGTAACACCGAGTAGCAGTAGTAGAAGGTCTTGCATTACGGTAGTGGTAGTAGTATCAGTAGTTGTGATAAGCATAGCATTGGTAGCATAGATTAGTATAGTTGTAGCCTTGTGGCACCGTGGTAGTGGTGGTAGTAGTACAAGCTATAGAACAGCATGAGAAGTGGCAGCAACAGCAACAGCAGCAGCAGCAGCAGAAGTAGTAGTAGTAGCAGCAGCAGCAGCAGTACTAGTAGAAGTAGAAGTAGTAGTAGTAGTAGTAGTAGTTAGACAGCAGCAGCAGCAGTAGCAGAGCAGCAGCAGCAGCAGCTAGCAGAGTAGTAGTAGTAGTAGTAGTGGTAGTAGTAGTAGTGTAGTAGTACAGCAGTGGCAGCAGCAGCAGCAGTAGCAGTAGTAGTAGAAGTAGTAGTAGAAGAAGTAGTAGTAGAGGTAGTAGTAAAAGAAGAAATAGTAGTAGTAGTAGTCGTAGTAGAAGTAGTAGTAGTAGTAGCGTCGTAGCAGCAGTGGCAGCAGCAGCAGTAGTAGTAGCAGTAATAGTAGAAGTAGTAGTAGCAGTAGTAGAAGTGGTAGTAGTAGAAGTAGTAGTAGTAGTTGTAGTAGAAGTAGTAGTGGTGGTAGTAGTAGTAGTAGTAGTAGTAGTAGTAGTAGTAGTAGTGGTACCATCAGCAGGAGTAGCAGTGGTTGTAAGTTTAGTATAGTTATATTATAGTCCTAGCGGAACTATCCGATTTAGAGACTGGACCATCAACCAACCCATCACCATCACCTGATAGTAGTGGCTAACAGCAGCTTTTGATTTTCTGTGTTATGCAGTAACGTAACCAACAGTATGTCTACTCCTGCCTCGAGTATACACGAACAGTTTGGCATGTAGGCCTACAGTACGGCACTGCTTCCGGCAACCGGATACCGAGCACTTAGATTATTGCTCTTCCTGAAAAACTATAGAGTTATACTATTGTCTAGCTGTGGTGATCTATCCATCAGCCGATATGAGCATCATTAGCCTATGTGAGTTTACACAATTATAGGCTAGGCCTACCTAGCATTGTCCACCCTCAGATATGACCACAGTAGTCAATTGGGTAACACGGCAAGTAAGATCAGTGACAACACTGCCAGGAAGATTTCTGTTCAAAATTACACAATATGAACACCGTTGCCTACACAACTGATTTGTTTTACTTTTTAACAGCTTGTATCTGATGGGAACATCTTTAATGTGCACGTGGACAGCTTAAAGTATAATCGTGACATCCATTGGTCGATTCAGGTACTTGAGTCCACCATGACGTCAACATGTTACAGTCATCGTTGAAACACATTGCACGGTTTTAACTTAATCTCTTGATGTATGCTTAATCATTTACTATAACTGTCCGTCATTAAAAATACTCTGTTAGCATTTTATCACAATTGTTTTTTACTTGTAGAATCGCAAAATCTTGAAGGTACCGTCCCCAGTGCGTTTCTGAAGCCATCCAAGACGCTACCGTGTCCCCGAAAAGCCCGGATGTTTACATCAGCTTGGCGGCCATATTGCTCTGATTGACAGAACCAAGACGACAACACGTCGATTAATTGGCGAAAGTGATGGCATCTGTATATTGATTTTGTTTCCCAGAACGTTTCCTTGCCCTTGAAGACTCAAGAGGTGAGTTGAAATGGAGTTTTATGACATCTAATGAAAGTAAAACCATCTTTCGGAAAGTCTGATGCCTGCAATTTTGGACCTGTGGAGGTCCATGATCCCAACACCGTGTCTGATTGCCTTCTGAGGGGTACCATGTTATGCCCTGATTGCTTTAACGGAGGGCCTAAACGGCTGTCCAGTTGTGTAATCGCAAAATCCAAGCACTTTGATGATGTTTGAGATGTATAAATGTTCAAATTATTCGTGTGATTTCGTTGAAACAAAGTAAACAGAAGCAATGGACGCTGGTTGACCTACTTCCGTCAATGTTGGTGGCCGACTTTCCTGGTCTTCTAGCCATCTAAGTTCAGATAGAAATAAGACACACGAACAGTCTCGATTAGGGAAGAAAAAAAAGATAATGAATTGCTCTGAATGTCAAATGTGGTTGGGTCTTTTGACTCTTTATTTCTAAAGCAGAAATCTAGAAATGTTTGTTTACCAACTTGATAAGAAGTGCTCAACACACACTCGAACTCTGGAGTCGGAACGTTCAGGATAGGCCTACCGGGATTCTAAAATTTGTTCTTTTAGTTTGTTTGGTTTAAGGTAATTCATGGATGATAGCTTTGATTGTTGACAGAACCCATAACACTTATGTTCAGTAGTCTATGATGAATGTGAAAGAAGGATAATTTTGCCTCTACTGAAGTTAAGATAATCTCATTTGCAAATGTCTGGATTTTGCCCCATCCCACCCACAGAATGATAGTAGAGCATCTCCTGCACAGTGACCACACTGTCATATTTTTTTCATTGGAAAATAAAATCATGTAATATCCATGAGATGACAGTCACTGCCAATTTATTAGTAAGTTACAAGTGGTTGTTATTATTTATCAGTCCTTTGGATAAGGCAAACTGAGGCCCTGTGTGAGAATGCATGCAGAACATCTTGTGCACATGTTAAAACCCCATTTTGCTTTTCAGAAGAGTAGGCCATTGTGTGCCAGTAGGAACAGATGACAAAAAATAAAATCCAGCATGCACCCAGGTGTGTTTAGACACCATCCTTGAAGTCATAATGTGGCTACCTAAATGGTGAGGTAACACCCCCCCTTCCTGGTAACATACACAAAAATCTCACCATTGGTGAACTTTCGAGCTCTTGCTGAGGAATGAAAAAAAAAATCATATTAAAAAAACAAGTCAGTGAAAATACACAAAACTCAAAAGGTATAAAATACATATTGTAATAGTTTATGACTCAAATGTGCTTGCTTCCTATCATGATGTTAAGGACAGTTCATGAAATTACATTTTGTGGCGTTGAAACTGAAGCATTTTTTCTGAGATCATGTTTAACTGAAATTTTTTTTTTTTCATATCATGTATAAGTTGTCTCAAATGCCATTTTGATCCTTTGGAAAGGCACCATATTATGTTGTTAGTCCTGCCAAATGTTATTATTTTTTTTGAGGAACACACACACACACACACACACACACACACACACACATTATGAGTAATCAAACCATTGTGTTGACCAGTCAGTGCCTTAGGGCATAGAGTACACACCTGAAGCTTTTTATTGTTTAAATTGCATATATTTATTTTTTGGGTTTTTTTTTTTTGCCGTATTTATCTATTACATCAGTCATTTATCTTATCCATTTCTCTGTCACCATTATCACCATAGCAGTGACAGAAGAGTATGTCGATCAAATTTTGGTTAAATTCTGTGCTTATGGTGAATTTTCTTTTAATGCAGACACCTACTTATCATTGTAGTGGTAAAGATGCATTTTAGATGGGCTCAGTGATCAGTGTTGATATGGAGAGTTCAGATATCAGTGTTGATATGGAGAATTCAGATGTTTAGCCACTTAGGCCTCAGTTTATGATGGATTGCATAGGAACTCTGATAGTGATACATTTTATGACTGTGTCAACACTTCTGGTTTATAAACCCCTCCCCCCCTTATTCGTGATTATGTATTATACAGTCTATTCTTGTAACTAACTTACATAAGTTAGGGCAGTGTTATTTGTACTATGTATACATGCATACTGCTATTCTCATATTGAAGGAATTATATACAAATGACAATACTTATGATTTTTCAAAATCACCTTACAGCACAAAATCCTCCACACCCTTAGGCATGATCACATTCACAGTAGGACTTTGAGTTCACAGAAGGTGATTAAACTGAATGGGAACTTGATGTGTGTGCATATTTGTGACTCTCTCTTTATGTGTGGTGTGTGTGTGTGTGTGTGTGTGCATGCATGCACACTTGATGTACATGCCTATGTTTGTCTGTGTACACTTGTGTGTATGTGCGTACACGTTTACAAACGTGTGTGTGTGTGTGTGTGTGTGTGTGTGCGTGCTTGTGTGCTTGTATGGAGGGAGGGGGGGGGGGGGGGGGAGATAGTGTGTGTGTCTGTGTTTGTATTTTGTCTTGGGTATTAAAGTTTTTTTTTGTTTTTTTGTGTGCTAAGAACTGAAGTTACTGTTTTTAGTTAGTATTCATTTTGACAAGTGCTACTTTTAAATTAATTTAATACAATAAGTTCAAGTGTCAGTGTTAAGATTAAGGTAACTGATTCTGCCATGTAAATGTTTACTAAGTCAACTTTTAACATTTAAAATCCCCTTCATTTCTAAATGTGGAAAAGATTCTATAGATAGAAATTTTTACATCTATAGTCATAGGAGAATGTGTAATAAACAGGGAAAAAAAAAGTCCTTCATGCACAGATAGTGAGATACTCTGTGCTTTTCTTACGATGTAGTATTGTCTGTATCATACAAAGCATTCAAAGGTATAGTTATAAATAATGATGATGATGATAATGATAGTATAAGGAATAAATGAAGATAAGGCTTTTGGATAGTGCAGTACCCCAATAAACAGGCTCAGAGCTACAAAAGTTACAAAGTGAAGAGAGGAAACCACTTCCTTCTTGTTGGAAAACCGATCCTTGTCCCTTAAAAATTCACTCCCCTATCATTATTTGCAGTTATCAGAGTTATGCCAAAACTCCTTTGTTGCATCGCTGAAGGTTGATTATAATGTTAAATCTGATTTTCAGACTTGTTAAAACAGGATTATTATCTTTAAAGTTATGTTTGTAGCCAATTGTCAACACTGCAATTGTATTTCATGTCAGTACAGTCAAATGAACAGGAGACCTTGTCATATTTCAATGTTGTGATGGAAAAGACTACAGGAAATAGAATAATTCTTCCAACTCGCCTTCACTTACACTCGTGTGTACACACACACACACACACACACACACACACACACACACACACACACACACAGAGAGTGACACACACACACACACAGACACACACACACACACACACTAAACACACACACACACACACACACACACACACACACACACACACACACACACACACATCTAAGAGTAGGCCATTGTGTGCCTGTGGGAACAGATGACAAGACTTAAAAAACTGCATACACATGGGGACTGGATGTAAAAAAGCATATGAGTGCTTATTCCATTATCCTTGATATAAGAAAAACACACACACACACACACACACACACACACACACACCACACACACACACACACACACACACACACACCAGTGTTCAAGATGATCACTATGTCATATCGAATTTCCCTCTCTTCTCAAGTCCTCCTTCCCCACACATCTATCCTGTCCCCCCTCCCCAATCAGTTCATTTTTAGCTATGGGCCTTTTTACCCACAGGAAAGAAGTAAAATTTGGATTTGAAATTTTTCAAATGTTAGACATGTATTATCTTTGCTGATTTTGAAGCAGACTTCGCTTATAATGGTAAACATATACTGATGACCATTTCTGTCACAAGCTGTTTTCTGTACACACAACTAAAAGTATGCTTACTGACTGTTCTAGTAATGATGCTGCACTGAGGATCAATCCCATCATCTTTCGTAACCAGCTTTGCGCACAATGTTATACAGATGGTACTGTTTGAATACTATACATGTATGTACATTGACTTTGCTAACAGTACAACACTGTTGATTATCCCTGTCATCAGAGTCAGCTCTGCCAAATAAATCATGTGCAGACCATAGCTACAGCACTTTTATTAACTAGTTGTTGATCTGAACTGTTTGATGTGGCTTGTAAGTTCAGTGTGATGTGGCCTGTGTGGTCAGTTGGGGTGTTAACAAAATTGGACTGGAAATAGATCTACCAAAGGACACACTCATAGTGAGACCAGGTGTTCCTCACACTGACTGAGCAGTTAACAAAAATGACCCCTTCTGAGAAGAGACAAAGAGCGGAGAGGGGAGTGGAAAGAGAATGTGAATGAATGAAGGGGGGGGGGGGGGGGGGGGGGGGGGGGATGGGAGAGAGGAAGGGTGAGGGGTGTCGGTGTACACACATGTATATTATACATATATGTTTGTGTGTGAGTGAGAGAGAGAGGAGAGAGAGGAGAGAAGAGAGAGAGAGGAGAGAGAGAGAGAGAGAGAGAGGAGAGAGAGAGAGAGGAGGGAGGGAGGGAGGGAGGGAGGGAGGGAGGGGAGGGGGATAATGCGCACATGCGTGTGCATGCATACATACATACTACTGTGTGCATGTATAGGTGCTTATGTACATGTGCATGGGTGTACCCAGATTGAGATAGAATAAAATCAAAAGTAATTTTAACAAATATCACCAACAGTAGAAAGATACTATACTGAAGAAAGATCAGACACATGACATACTGGGACACATACACACCACATCTCATCACATCTTACCACATGACACAATGCAAAACCACATCATTTCTGTAGCATCATGCCTAACCACACCACTATACTGCTCCATTCAAACACACACACATACAAGCATGCATTCACACAGGCACACACGCATGCACACACACCCGCACTCACACCACACACACACACACACCCGCACTCTCACACACACACACACACACACACACACACACACACACACACACACACACACACACACACAGAGTCTTAGAAGGCCATTGTGTACTGATAGCAACAGATGACAAAATTGATCAAACCTCTTGCATATTATATGAGTGTTACTGAGTGAATGTTGATAAAAAAGAAAAAAAACACATGAGTGCTTATTCACGTTCCTCAGAATAAATTGAAAAAACTCTAACAACCTCCCCCCCCCCCCCCCCCATTTTCTCTTTCTCTCTGTCTCCATGATGGGATAGAGACAGAGCTGTGTTGTAACATATTGCAACATTTACCCCTAAATATAGAGGTTTGTTCACAATGAGATAAGGAGTGGTGTGGATTACTTACTGCATTCACCAGTGATCGTGATGATAGCGGCAATGTTTAAGCTAGTATGGTGCTGTAGCTCAGGCAAATAAAATAATAGAATTATGTATTAAATTGAAAAAAAGAAGGTAAAAACTAGTTCTGCTTATGCTTTTTTTTAATGAGTGATAGCAGAGAGAGTGAAGCGGAAAATCATTATGGCCTGCACACGTTTTAATTGATTATTGTGTTGTTGAATGTTGTATATCAGCAAGGCTCCTCAAGGGTGTGTCATTGTTGACAGGCTAATCATTTGCCACATTGCAGTGCTAAGCTGTGAGGCTAAACTGTAGGGGGTAAAGATGTTTGCAAACTCAGATTTGATCTATAAGAATTCTCTTTTTCTTTCTTATTTCACACACACATGCATTCATGCACGCACACACGTGCGCATACGTGCACACGCGTGCACACACACACACACACACACACACACACACACCACACACACACACACACACACTCACCCTCTCTCTCTCTCTCTCTCTCTCTTTTTCTGAGGCTCTGAAAGGAAGGGGAGGAGACAAAGAGGATTAATGTTATGTAAAGCAGAGAAAACAGTCTCCATTTCTTGGGGAGGGGTCACAATGTGACACCGAGGGAGAGAAGGAACTCAAGCACATAAAAGTAGTTTGCAACTGTTTTATCTGCCGGAAATTGGTCAGGCTGTGAAACATGAACTGAAAAAAAACACTTTTAATCTTTGCTAGCGACTGTATTTGCTTGTCAGGCTGTTATTTATTTATAAAAGGAGGTGGGGTGATTTGAAAAAAAATCTTTTAAGCTGCTTCAGATTACCATCCAGAAAGATAAATCATGTACCTTATAATTTTCATGTTGTTAATGAGTGGTTGCTTGAAGTGTTAACAGCAGTTTTTATTTTGTAACTAGTATTTTAGTCGTAGTTTTTATTTTACTTGAAGAAGGAAGTACTAGATTACAATAATTTGAAGCATTCCCATCAAAGTATTTTCACAGAGAAGGAAGTACAAGATTACAATAATTTGAAGCATTCCCATCAAAGTATTTTCACAGAGAAGGAAGTACAAGATTACAATAATTTGAAGCATTCCCATCAAAGTATTTTCACAGAGAAGGAAGTACAAGATTACAATAATTTGAAGCATTCCCATCAAAGTATTTTCTCAGAGAAGGAAGTATTAGATTACAATAATTTGTAGCATTCTTATCTAAGTATTTTCTCAGAGAAGGAAGTAATAAAATCACAATAATTTGTAGCATTCTCGTCTAAGTATTTTTCCTGAAAAGGAAGGGCTTCACTAGATCACATTAATTTGTAGTATTCATTAAGTATTTTGTCAGAGAGAAGTACTAGTCACATAATTTGTGCATTTCATATAAGTTATTCAGAAAGAAGGCTACTGATCACAATAGTTTGTAACATTCTCATCTTGGTAGGGAAGTACCGTGTCAAAACATTCACTTTCTTTGGTGAAAATCTGTTACTGTTTGAGTGTAGATGGTTCTAAAGGCTTTGACACAGATGTTAACAGCCTTTGAAAAAAAAGAACTGTGACAGTTTCAGTGATAAGCTTCTTTATTTTTTCTTGATGGATCCAAAGTCAATTCACTAAGCTCTCGGTTTTTCTTGTTTCCTATGATGTTTTGGTTTATTTCTTACTCAAGACTGCTCTGTGAGTTAGAAATGATGAAAACGTAACATATTTTGTGTTGTTACAGGTGTGATATAATTTGTGTCATTGCAGAGGACAGGTATGGGTAAACAAGGGAGTGGACATGCGGCTGCCAAGCCAAAAAAGCCAGCCAGGCGCCGGTCTGTGACCCAACTGTCGCCAGAGATGATTAAAACCATGCCTGTGGTGAGATTTTCTCTTTGTCTGTAGTCAACTGTCAAGCCTCACTTTCCATTCAGATAATGGCAGCATTGTCACAGACAGGTCTGCTTTTGTGTAGTCAGCCTTGTTGGTTTCATTCAGATAATGGCAACAACGACACAGGTCTGCTTTTGTGTAGTCAACCTCTCTGTTTGCAGTCAGATAATGGCAACAATGACACAGACCGAGCTCCTTGTGTGTTGTAAGGTCAGTGTTTGCAGTCAGATAATGACAATGACACAGATCTTGTGTGTAGTCAACCTCACTGTTTGCAGTCAGATAACGGCAGTGACACGGATCTTGTGTGTAGTCATCCTCACTGTTTGCAGTCAGATAATGGCAACAATGACACAGACCGAACTCCTTGTGTGTAGTTCAGCCTCATTTTTCATTCAGTAATGGCAACAATGACACAGACCGAACTCCTTGTGTGTAGTTCAGCCTCATTTTTCATTCAGTAATGGCAACAATGACACAGACAGGCCTCCTTGTGTGTAGTCAAGCCTGTTTATTGTCGGGTAATGGCAACAACAACACAGACAGATCTTGTGTGTAGTCAGGCCTGTTGACTGTCAGATAATGGCAACAGTGCTACAGATCTTGTATACATGTAGTCAAGCCTCACTTATTCTAGTAATTGCAGTCAGATAATGGCAACAATGACACCGACTCAACACACACTTGGAGTGAATAGTGAACATTCTCACTATTGGATGTAGCACACTAGTAAAACATTTTTTTAAAGGTAAATAACCACACAGACTATAGAAGAAATGATGTTTTAATTTTTTTCCTGTAGGTGTTCACTATTTCCTTTTGAAACATGCAATATGTGAAACATTTGTGTTTCTGCATGATCTGTCAACCTGTAAATTTCATCTCCATAGCGTGAACTTCGAAGAACATTGCCACGACTGTCAGCTGCGGCTCATGCTCGAGAAACAAAGAGACCAGCATGGTGGCCACACGTTCTGCCCTGGACGCATGAACGTCTCGTTGTTGCTGTGAAGGTATAGCTTCTTGTTTGTTTTGGAGTGTAGTCTTACCATCACAGTCAGTAGGGTACTGTTATTGTGTAGTTTATCCTTTGGGGTGTGTGTGTGTGTGTGTGTGTGTGTGTGTGTGTGTGTGTGTGTGTGTGTGTTGTGTGTGTGTGTGTGTGTTGCGCTACTTTATTGCTTTTTTTTGTTGTTGTTTGCACAGGGGCAGACTTTTTGTGTGTAACATTTTGCTCATTACAGTTTCATTGATTTTATAGGTTGTTTTACAAGGTGTTTGGAATGATACTTTGAATTATTATGGTTTTTTATGTTAATTTTTTGTTGTCATGGTGCTTTTCCTTTCTTCAAATGACGTTCATGTTCAGATACCTGTAGTTTACACTGGAGGTCACTTAATTGACAGTCCAGTCTGGATAACAGTGGTCTGAATTAGTTTATGATTATTATTATCAGTTTGTTGCTTGTTTGTTTTTAAAGACCTTTTGTGTGACCAAACCATAGTCTGATTGTGCATATGGACTAGGGTTATCATGAATTCACAATGATCATAAAATATTTCTTTTCTGTGCATTGTTGGGCACATTGGATAAATGTTGGATAACATAGCCTGTAAAACAATTGCAATTAACTCTTTGGACATAACTACCTAAAGAGGGATGACTCCACTTGATTACTTGGTCAAGATATAATTTCTGGAAAATGACTTTCAGTGTCCCAGCCTTCTTCAGTGAGTTCAGCGAGAAATAAGTCACTGTATATGTTTAAATCAAATGTCTGACTTCAGTCATATTTCTTTGAGAGTTTGTATTTTTCATTGTAGTTTTCAGTAGTCAAGTTTGGTCATTACAACCATAGTTTCCAACCTCCAGTGCCTGTCTTAAACCATCCCTTTGTAATGCGATCTCAGTACTGCCGTCAACTGGGAGAAAACATGAATAATTTACAGAATCTATGATTACTTTTACTACCACAAGGACTACAAATAAGAAATTGTACAAAAAAGGTATGGGTACAGATCATACCATGATCAAGAAGATAATATTGCAAGGCAGTGTTATTGTGGTCGTGAAGTTGATGTAAGATGAACCCTAATCTGTGTGAATGGTAGTTATTCTCCATATGATTTCCAGACTGCTGCCCCGTCAGCCCTGCGCATGGTGGCCAAGAAGTGCTGTAGGATACTGAACAGACGCTCAGGCAAGCGGGTACGAACTAAAAAGCCTGCACTGTCACAACCCAGGGTGCTAGACTGGATCAACAGCCAGCCACCCAACCGCATGCGTGTTCAGCCAGTGAAGGTTTGACCCATTCTGGATTCATTCTAAGTTGATGTCTGCTATTTTCTTCAGTTATTTTATGTATGTCAAGTGGAAAATGACGAAAAATAGGATGTTGTTGGGATAATGCATAACTTGTTTTGTTATGTTTTTATTTTATATATATTACAGATATGAAGGGAAAATACGTGTTTGATATGGTAAAAGTCTGTGGTGTTTTGTCCTTTATCTTTTTCCATTTGAAAAGTTGCTTAAAGCAATATTAACGGTAATATCAAACATTTATCAGTGTACAGGAGCATTTAGACTCATTCAAAAATGTAACGTTTTGTATCTCACTGAACTAAAAAAAAAAAAAAAAGTGTTAAACCTGAGAGAGAGATGTGTTTAATAATGGATGTGTCAGTGAGTGTCTGAGATAACAACAAGAAATCAATAAGTTTGTACATTGATATTTGTTTTGTTATTTTTCAGGCAAGTGTGACATCAAGCTCAAAGAAACCTGGTAAGTTTTTATGTCATTAGCAGCTAGGTTTGCATGCAGCTAGGACAAGACTTTCTTCCTTTAAAAAAAAAAAAAAAAAAAATTTTTTTTAGCAACCTTGAATTTTTTTGGTTTTGGCTTGAATAGGTTATACATATCTCATGTACACAGAATTGTGGTTATGTTTTTAGGTATAGGCAACACTTAGACAAACACACACTCATATACATGTGCTTGTATTTATAATGTTGACTAAAGAGAGCTGTCAGATATTGCCTAGCCGCACTGGGACACATAGTGTGCATGTGCAATTCTACACACAAATGCTTACACAAGTATGCACACACTAAAACATGACTTTTTGTGTGTTGTTGTTGCTTACTCATCTGTGACATTCCTGTCTCGTTCCCCTGCTGTTCATTCCAATCTCCCCACCCTAGCCATATTCAGATTTGTTGTTTCGCATTTTCAGAGTCAGAAGTTCACAGGGAGCTTGTCATTGTCAGGCTGCCATAGGTCCATCAGCCAGAAAGCTTGTTGGATCTCTTTCTTGGTGTTAAATGCTTGTTCGGAGTTGATATATGCACGACACAACTTATTAAGCCCTTTTCTTACGACAGTGATAGCTCATTTGTGGAGCTAGACTTAGTTAGATGCTCATTCAGGGTGGTGAGACTACCATAATGCCCCTCCAAAGACCTGTTTCCAGTACCAAAGGCTTTGACATAAACTCACCACAGGCACAGAAGTGTATGGCTTGGGGAAGCCAAAACTGAGGTTATCTCGAGACCAGAGCAACTGGGGTCACCCAGTCAGAAACAATTTCTTTTATTCTATGATGATCAGGAAGGATGATGAGGATGGTGTTATGATGCTGCTATGGAATCTTATGTGCTTTGAGACTGTGACAGGGCTGTACAATATGATTTCTAACAGAATATATATCTGCGTCAGCCGGGCCTTTGAGAAACAGACATCTGAAATGTTGGTCAAGTAATTTGAGCAACACTCTCAATTTCACATATATCCGTAAAGTGGATGAAGCTTGAGTGTGTGGTCTCAGTCTATCCAATGATCCCACAGCAAACTCACCATGGATAAGAGCTGGCAGGATTCTGCAAAATCCCTATGGTGTATGGGATTCAAACCCGCGACCTTGTCTGTAATTCAAGATCGTAGCTGTTTCACCAAGGCAGCTAACAAAACATTACATATTTACCTTTTCTACATGGAAAAGAAAATGTTTATATGAAAATGAGCAGTGGCAGATGCAAATACAGCTGCACAACTTCCGCCAGTTTACTGTACAAGATGTATAATACTGAAGCTGTTTTTTTTTTTACAGGTGGTTTGCCATATCTGGAGATTTACCTGTGTCATCTATGTAATGCAGAGTTCTCTACTAAAGACACTTTACAGAAACACCAGGTTTGTAGAAACATGAATCCTTGCTTTTATTGCTATCAGAATCAATTCCACCATAATCTGTGTTCATGAATCTAGAGAAAGAAATTTTGATGGTTAGGCACTTAAAATGTGTGACTTCTTGCAAGAATTTAAGGGGAAAAAGGTGTCAGAGAAAGAGTATTCAAAGGGCTGAAAAGGTTCACCTTCTTTGAAGATTTTCCACAGAGAGAAAATCAAGGAAACTACTGGACCTGGCTACTGTGATAAGATTTAAGTATGGTCTCCAAGTAGCAGTGTCTAGTGACTACTAATATTGCCAAAGATGTATACTAAGACTGAATGGAACTTGGTAGATGAAAAGAAGAAAACCTGCCTGTCTTCTGACCAGCTCCTATGAATGTACTGTTTGTATGTTCCCTTTTACTCACCGAGTGGTAACATAATATATATTGATTTAAAATTCTAAACAGCTATTGATTCTCCCATTAGCATATGACAGAGAATGACATTGGCTGTCTTAACATGTGTTGACCAAGGAGATGGGAAAAAAAAAATCCCATCAGCCTTTTTTTCCCTACCAAAATTGGACCTCACATCTGGAGATAAGTTGGTCTAACCATTTTTGTGTGTGTGCTTCACTGCATCAGTTATTTCTAATAGCAGTAGACAAACAGAATTGCTGGATTTTGATTGGTTAACGGTGATTTGTTAAATACTGTCTATAATAATAATAATAATAATACATGGAATTTATATAGCGCTATATCTTGTAAAAACAAATCAAAGCGCTTGCACTCGACCCTCACAACAAACAATCAATGACAATAAATAATTCTAGCAAATTCGAAAGCACACACACGCGCGCCGCGAACACACACAACACACACACACACACAACACACACACACACACACACACACACACACACACACACTTATAGAGGTTATACATTTTGACAGGGTGAATGGAATTTCAAATGTTGAAGGCAGGGACAAATAGGAGATGAAAACAGAAGACACAAATCTATGCAGGTAGGGAGTGGGTATGTAGCTTTGTTATTGTCAAGAAATTCAGGATTGGAGGGAGAGTGTGGAGCTGATGTAGGCTCTGTTTTTTAAAGTTTTTTTTGTCATTCTAATGGGGGGGGGGGGGGGGGGGATAGATTTATGGCTAAGGGAGCTTTTTACCATGATTCTTTTGTGTATGTTTGTGCAACAGGCTCAGTGTCAGGAGGCAGCATTTCCATCCACACCCCCTGTGTCCGAAGCCCCCAGCCCAGCCCCTGTGGCCAGCACACCAGAAGACTCCCACTCTGCCAGCGTTGCCTCATCTGCTGCCACCTCCCCTGACAGCCGGTCCTCTGTGCCACAGAATCAGTTCATCGCAGCGTTAGATCTTGTGCCTTTCTACAGAGCCAGGAAGATCCGACAGGCTCGACGTCGCAACACCGAATGTGAAACCATCGACTTGGAGGAGCCCCAGACTCCAGTCTCTCCGTCCACCCCTCGATCACACAAATTCCTCATCACCCAGCTGAGTCGAGATCCCAGCAGCAGTGCACTGGGTGGGACTGGAAGTTGTGGAGGCCTGGCTAGTCGTCGTTCCTCTTTTCTTCGTCTGTCCGTGGATAAAAGGCCTGAGAATGTGGGAAATGACAAGGAAGAAGAGCAGCAGGCAGAAAGCGACAGAGAAAGCTCAGAATCTGGTACAGAAGATGCCGACGAACCAAAGTTGAGGAAAAAGACTTTGTTCAGCATTGATGTCAGCTCTATGTTGGGCCAGAGGATCATTAAACACATGACGTCTGAAGTACACGTGCCAGTCATCTCAGACGCGGAGGAGTTTTGCCGAACTCCAATTAAAGACAAGTATCAAGATCGACTCCGCATCCGCCAGACTACCTACCCGGTGACTTGGAAACTGACCCGCAAACGCCAGCAGCAGTTCAATCATGTGTACAAGTTCACTCGTGGGCACAAGTGGAATTTTAAGGAGACGATGAGAACTGGGCTGAATCAAGCCTCTAGAAATCTGCGAGACCATCTGCCAAAATGCTCAGTAGTAGTGAAACGCCTTTCTCCCAAAACCTTGCTCAAATGGAATCCTGTGACACAGGTGTCTTTGACAAGGCAACTGCTGAATCAGGAAAATACCAGTCCGCATCAGCCCTCAGTTTTTCCTGATGGTCCTACTTTTCTGTTGACTGACGTGGATCGTGTGCTGGGCTTGAAGCGTAAAGATGTCAAGCCGGAGTTGGCCAGGAAGCTGTTGGCCAGTCACTGTGTTTCAGAAAACGCCAATGCTGAAATGCAGTCCCAGAAGTTGACAGTTTACCGGTGCCTGCTGACAGATTTGTATAGTTCTGTGACTGCAGAGGAAGGGCAGGGTTTAGGGAAAACAGGATCCACCAGCAAAAACAAGGAGAGTGGACCGAGAACAAAGCCGAAGTACCCTGCTCTCCTGTCCATCTTGTCTGGCTCAGCTGCTGAATTGAAGCATCCTTTTCAAAGTGACACAGAGGATGCGTCTGTTGATGTGCAGCAACCGTTGAAGATCGACATACCATCTCCTGCTACAGGCCTGCTGCTGCCAGGAGACAAGTGCAGCTCCTTGGATGACAGCTTTTCCGTCAGAACGGTCTCCTCAGAAGACGACATCGACAAGAGCTTCACTTGCTGTAAGCTGTGTACAATGCGCAATAAATGTAAATGTACACCGAAAAGATTGTCTTCTGTGCTTAACCCTGCAACAAGCTCCCCAGCCCACAGTGTGAAAGTGTCCTCTCTATCTAAAGCCTCGTTGAGCCCCCCTCAGCTGGATCCCCTGAGCCTGACCCCCAAGGTGTCGGTGTCCTCTCACAACAGCCTGTCTCCCCCAAATCTGTCTCCAGTATCTCAGGTGGGGGAAGCTGGTCCCCTGTCTCCATCTGTGGCCCATAGACTGTCCACAAGGAGAAGCACACTGCTCCTGAGAACCGCTTCATCCTCTTTTCCAAAAGGGTCGTCTTCTTCCTTCAGTCACGAGCCACAAGTGGGCAGTTCCCAATATCTTTCAGCACCTTCACCAAGCCATATACTAAGGTGCAAAAGAGGCAACAGTGCAACAAGCAAACAAACTCTTGGCGGTCCCACACCTGCAAAAAAATCCTGTAGCAGTCCTGTTTTATCGGCATCTTCAAACTTGCTTCAGCCGATGGTGGTGTCAGATACCCAGAGACGCCGTACTCGCTCCAGCTCTAAACAGAAAGAGGCTGATGACTCCCCTAACTCGGTTTTACATCAGACTTTGAGCCCCAAGGATTCGGAATGCTCATGTGGAAGTACAAAGTTGGTTGCAAGACAGAGTTCTACACCATCTAATTCTGTTGCTGAAATAGAACCATCAGAGAAGCTGGCCTCTCCTAGCAATTCATCTCCTTCGATATCCTCTGCACCTCCAGGCAACTGTTCAGAGAAAAATGGACATAATATCAAAAACTCTTCCTGTACAGGGAATGCTGGTATAGTTGGTTCCAAAAAGGAAGGGAAAGAGGGGTGTTTGAATGTGGATGTGGAAACTACTGATGGAGAGAAGAAACAAGCTGTTCATGACAAGATGCAAACAAGAGGCAGTCTGCGAGAAAGCAATGTAGACAGGTCTCACAGGAGTGGGCAGAGAGAAGACGCATTTGAGTATAGAACTCTAAGAAGCAAGAAAACCTATGATGCTGGAGACGCCACAGCAGGAGCTGACCAGAGGATGGAACCAACAAAAAGCTCACAAATTAAAGAGAGTGGTAAAGTACTTAGGAACAAGGCAGAAGCAGCAGGAAGGAAAGACAAAGCATCACATGAGGATAATCTCACTACTGGTAGTGGTGATAATGCAAAAGACAGGGACTCGATCAGTGGCAGAACTTTGAGGAACCGAGACAGAAAACTCAGTGAGACAGAGATCAACCGGCATACATCACACTGTGAGAATTCCGAGTCTGTCCCAGACATCAAGTTAAAGGCTTTGAAAAGTGCTGATCATGTCACACAAAGAGATGATAAAAATCATAGAGAAATGACAAATTCAACTCCAAGGAAAACAGATGCAAAGCAGTTGGGTATAAGGAAATTGAGAAGCAGTGAGAGGAACTATGAATCAGCAGAAAATAATGAAAAGACTGGTTGCTGAAAATTTTTTAAGGGTTGAATCAGAAAAAAACATAGGACTGAAAGCCATGGCACAAAAGCCATCAAAGTTGTGAACAAGCTGAAAAATAAAGCAGGTGAACAGGTACAGAACCAAGATGAAAATAAGAAACTAGAAATGGCACAGATGGAAATCACATGAATTCAAGAGATTCCAGAGAAAATGGAACCATTTGCTCTAGCGAAACAAGAAGCAAAACACCAAAAGATGTGTTGGAAACTTTTGGTAAGGAAGTGGAAAACCATGAAGAGTCAAAAGATAAGAAAAAATCTGTAGATCCAAAGAGGGGAAAAAGTTAAGCTCCAGAAAAATGGAAGGGGGGATGATAATGCCAATAAAAATGCTGGACAGTTTTCAGTTGAACACTCAGAAAAACGCAGCAAGTGGTGGCAGTTCCAAAACCAGTGTTCACAGGGGTCAGGGAAAAGAGCAGGTTGCTCCTACAACCAAACACACATGGCGTTGCCAAGAAGGGCTTCTAGCAGGAAGTGCGTTGCTGATGCACGTGGGGAGGTTTCTTCACAAGTAGCCCCTAAGAAAAAGATCGGGAGAATAGTTGAAAAGGCTTGTGTTTCCAGTCTAATGGAGAGGATGCTTTTCACCTGAAAAGGATGAACAGAAAATGGACACATCTGTAGGTTCTGTGGAATCAAGAGGGGTGAAAACAAAACCCACATCTGAAGAATTTGGACACAAGAAAATGGCTTTGATTCCAGTATCAACAGCACTGAACATGTCAATCCTTTTTTAAATAGTAGAGCGCAGACCAGGTTTTTTTCTTCTCATATCAAAGAACAAATTCATCGAACCAGGGAACAGAAACAAAAGATGACAATTCCTAGGCAAGCAAAAACCAACATTTGAAAGTCTGGCAACACATTTAGAATGGCACATATTTCCTTTGACACTCGGGCAAGTGCTGTAAGTGAGAAGTCGAAGGGAACAGAGAAAAATCCCTTCTCCTTAATCATCAAATAAATGGCCATTCATGGCCACTGCTGCATCCAGTGGTCCTGAAATTTCCCCTACTGGTGCTGTGTTCGAGTGTGTCTAGCCCAGTGGATTCCTCGCGCATGCACTTGTCTCCCAAGCAGATGTTGTCAGTGCTAGAATCCAGCAAACGAAGTGTCCCACCTTCCAAAGACAAGGAAGAAGGAAGCTCCAACTTCAGACATGAGCAGTCACGGCTCACCGGGCAGACATTCATCAGCCGTGACAAGGGCCCATCCCAGCAGTGGCCTTGGATCCTCAGCGAACCAGAAAGCCCCATGTGCAGAAACCATGGACATCAGCACACCAGTCAGAAATGCTCCTGACAACCAGGGCTTGGAGATAAATGTGGCAGGCAAAAGGCCTATGTGAGTGTGACTGGAAAAAGATTCCGACCACGCAAGAAATTGTGTGTCTGACATCTATTATTTGCTTGGGCAGCCACGGGACAGGGAGGGGACCAGTTTAGAGAGTGTTTGGATTGTAAGTGGAACTGGCTGGAAACCTTAGATTCTGTGTATCTTTGGAGTTGTTTCTCTACATATCATTGTTCTGCTTTATCCTCTATGTCTTTAAATGCAGAACTTAGACTATCCAGTACAGCTCAGTGGTATAATTAGTTGACATAATGTGTGTCATATTCTGGATTGGGTTTTAGAAGGTTAAGATTTTGAAATTTTTTTTTTGTGGTCAGTTTCTTTTTCACATTGAGTTTCAAATTTAGAGTTACTACAAGGTCAGGAGAAGACCAGGCACTATCATCCCATCTTCACATCCAGTATGGTGTGAAAGTTCAGAACTAATTGCCCTTTCTGGAATATTGTTTTACACGAACAGATTCAAGCTAAGACAGGAGTTTTGCTTCAGAATTGATTTCATGTTCTATGATTTACAGACTGTAAGTCACAACGTTCAATACTTGGAAAAGACCACTACTGCCTATCCTATACTGTGGCTATATCAATTGCCGAAAGTGGAAGCAATACCTGTGAAGCTTTTATTTTGTTTTAAGCTTCATCACTTAATTTAACATTTTCTTTACTCCAGGTTTGAGTTGATTTGAACTGACCTGACTAAATAATTCATGCAGCAACAGTAAGAAGAGTGCTTCTTCTTTTGATTGCTTATGTTGTTGGTGCCATGGTGGTCAAAACATTAATGAACTGATGTTGTGGCTAGAATGAAGAAAGTAAAACAAAGTCTAAATTTGCTTATGCTAAGTTGTGTGTGTGTGTGTGTGTGTGTGTGTGTGTGTGTGTGTGGGTTTCATGTCGTGAGTTGTCCTGGAGAATTCTGCAAAGAATATCTTTTAAGACACTCTTTAAACAATACATTATATAGTGATATGAAGTGCCTTATCATGGTTATGTTGAGAAGAAAGGAAAAAAGGGGGGAGAGAGATATACATGCAGTTTCTGAGAGACAAGAGAAAGTACACACAATTCATGGGAGACTGAGATGAGATGCTATAACAAGATGTATCTTACATGAGATTTTCTTTCATATTCATATTTCACAACTCTAAGATTTTGTGTGTGCTGATTTAGCCTGTGTATGGGCTTGTACATGTATAGATTCCTGTTCATTGTTGTATACTGTATAATTTGACACATACAATCTCTAGTTGTTTGGCACATATGAGAATCTTAAGTTGGGAGTACAACCCAGTAAGATTGTGAATCATTTGAATAACTTGCGTCTGCAAAAGTAGTGTTTTCTTCATTTAAGATCACTTTGCTATAGTTTTTATTTATTAACACTTTCTGTATTGTTTGCAACTTGTTGACATATAATATCAGTAATATGATATTTAGATACTACAGTTGTTAAGTTCTTTCATTCTTTTCAGCTATTTCAGGCACTTGCTCATTGTTAAAGATTTATAGTGATGATAACATTGATTGTGGAATTGGATTCTAGATTTCACACTTCTTGTGTGAGGTGTGCAGTCTGTGGGACATGGTCTTAAAAGAATTGTTCTTTTTCCTTATTTATTTTATTTTGTTGACTTACTGTTGTCTTCCTAATTAATTTTCTTTTAGTGACTTATTCAAGTTATTGTTGTCTTTCTTACTAATTTTGCTTTATTGATTTTAAAAATATTTTTTGTGTGGAGGATTTAGAAGGAACTTGTTGATCTTTCCGTCCACCAACCTGTCTTCATCTCTTTGATCAGTTCAGAAAAAAAGTGTGCGTGTGTGTGTAAGATGCTGTGTGTGTGTGTGTGTGTGTGTGTAAGATACTGCATGTGTGTGTGTGTGTGTGTGTGTGTAAACTGAAGAGAGATTATACGCTAGTTCTTTGACTGCTATCTTTTAAAATGAAGACTGTTATTTTTAAGTTGCTTCCGAGTTGGTTGGAATATTTGAGAAGTTTTACTCGCTTTTCATAGTTTCGCATTTTCAGGTCTCTGAATATTGATTTTGAATTTCCTCTAATTGCAAAGTTCACGCTGCATGTACCATGGATAGTAATTTGATTTAGTAAAATGAAATGTATGCAGAAAAGGTGGATCTTGCTCGTTTTGTTTGTTTGTTAGGCTATGAGGTGTGCGTTTTAAAAAAAACGTTCTTATCATTTAAAAGAAAATAAAAGAACTATAAACTGATATTCAAGTAATAAAAAAAAAAAAGCCTTGGAACTCACTTTCATGTACATTGATGGTAAACTTTGAGGTATCACAGACTGTATTTTTCTTTATACGCCTGAACAGATGTTTGAACATACATTGGCTACTGAGATGATTCAAATATATCATCCCCCCCCCCCTCCAAAATCAAACCAAAACAACCCCTCATCTCCCTCCCCCCTCCCTTGAAAAAAACACCCAAACCCCAAACAAAAAAAACAACCCCCTCCCCCAAAATGAAAACACCACCAAAAGACGTTCAGAAAAAAACCCAGCATAGTATCCTGTAATGTTATGAAATGTATTGGACTATATTGGTATCATCTGTTGTCACCTAAAATCAACAACAGAAAGTTATGGTCTTGGTCATTGGAAGATATGGGTCACAGTTTCATCTTATTATTATATCTATTCACCTGTCATGTGTTTTACCTTTTGCTTTATTCAAAATTGGGCAAACATAATGTTCGGTACATCAGAAAAGTGTTTAAAAAAAGAAGAATCGACTAATAACCATTTAAACACCTAAGTCTTCAATGTAGTTTTAATGTTTGCACAATTGCAAACTTTGTTACTGTATGTTAGAGGTGCAAACAAAGTAAATGTACACAATCCATACATAGATGCAATGTTATGCACATGTAGATTTTTGAATGTGGAAATAGATTACACTTAAAAGTTTTTTGTTGTTCTATTTGTGTATACATGTGTTTAACTGCACTAGAAGTAGAACATATTCCAAACCGAGTCTTTTCCAGTTGTTGAATTGATGAGCGCAGTAGTACTTTTCTGATTGTTTTCTGTACCACTCACCCTTAGTCCAGTTTCTGTTTCCATTTCTTTGAGCCATTGAAAATTCAGGTTTGCTTTTTTTGTACTGCAGAATGGATGATGTATGTTCCATTCAAATGATCACATAGGGTTGAGTCATTCACTTAGTTTTACTGGAGCGTTTTCTGATATTTGCTGGAGTGTTTTAATGGTCTTTTGTCACATGATTCTGCAACTGGTCTGTTTTTATCATCTTCTTCTATGGATGAAAGCTTTATGTGCTTAGCAAATTACAAGTGCTCTTCCTTTAAGGTCGTTCTTATGACTGGTATATATTTTGTAAATAATAAACTGTGATATTCAGAATTGCAGATTTTTTAAAAACCATGTTTTCATACTCAGCAGTTCAGCCTGAAAGCTTTCTCCCCTTTCCCTGTTTACCAAGCAATAGGAAAAGGGAAAAAAAAAAAAAAAGATATATGTATGGCAATGCAATCTGAACACTATTTTACCCTGTATATTGCATTAACATTTCTTGGGTGCATCATCTTGTTTTCAATGTGAAGTCGTCAAACTTTTGTTGTGTCTACATGGGGTGGAATTCACACTATGTGTGGTATTGGAAATGTGTATGTATAATAGGTGTGCAAGATGTATGCAAGGCATGATTTTTTTTTATCAGTTTTTTGTGGTGTTTTTGTGTACTGTTAATGATGACTCTTGTACACATTTGGACCAAAGTTTGACAATTTTGCCTTGAAATGCTGTATTTCTTTATGATGCGAAATGTGTTTCTTTAGATACGAACTGATAGTTTCATTCCAAATTATTGAGTTTTATCACCAAATCCATTTGTCTGTAAACATTTTCTGTCTGATTTTGTGTTAGAGTGTGTGTGTGTGTGTGTGTGGTGTGTGCTCATCTGCCTGTCTGTAGTGTGTACATAAGTGCATGCATGCATTTTTTGAAACCCACCCAGCAAGACTGACAGCTAAGTGGGTCTGACCACCTTAGGAGAAAGGTAAGAAATCTTAGGAAAGAGGAAAAAGTATTTGTATGTAAGGAAGGAGAATCACAATAGGGTCTGCCAACTCAGTAGTTCTTTGTTCACCTGCTTGTGCAGAGCTGTTGTGTTAGGGCCAGACAGACAGCTTTTTCTGAACCAAATCTTCATTGGTTGGTTTCATGGTTAGGAATTGTTAGGGATCACCCACAACTCACAAAAATATGTGAAATTAGACTCTTCAAACATCTGGTTGCCATGAAAATGATTCAAGATGGCTGACTAAGAAAAAAATTGAAATCACTACCCAAAAAAAAATTATGAAACTGTCAAATTTGTTTATTTGTTGTTGTTGTTGTAGTTATTTAGTATTTTCTAAACTCACTTTTTAGATCTGAACATTATATCATAGAAACTCGAACTTTTTAAATATTTGGAAAAAAGTTTGTACCTTTGACAAAGTTGCCTGATCATAAAATTCAGTTAGTTTCTTGTTTGTGTTCATTCAAAATCTGATTTGAATATAGTCTCTATATTGCTGAAGCTCAGGAGAAAACAAAACTGACAGTAACCAAGATACTGTAGTTTAGTTCATATGCAAACTTGAATATCACTTACACATAGGAAATCAACTTAACACATGAAAAAGTGATGTGGCAAGTAGAGACTGAAATACGAGAAAATGTAAAAATTCCTAACTCCCCAAAATCACTTTGTAGGCTGCCTTGTCTGGCCTTAACGGTTAGTTAAAAATTTGTGTCCATGTGGTAAGCATGTGTTGAAAGATATACAGTTAAAAAAAAAAAAAAAAAAAAGCACAAGCACAAGTGTTGCTTTTTGAATGCAGCTGACACTTCTTATGGTTATGATAGTATGTATACATACATGTATGTAAAGAATAACATTTACAATGGATTGGAAAGTAAATGAGCTTTCACAAAAAAGGAAAGGAGCGTTTTTATGCCATTTCAGTGAAATAGGAACAAGAACTTTGTCTCCTGAACAGACATGAGATGTTTTATATTTGATATCTTGCTTCATGCTGATAGGATCTGGTATCAGATCTCAGCCTTCAATGAACAATTAATATTGTGCGTTTTTGTACTGTATCCTACATGAAATGTCGACTTTTCTCCCTAGGGAATGTGTGCCATGGCAAGTACTGTGCTACCACCCCCCCCCCCCCTTCCTGAACATTTTTTTTCTTGTCTGCTTTTTTGTGTGTTTTTGTTGTTGTTGAAATTTGGGTATGGGGGTAGCTATTTCCTACACAATTTTGCTAAGGATAAGCCTAGTTGCATAACTTGTTTTATGTGCACTAAATGAATGCTGCACACGGCAGCTTGGTTCATCATTTCAACTAAACTAGCATCCAGACCACCACTCTGTCTAGGGTTAGTGAATGGTACAAAAGTTCAGCTTCAGACAGAAGAAAGTGGTACCTCATGCTCTTGATATTGGCCTGTTACCACTTGGGCAAAAGTCTGATAGTTAAGATGACATTTAAAAGGTTTAAAGCATAATCGTCAAGAAATAGCACATTTCTGTCTTCTTATACATTGAGTCTGTGTCAAAAAAAGGTTTTGTGCATAAACTGAGGGGCGTGGGCTTTTGAAAGCATTTCAAATTCATTACCTTGCATCTTTCATTTACCAAGATAGCCTGGCTGGTAGCTAATGCAAGAAAGACTATTGTTGTATGATATAGTCTCTTCAGAAGTAAGAGCTCTTGTTCTGTATTTTACTAGTTTCATCTATTCTAACCATTAATATGAGGGGTTTGGGTTGGTTTTTTTTTTGTGGTGGTAAAACTCTTTTTTTTTTATTATGTCACACTTAAAAGTTCTAGCAATTTCAGCAGGTGGATCTATGTTATTGTTTGAAATTTATTTTATTTTATTTTATATTTGACCTCTTAATGGCTTGTTTAAATGATATCAGACTATTATTGGGTGCTTTTCTAATTAACACTTTTTTGAAAATATAAATTTATCAGATATATATATATATATATTATAATATATATTATATTATATATCATTGATAGAGTTGCTTTTCACTCGACTGTTAGACCATTTCCACTTCTATTCTCTTGAATGCCTCTCATGTTGACATGTCAGGATTTTTTCACACGTAAATAAACGTGTCAGATTAATCATTTATTGCAGTGACTAACAGATAAGATAACAGTTTGCATATTCAAAGCAGTGCAGGAAATGAGTAAACATTGTGTTTGGATAGTCATACCTAATGACATACAACCTTATATATATATATATAATGATAAGGTTTTAATCATACTTGCAAAAATGGGTATGTTGTCATATAAGAGCCTCCCCCCCTCCCTTAATATTATATATTATATATATTTCTGTTTTTAATCCTTGCTTGTTGATATCAGGTCTTAAAAATTGGTATTATTCCTCCATCTTTTTCAGTTGTTATTTTGTCTTTGTTAATCTCTTGTTATTGATTTCCTTGAATCTTTTCCTCCTTTCTTTTGGTATCAGGGGCTCTTTAAAAATTGATATTATTCCTCCATCTTTTTCAGTTGTTATTTTGTCTTTATCTCTTTGTTATTGATCTTCCTTAGAAGTCTAGTCCTCCTTTTCTTTCAAGCAGGTCTTGAGTTTGTTGTACTTTACACAGGTTTGAAGTTTTTTAATTTTTTTTTTTTATTGATTGATTTATTTAATATTTATACCCGTTTTGGCATCCTAAAATGATAAAATGATCTAATGATGAAAAACCAAGCAGGTAGTTATGGCATAACACAAGAATGAATCAAAAGATGTATTTACTACAGGAAAAAGAATTGAAAATCTACAGGTTGATTTCCTCTCCCCTTTCCAAAAAAGGAGGAAATATTTTGTTCATATCAATACCTTATTGAGAAACATTCTTTTGGGGGAGTGAAATTGAAAACAACAGTGTTGGTTGTCCCTTTTTTTTTTTTGTTTTTGCAATGTTTTATGGTATTGATTGTATTCACTTATTTTTTATTGCTTTTTTATTATTCTTATCTTTTTTTTTTTTTTTTTTTAACTGGTTCTCTGTTGTCTATATAGTTTATGTTCGTTATTTTGTTTCTTCAAATTATGTGTGATGGAAATACAAGATTTTTCCAATCATTTTTTGTTTTTTTACCATTTTGTTGTTGGTTTTTGTGGGGTGGGTGGGGGTTATTTGGGGAAACAAGTGGGAGGGTCCTGTTCTTATGAATAAGGACCATGTTGATGTGATATCCGTATCAATCAGTATGTTTTATGTACACTTCAGATTTTGTATGGGCAATCTTTAAAAATTAAAAAAAAAAGAAGAAGAAATTCTTGATATAGTGTGCATAACAAGATCAGATAGATTTCTCACAAAAAAAAGAAAAAAGTTCACACACACAAATTTCTAATTTAAAAAAAAAAAATCTTAATTTTTTTTTATTAATATTATTTTTTATTGAACATGATGTGGATGTGATCAGTTGTGCTAACTGAGATGTTATGCTGATGGTGTGGTCAGCATCTGTAAAGGAGGGTATATTTTTGAGGGAGGGGGGGGGGTATGTTGAAGGGCTTGAGGAGATACAACCTGAGCTGTAATGGCTAGAAAATGGTTTTGTTCAAAGTGGACCTTGGTATTAACAATATGTTTATGGGGACAGGTTCTTCAGTGGACATTAATTTGTGGTATTATTTTTTTGTGATGAAAGAGTTTTGTTTTTAAACAGTGTTTCTTTTCTGTTAAAATACTGTGATGTTAGCATTGATGAAGATGTTTCTAAGGAGGGCAGGTTTTGAAATGGTGTTTTTTTGTTTTGTTTATTGTTTAAATCCTTTTTTGTCATACGGTTTCTGTCTTTCAAGTATGTTGGTTTTGTTGTTTTTCTCAAGTAGTTTTGTTGTTGTTATGTCAAGTTTTCTGTTGTGTTTTTCCAAATTTTTTTTTGTTGGATTTGCCTTTGGGTAAGGTTTTCAGTTACTGGGTTTGTCGCTGATTTAAAAAAAAAATAAAAATTTTTTTCATTGGTCTGTGCCCCCCCCCCCCCTCCCCCATGGCATTAAAAAATCTGTTCTTGCCATCACAATGATAAAAAATTCTTTCCCAGACTGTTTTCAATAGTTTGCTTTAAATTTCTCACAAGTGTTTGCATGCAGAATTGTGAAAATGTTCATGAACATTAATTCTTGTGCGTTTTGATGATTTGGAATCTTGTAGTCTTGTTTGATTAATAGCTTTACCTAATATATCCAATCTGTTACAGGTTAGGAGTCATTGTTAAGAAGTTATTTTATCCAAAATTTTGTATGGCGTTCAGCTTAATTTTAATTAGTATTGACATCATTTGAAAGACCTTTATATTTGGCTATTATTGGCTTCATCTTCACCTTTACTTATCCCATAGTCTAGTGGACTTTTAGGGCACCACTGAAGATTTCGCAACCAGCTTCCTCCACTTCTCCACTATTGGCTACAAAAACTGGAAAAAAAAATATTGGACTAATTTTAGATTAAACAAAAAATCTTATCACTATTCAGTATTGGTGAAAAAAAATTGAAACCGTTTCCAAGGGATGCTGGTAAAATTAGTTCATCTTACCTACCCAGGTAGGCTACTGAAAAGAACAGCCAGAATTTTCTTTATCAAGATTTGAACAATCCATTTGTTTTTATCTTGTAAATATGAGATAGACCCAAGACTGGAATGGAAGGTGAGAGCATTTTTGATCTAACAGATTGTTTTGCTATGTGTAGAATGAACAAACCTGTACTTGTTGAAATTGTGTATATATTATTTTTTCCCTGGTTTGAAATTGTTATATGCAAGGAATGCTTGGAACTGTTCTTTCTCCTTGTGAACGCAAGTGAAATTTGTCATTAAAAGTGTACAGTTCTCAGCTTGGATTGGATCTGGAGATTTTGTGTGGAGTGAATGTTGGACTGAATACATTGCAAGTGAGCATATATATATATATATATATATATATATAATATATATATATATATATATATATATATATATATATATATATCATTGGATTGCTATGACCATAAAAGTCTGAAATAGTAGCTTAAATCATGATTAACATTTTTTGTTTGATTGCGTAACTCTTCACTGTCTAATTCTATCAATCCTTTTTTCTTGTGCAGTATATGTATAGAACTCTGCCTAGGACGGTCCCAAGCCCGGCTGAAAAAGGAGGAGGGTTTGGCGTAGGGTTAGCTACCCCACCCTGTGAAAAAAACTCTAGCTACAGAAACGCCAAATAGCAATTTAACAGACATCGCGGACCTGGGGAGGGATGGACCTCCAGCTGGAAGGAGTATGAAGTCGGGCGGTGAAAGCCAGAATCATCTGGAAGCCGTCAGACCGAAGACCATCATCTCCACCAGGACCACCACATCCATCGGTACATGGAACGTCAGGACCATGTACGAGACGGGGAAGACAGCGCAAGTAGCCACAGAGATGAGGAAATTCAACCTCACCATCCTAGGAATCAGCGAAGTCAGATGGACTGGTTCCGGGCAGAAGCGACTGACTTCCGGGGAGCTGCTGCTGTTCTCGGGGCACGAGCAGGAAGATGCTGCACACACCCAGGGAGTCGCCCTGATGCTTTCCAAGCCAGCACAGGGAGCGCTCATCGGGTGGGAGGCACACGGACCAAGGATCATGACAGCCTCTTTCCGTACAAAGAAGAAGAGGATCAACATGGACATTATCCAGTGCTACGCCCCAACGAACGACAGCGAGGAGGAGGAGAAGGACGACTTTTATAACAGATTGCAGACCATCATACAAGACAGACCAAAGAGAAACATCATCATCGTAATGGGCGACTTCAATGCCAAGATAGGTAGTGACAACCAGGGATACGAGGAGATCATGGGGCGGCATGGGCTAGGCGAGATGAACGACAACGGGAGAGGTTCGCAGACCTGTGTGCCACAAGCAACCTGGTCATCGGAGGAAGTGTTTTCCCGCACAGAAGGATACACAAGGCAACTTGGGTGTCGCCAGACCTGTCAACGGAGAACCAGATCGACCACATCTGCATCGTGAAGAAGTTTCGCCGCTCCCTGCAGGATGTACGCGTCAAGCGAGGAGCAGACGTCGCTTCGGATCACCATCTACTTGTTGCCCGATTGAAGCAGAAGCTGAAGAGAAATTGGACGGGGGATCCAGTCAACGCCAGCGTTACAACACCACGGCGCTGAAGGACAACAGGAAGCAAGAAGAGTTCAAGGTCACTCTATCCAACAAGTTCCAAGTCCTAGGAGAGCTGCTTGAAGAGGAGACGATAGAAGAGAGGTGGCAGAAAGTGAGAGAGACAGTGACCTCAACATGTCAGGAAGTACTGGGCCCCAAATCATTCACACACAAGGAATGGATTTCAGCAGCTACCCTAGAGAAAATAGAAGAAAGAAGAAAAAAGAAATTAGCCGTCAACAGCAGCAGGACACGATCAGCAAAAACAAAAGCCCAAGAGGAATACACAGAAGCAAATAGGGTTGTAAAGCGAAGCATTAAAGCAGATAAGCAAAACTACTTGGAGACATTGGCAAAAGAAGCAGAAGATGCAGCTCACCAGAACAGCACCAAGGACCTGTACTTCATCATCAAGAAGTTATCAGGGAAGTTTGCCAAGCCAGAGAGACCAGTAAAAGACAAGAACGGAGGAGTAATAGCTGATGACGAAGGACAGAAGAACAGGTGGATTGAGCACTTCCAGGAGTTACTCAACAGACCAGCACCTACAAACCCACCAGAGATACCGACAGCCGCAAGCGACCTGCCGATAAAGTGTAGTGCTCCCACAAAGGAAGAGATCCGCAGCGCCATCAAGCAATTGAGGAATGGTAAGTCTGCAGGACCTGACAGCATCCCAGCAGAAGCCCTGAAAGCTGACGTCGAGACCAGTGTGGAGCTCCTCTACCCGCTCTTCAGCAAGATCTGGGAGGAAGAAGAAATACCAACAGAATGGAAAGAGGGTTACCTCATCAAACTCCCCAAGAAAGGCGACCTCAGTTCCTGCTCCAACTACAGAGGGATAACGCTGTTGTCCATCCCAGGAAAGGTGTTTAACCGCATCCTGCTGAACCGGATGAAGGACGCAGTAGACCCGCATCTCCGTGACCAACAAGCTGGCTTCCGAAAGGAAAGATCATGCACGGATCAGATTGCAACACTGCGCATCATCCTGGAACAGTCCCTGGAGTGGAATTCGCCACTATACATCAACTTCATAGACTATGAGAAGGCTTTTGACAGCGTTGACAGACAGACCCTCTGGAGGCTACTGAGACACTATGGAGTGCCAGAGAAAATCACCAACATCATCAGGAAATCATATGAAGGAATGACCTGCAGAATAGTTCATGGCAGACAGCTCACCGACGCCTTTGAAGTAGACACCGGAGTAAGGCAAGGATGCTTACTATCTCCTTTCCTGTTCCTGCTGGCCATCGACTGGGTCATGAAAACCTCAGCGGACCAGAAACGTAATGGCATCCAATGGACACCCTGGAAACAGCTAGACGACCTTGACTTTGCGGATGACCTGGCCCTTCTCTCCCACACCCAGCAACAGATGCAGGAAAAGACCAACATCGTTGTGGAGAACTCAGCTAAACTGGGCCTCAACATCAACAGAGGAAAGAGCAAGGTACTCAAGACAAATGCAGCCAATGCAACACCCATCACAGTCAAAGGAGAAGCGCTGGAAGAGGTGGAAAGCTTCACATACCTCGGCAGCATCGTGGACACACAGGGAGGAACAGACACAGACGTCAGAACCCGCATCGGTAAAGCAAGGGCAACCTTCAAGCAGCTCAGAAACGTCTGGGGATCAAGCGACATCAGCATCGCCACCAAGACCAGGCTCTTCAACACCATCATCAAGCCAATACTAATGTATGGAGCAGAGACCTGGAGAAACACCGTCACCACCATGAAGAAAATCCAGGTCTTCATCAACACCTGCCTCAGAAAGATCCTCAAGATACGCTGGCCAGACAAGATCAGTAATGAAGAATTATGGCAAAGAACCAGACAACAGCCTGTTGAGGAAGAAATCCTACAGAGACGTTGGCGATGGATAGGACACACCCTGCGGAAACCTGTATCCAGCATCACAAGACAAGCTCTCACCTGGAATCCACAAGGGAAAAGAAAGAGAGGGCGGCCTAGAAATACCTGGCGCCGGGACCTGGATGCAGATGCGAAAAAGATGGGCAAGACGTGGGGACAACTGGAACGCCTAGCCCAGAGCCGAGATGCCTGGAGACAGCTAGTTGGCGGCCTATGCCCCAGAAGGGACCACAGGCAGACATGACATGACATGAGTATATGTATAGAGACAACATTGAAATCACTGAAGCTTTAGAATGAACAACAGTAAACTTAACACATTAACCCTCTTAGTCCCGATCCTGGGATTGAATAATTACCCCCCCCCCCCCCCCCCCCCCCCCCTAGTCCTGGATCTGGGATTTGCCGGAATTTACACACAGCAGATTTCCATCACGCTGTGACCATCACTAATTGCTACCACATGTCAAAGCTCTATCAGGTCAGAAGGAGAAACCCTGTAGAGTGTCTGGAAGTAATTATAGCTGCTGGTATGTACTTAGGAGGAAAAGGCCAGCCAGCATGTGTGCATGACCTGATTTTGTGATGGGATGTGAAATCTAGTGGCAGTTTGTGTTCAGAGACACATGAGGATTAAGGAATCGGTAATGTACAGCCTATGACTCCGTGAGATAGGAAGGATGTCCTTACTGTCTAAAATTGAAAAAACTAAAATACCTTCTGCAGTGCTGATGTGCTGCTCCTCCATATATATCTCTTGACTTTAGGATCTTTCATACTTCCGGATCTTTCTTGGTACACTGTTCAACAAACAATACTACCAACACATTAGACTTCAGAAAATTGGAAACAGATTCAAATGTCTCTGAAAATCTAAATGAACAGAAAAACAGAAAAGAACAAAATCAGAAACGATATTGTGTTCCTATAACTTCCTATGTCTAGGAAGAAGTCAGAATTGATGAGTGTAGATTATTATATAGTCAAAAGTATGTTGACATATTAATGAAATGTGATGCAGTATAAGAAAACCCAGCTATAAACATGGCAAACCCTTCTTCGCAAGGCACAGAAATACGTTGTTAGTGTCCAAAATATGAAAGCTTAGGCTTTTACAGATTCTGCATCTTTGACATATTTTTCTTGCTGTGCGCATATAAAAAAAAAAAAACACCCTCAAAACAGCTGAACCCTCTTGCATTCGTATTCTCTGAACACAAATTGCCCCTAGATTTCGCATTCCATCACGAAATCAGGTCAGGCACACATGCTCACTTGCCTTTTCCTCCTTCTAAGTACATACCAGCAGCTATAATTACTTCCAGACTCTAGCAGCAGGCTCTGTTCCTCTGGCCCGATACTGCTTTGGCATGTGGTGGTGATCAGTGAAGGTCACTGCATGATGGAAAACTACTGTGTAAATCCTGGCAAATCCCGGGTCAGGATTAGGGGGAATTTGATCCTGGCTAATCCCAGGTTGGGACTAAGAGGTTAAAGCTAAACCATTTTTAATGTTTTGGAATGGTTTCAAATGACAATGAAACGACAATATACAACTATTTTGGCCAGATATCCCCCTTTTCTATTTCACAATTACAAACCACCAGAAACTATTGCAGATAGAACAATCCTGTTTTCTGGATATTTATGAATTTTGTACTTTCAGAAAACACAAAAAGAAAAAAAAGAGTTAAAAATGATAATTTTGCACTTTAGCTAGGTTTTCACTACCATGTCTTTCAAGTAGACAGCTGTAGTAAATCTGCTATTGCTTCACAGAGTATACCAGAAAACAGGCAGTTCCCATTTTCTTGAGAACTGTTTTGATAATTTCTCTGCTCTCTGAAAAGAAACTCCCAACCATTCTTCAACAGTATTTCCCCCTCCCTGGCATAATCCAGTTTGGCACTGAAAGGGTTAACATTGTTTCTCTGCTCACCTTTATTCTACAATTACAGTGCCATACACACGCCCCAGAACACCACATGCACACACACCAATCTTGCAATGGCAACACTGGGCAGTTAATTCTACAACTACACCACACACACACACACACACACACGCGCACGCCCCAAAACAGTACACTCGCATACACCAATCTTGCAATGGCAATACTACGCAGTTAATTCTACCACTACACACACACACCACACACACGCCCTAAAACAGCACACTCACATACACCAATCTTGCAATGGCAACAATAGGCAGTATTTTATTGAAAGAAAAACGGTTCCAAATATCAGGATCATTTCAACATCTGCAGCCAAAACATGTCAGATTGAAACAAAAGACCGTGAACAGATAGAGATGTGGGAGAAAATGAGGGGAGACAATGTCATGACGTCAAACAGTCCTATGTGATATACATACATCTTTTACAAATGCAAGGTAGGTTGGTACCACAAGATCACCGTCATACATCGCAGCCAGTGGCAATAATGAGACATTCATTCGTTAGGTACCAGCACATTTTGTACAAAATCGCATGACAGTGGCGCGATAAATTTCCCCACATTTTCGGTGCAAAGTTTGTCGATGAAAGTTGTGATCATCATACCAAAAAAATCTCGCATTCTTCTTTTTACACAAAAAACACTGGCAGCCACTCTGTGGTTTTAAAGTGTAAAAACATTGCTGTGGAAATGTGTTCTTTATAAAATGCTCCATTTCACTGCACTACACAATCTGATGGCAACTTACTGAGTCTTGTACAGGCCGCTACAATGAGCACTGTTACCAGTGACGGTTACAGCAATGATTTGAAGTCGCCCTTTTCTGTGACAATACAACTACAAGGGGAAAGTTTGGTGGTGGATGGTGATTCCAAGGAAGCTATACATGATGCTGATATAAACTTAGTGCGTGCTTGCATCTATGGGACTGATATACAAGACAAGTCTTACCATTACACACACTCTCTTTAAGCACACACACACACACATGCATGCATGTTGTTCTCCCTTTCCGCCACACCTTTCCTCACTCATAAACGAGAGAGGGAGAGAGAGAAGGAGAGAGAGAGAGAGAGATAACAAGGCAGCAAGAATATGTGATAAGCATTTTTCAAACCTAACCAAACCAACCACAAAGCTCATTCAATACACTCCACAAACCCCCCTAAATATCTACAGAATAATTGTGCCTGCAAACTGCCCATCAAATAATAATGTGTTGAACACACAACACAGACAAGGAAGGACTGAGTCATACACACAGTCAGTGAAGGGGGTATGTCCACACACAGCTAAACCACAAGTGGTCCTTGGCTTTGGTCCTCCTATACACAGTGGTTTTTTTTTTTCTCTCCATAAAAACCATACAACAAAAACTTGTTGAGTCAGGACAAGGCAACCATCCAACAGAAATATAGGGACATCATCATTATTGCACAATGTACAAGCAGTACCAAGAAGCTGTACAGTATGTCAGAATAATTGAAAAATATAGAACCCCATAAAAAAAAAATTGGCAGAAAAACACAATTTGTGATTCGAAACAAAAAAAAAATGCTGGCACAGAACATAATGATCATGGAAATATTCCAAGACAGTATCAAAAAAAAAAAAAAAAAAAATCTAACCAAACCCAAACCAAAAGGGGGTACAGTGTAGAGACACATAACACTGTACCAAGATTTTGTCCTTTTGAGCAACACCATAGTTCTGTGGTTCTTGAATATAAGTGGAGTATAAGTGCAGCAAGAAAAAAAAATCAAATGAGAGGGAAGGACATTGCCCTAATCTCTTGTGATGGAAACGCAGGAGTGATGAAATAAAAAATAATGTACAGGTGGTAGATTCTGACCAAAAAAATCATGAGCTTTCAGTGTATGCACAAACCAACACTCCTGGATGCATTGACAAACAAATAAATCATGAGCTGTGTGTGTGTGTGTGTGTGTGTGTGTGAGTGTGTGCAACATCCACACCCATGGATTCATAGCAAACTACACGTTTGTTTGTGTTTGTCACTGCACTAACACATTACATCACACATGTCCCTTAACCAACCGTGGTCATGGTGCATGTCACCGACAAGAAACCCTCCATTTGTGGGTGGTCTTGTGCCAATGTCTGGGTCTCAGCTAAATATTTCTGAATCATTCATGATGATGTTCACCGATTTAATTTTCACATTATATATATATATGCATGAACTAAATTTAATTCTAGTTTCATTGTGACAGAAGCCATGAAATGTATGTCTGATTCCTTGCTTATATATCTTCAAACTGAGCTAAGTATCATTTTACTGCTATCTCCAAAAAACAACCCCCAAAAAGTGATTAATGGCGATTTTTTTCATGTATCATATGTCGTAACACTGTTTTGTATTTTCTCTCGTCTTATTCTTTTTCTGGGGTAGTTGTTCCCTCTATATTTGATTTTCTCTTCATTTATACAGTGCATGTCTAATACAGACAAACAGCACAAGAAAACATAAGTTGATTCTGTTTCCAAACACATACTGTAATTTTGCATCAACTTCATTTTGTACTTAAATTTTTTTATTTTTATCCATACACATCTCATCATGTACTTTGACCAGTCATCCCTCAAGCTCATGATTTTTGTTGTTGCTGCTGCTGCTGTTTTGTATTTTAAGTTATATCTCTGTTTTGGCATTTTTCTCTGGACCACTTTGCATGGGATCATGTTCTCCATTCGGTCATGCGCATTTGTTAACAGGACCGAGTCAAACACTTTACTGGTTACTACTAGGATGAGAAATGGGCAGTGTACTGTTATGTGAGGTAATAGCACACACTGATGTAGACAGTGAGCAACTGATGTAAAATGTCACTGGAATGGTCATCGGAATAAGCTGGACTCAATTTGGCTGAATCACAGGCTTTTGTGCAAAACCATTTTTTATCAAAAATGCAATATTTTTCATTTATCAAAAAATAATGTATAAAATACAAAAAAAGAGTATGAAATATAAAAACGCAGAAGTACCTTAAAGCACAGTAGCCTGAGTTTTTCAATGAAATGTTCAGAGTAGGCTTTTACAAACAGGCTATTATCTATCTATTCACAACAACAGTTATACCTACATGCAACAGTATTTCTGCACGACTGACATCATCGCTGGTGTGAGCATGAGGAGGCTGATGTGACATCTTCATGCCAGTGAAGATTTCTGATTTCAGACTTGGGGTGTGTTCCATTTTGCATGACACTGAAACAAACTCTTCAATACATGAATTTCATATGAAAAATCCTCGTATCTCTGTAGTGTGTGTGTGTGTGTGTGTGTGTGTGTGTGGTGAGTGTCTGTGTGTGTATCTGTATGTAAGCATGAGTGTACATATACCTATATATATGCATGCATGTGTGCAAGTGTTTTGAAAATAATTCTTGCCTGTAATGAGAAAAAAATTGCCACTTTTTTTTTGCAAATTATTCTTAAATAAAGCCTCTACTTATGTACATGACATTAGCGCATAAATGAACTGACTAATAATGCTGGCAATGGAACCCTTTGCCTTTAAAACAGGCAGAAAAGCCACGCTCAATACACAAGCTTTTCAGATAACACAGCAAACATAGAATATCATGTAAACAAAAAATGGAGATGAAAAAAATGCCCACACAAAAACATAACAAATGAGTATTTAGCAGGCAGTTGATGATGCAGTATGACAATTCGTATTTCGTAAATGGGGGATTTTGTTCCATATTTTTTTCCCCTGCTTGTTGCGTCTGTTTTCATTTGATAAGATTTCAATTTCTCAAATTAAAATAACACCTGCTTAGGAATGGAAATATTGTTTTAAAGAAATAAAAGAAGAAAACCTATGGAAAATGGAATAGAACGAGTGCAGAGACAGTGATGTAAGTAAAGTAATCTATTAAGAAAAAAAATACCCCAGTATGCTGACTCTATGGAAAAGGGAAAGACCTCACTGAGTCACTTAATAAAAACACATATCATCATCTAAGAAACAGTTTCATCTGGCAGGGTGGGGTCTCTAAACAGCAGTGTGTGTGTGTGGTGTGTGTGTGTGTGTGTGTGTGTGTGTGTGTGTGTGTGTGTGTGTGTGTGTGTTGTGTGTGTGTGTGGTGTGTGTGTGTGTGTGTGTGTTGTTGTGTGTGTGTGTGTGTGTGTGTGTGTGTGTGTGTGTGTGTGTGTGTGTGTGTGGTGTGGTTGTGTGGTTGTGTGGCGTATGCGTGTGTGTGTGGTGGTGTATGTGTGAGGAGAGAGAGAGAGAGAGAGAGGAATAGAGAAGAGAGAGAGAGAGAGAGAGAGAGAGAGAGAGAGAGAGAGAGAGAGAGAGAGAGTGAGAGAGAGAGAGAGAGAGAGAGAGAGGAGAATGCATGTTTGCGTGTGTACATTCTTAGGAAATGGAACTTGCAGTAAAGAAAAACACAAAAACTTTAACATCACTAAAACTGTATTCACAGTGGTCAGCTCTTGTACAGTTATTTGTCAACTACTTAATTAATCTGTAACTAGTTAAGCATACACATCACCTATGTCCTCCTCTAACCAATAATGGTAATGTCATTACTACATAGAAAGTAAACAATGCTGACGTTACATCACCATATTACCCTTTATATCCCTCTATATCTATTTGTCTCATTTAGTCACCACCTAAAAAGAAGTAAAGGTCTATTAATATAAACAGAAATATCAATATCTATTTATACTTAAACTCTAAAAAAAAAAGTTTTTCATCAGTCATCATCAAAATGATGAAGCCCTACAAGAAAGCATTTTCTCTTATCTCAGAGAAATTCTGTGATGTGGCAATGACTATTATCATGGGTTTTCTCTCCTTTAACCCATTCTATACTGTGCCCATTTTGAGAGTAGTCATTTGACCAAAATCTCTTCAGCTTAGTGTTAATCTAGCTCTTTTGCTAAAATCTACATTGGTAGATTCAATTATTGTTTGAACTGCTAGCAATAACAGATTTTACACATAATCTATGTTGCATTTCTGTTCTTAGTACGAACAAGTGTTATTAAGTGAAGCACACAAACTATTTTGCCAAAGGTAGCTGAACACTTTCCTTGGAAAAAAAAAGAAGAAAATAAGTGAGACATACTGAACATGTCAGCTTGGAAAACATACCCAAAATCGTAGCATTACAGTGACACCAGGTCTTTTTTTTTTAGCATGAAATTTGGTGTGCTCTCTGAAGGGACAACACGTAACATACCAAAGTACACTAACACATGATACAGCACCACCCTATTCCTCCTCTGAACATCCCCCCCCCTCCCCATTTTTACAGCATACTCATAATATGCTTGTTTGCACAAGACATTATTCTCTTTTTAACCTGTGTTCTTTAAAGTCTGCTGATGCAGGCTATTTCCCATCTTTGCCCTGTCCAAAAGACAAGTACCTAGAACAGCATCTGAAGTATAATGGAATGAGGGAGAAAAAAACAAGTCTAGTTAAGAATGTGACCTTTACTGCAGCCTCAGATTTTTAAACAGGTAGGTTAACTTCCTATATATATATATATATATATACATCCATCTGACACTCCTCTTCTCTGATGTGGTTCTACCCTTCACAGGATGAGCTAATGTGTGTGAAAAACAACAACAAAAAACAACAACCAAAAAAACCAGGCTGAGCTAATGTGTGTGAGGTCTTCCTACTGTGTGAAACATTTCCCTACACACTGCCCTTTTCAACCTTGGGGTTCAGATGGGCCTTTCAAACCTGTTTGTTTGGACCTGTCAGGGTGAAAAGGATGTGCTGCCAAAGCAAATGTTTGAAAAGTGTATGAAGTAAAGGCCGCTGCAAGCCCTGAGGCTTCAATCACTTCCTACACAAGGCACAGACACTGGCACACACAACATGACCTTCACCTTCAAACTGAGCACTGATTGGTTGGAGGATGCGAGCTGTTCTTTTGAGAGAGAACATGATCTATTTCTTATAGGTCAGGGTGAACCCTGACGCCTCAAGATACACATTTAAGGTTATGGAAGATCTGTTTTTGCCTGACCTGAGGTTAGTCTGTTGGCCTCTTAAGAGGTTGACTCTGAATACCTCCCCTTGTAAACAGTGCTGCAGTGTGTGCTATTTTTTGGAACACACCTAGTTATGAAAACTGCGATGTGCTACTTGCTTCCAGGGGTGTAATTTGGAGTGTCCCTTACCTTGCTCTCATCTTTACCTCAAAGGAGTCTGTCAACATCTTATCATCAAGCTCAAGATAATACCCCTTGTGAGAATCTGGCCTCATCTTTTGGCTAATTAGCAGTGCCATAACTTGCCAACACTTTTATCTACATAAGATAACTTGTCATTTATCTATTTAGATTTTCCTGGGCTTGTACCATCTAGAAAATTATCAAATAGGAAAAATAATTGTGTTTTGAATCCTTTATTCATTTACCTTTCAAGACATACATACTATGGGTGTTCATTCAGTAACAAAGTCTCAAGAATTTTTGAAAATATGTACTATTTATATACCTAGGCCAACAGGTTTAAGCCCTATTTCCAAAGCATCAAGAAGGTTAAACCTTGTGCAGTTTTTAGGAGTACAAAAGTTATTAGAATACTACTTGGTGACACTATGAAGAGACAAGTTCTGCCATTTAGTAAAAGAAGGCAAGCCAATGCAGTTTCAGACTGTGTTTATCTTCCTATGAGACAACAAGCTGAGAGCAGAATTCTGGAACACAGAGGTTAAACAAACTGAGACAATTCCCTCTCTTCAGCTCCTGAACTAACACAGATGTGCATTATTGTCATAATTGGTGACACGCTTTGGTGTGGTTTTCAATTTCTAAGGTTTTCATTCTTTGTGGATTTTCTTACCCCCTCAAATTAATGACTGAAAAAAAACCTCTCAAAACATTTGCCCCTGTTTTCAACAGAATCACCGGGATGCCTGAATTTCAATGATCAGTTTCTATGCATTTGTAACAAATATTTGTCATCATTTTGCATTAATAAAGAGAGAGAGAGAGAGAGGAGAGAGAGAGAGAGAGAGAGAGAGACAGAGAGAGACAAGAGAGAGAGAGAGAGAAAAGAGAGAGAGAGAGAGAGAGAGGAGAGGAGACAGAGAGACAGAATGAGTGAGTGAGAGAGAGAGAGAGACCTAGAGAAAGAGAGACAGTCAGACGACAGACAGACAGACAGAGACAAAGAGAGAGATGATGATGAAGTATTACAATCAAGGGTAACACCTTTGTTTTTTAACAAAACATGCTAAACTTGTAAGAAGACAGAAAAAAGCCAGACACGGATAAGACGAAACTCAATGCAAGGGGTAAAAAAAAAAACCAAAGTAATGAGCAGCACCCATGTAGACCTACCATGATTCAGGTCCACATCAACATAAGCAGGCCCACTACCTTGGCACCAGTTTCTATTTATAACAAACTTTACCACTATGTGCACAGTTGATGTGACTCGTCAGTTTTTGGTATGTGTACATATCATTATGTACATATGCGCAGGCACATACCAACACACAGGTACAGATGAAAACACACATAAAACACACACACACATATATACACATACACTCTTTCTCTCACACTCAGATGCCACATACACACACACACACACACACACACACACACACACACACACACACACACACACACACACACACAACACAGAGCCTCAATCATATAAATCCATACCTTGCCATACAGTCCAAAACATACTGTAAAGCTCACCCCATTTCTACTACACAAATGTCAAAACCATCAATGAAGGCATACAATGTAGACCTGTACATATAACAGCTTCACTCTCACACACAGAGAACACACTAGCCTGGAAACAAAAAAAACAAAAAACCCCAACAAAAATATCCTCAGCACCAATACTAGCGTACTGATTCATCATCCAAGTCGCACAGTACCTATGTGGCACAAGCCAGTAGGCAGACAGGCAACCAACACTGGGACTGGGAGTATCATCTATCCTCGCTTCTCTCCTCAAAGAGCTCACTGCCTTCAGCAGACAAAACACAATTATTGCAAACAGTCTCAGTGCGTGAGTGAGCTTACGATGTGTAGAAACCCCGAACAATTTGAGAGAGAAAAAAAAACAACAAAAAACCCCCCGAATGCCTCTTCAATGTATATATGTATGTGCAAAAACTGACAAACCAACCAACAGGAACAAGGTCCACACGACTGTAAGGTCACTGGGAAGTAACAACCAGGTTTGTGGTGATCACTGTATGAGTGAGTGAGTGAGTGAAATGACAAACAATATCTAATTAAGCCCACAAACACACACACCAAAATAATAAAAATAAATATTTTCTTAAAAAAAAACAAAACCTACAGACAAAAAAAACGAATGTACAAAAACGTGTCCACAATGACTTTTTTTTCAACCAAGAAAATGAACTAAAATGACCAGAAGAACACTTTCCCGAGAAAATGCTTGATTTTCTTTTCGTCAAAAAAAGTGACCTCTTCAGTTCCATATCAATCCTTCCCTCTTGTGAACATATAATAAAATATTTTCAAGCTTCAAACAAGTTGGGTTTGTGGTTAATAGGGTTACATGATTAATAATTCAGATCATACTCTGACCATAAAAAGAAGATCATTCCATTACAACAACAAATTCATTTCCACAAGGGGAAAAAAAAAGTAAAACTTTCAAACTGCAATTTAAAAGAAAAAGGAAGCAAAAATGAAAATAATAAAAAAAAAGTGAAACCGCAGAATGAGATTCCAACAGAACAGTAACGTGAGTAAGGAAGATATCATACCACTGAGCAAAGGAACCCCTGCTGCAGGCAGCCCCAGTCTGGACTGCAGGCAAGGAAGACAAGTCTCGCTTTTTGGCAAAACAACACCATCTTGAATGCTGCTCCCACACTGGCTAAGGACTTGGCATCGCTTCAAAATTCACTACCCTACTCCTGTTCTCTTTGGTTGGTCTAGGAAACGGGTGATGTCTTCACCTAACTGGAAATTGGCCACAGGACTTGCACATAGTTGTACGCACACTTTGCTAATCCAAAACCCACAACTCTCTTCTTCCCTGGGCTTGCTGATGCCTAGACTATTTTCTTGCAGTTCACGAATGCAAATTACTTAAGACATGAGTGTGGAGAAGGATCACTGCTTCATGATTGTAAAAAAAACTGACTCTGTACTGTACATGACTTGTACACACACACACGCTGTCTTCTATGACACATCATCACAGGAAGAGGGGATTGTGTGTGTGTGTGTGTGTGTGTGTGAGCAGAAAATCTCCCTGCCGGACAGAAAGAAACCTTCTGCCCCAACATGAATGACGAAGGAAGTGGAGGAAGGGAGGGAGGAAGGAAGAACAGCCGGTCATCATTTGGGGTTAGTGCTGAAGGGGGCAGGGGTGGGGGAGGGCGCGGGCTCACACACGGTGGAAAAATCAGGCCGCGGCGGCTTCTTCATCGACCGGCGGCTTCATCTTGATGGGCGGCTTCGGTTTCTGCGCCACCGGCGGCGGTGTGGAGCTACGCCGCACCAGGTCCGTCTTCGACACCGGGAAGGGGGTGGGGTGTGGGTGTGGGTCGTGTGCATGCCCGACCTGGGTACACCCCCGGGCCCGGGCACCATGACGCTGTGGCTGCGGCCGATCATGCCCATGCCCTCGCCCCTGCCCAGAGGCGTGGTGCGGGTGGAGCTGGTGCCCCCGAAGCTGGCCCGGCTGGGATGCGGCGAGCCAGGTCCGTCTGGGTGACCAGCGGGTGCGTGGGGATGGTGGGGTGGAAAGGGCCCCCGGGGGGGTAGTGCAGGCTGGGCAGGTTCCGGATGAGCTGCTGCGGAGAAGGGGTCATCGTCTGCTGCAACGGGTCGTCATCGTCTGCTGCTGCTGCTGCGGGCTGGTGGGCTGGGTGCTGGTCTGCGGCGTGCCGGAGGGCTGCGTGCTGGGCATGAAGGGCTGGTGCGACTGGAGCATGGTGGTCTGTTGCATAATCAGCTGCTGGATGGTGGGCTTGTGGGGGCTGGGCTGGTGCGACCCCGGCTGGAAGCTGCTGCTGCCACCAGAGGAGGAGGAGGAAGAGGAGGAGGACTGCAGCATGCTGGGCAGGCTGGACTGGTGGTGGTGGCTGCGGTTGTAGGCCGACGCCGCGAAGGACGACACCAGCGCCTGCACGTGACGCTCCCTCCCCACGTCCCCGGGCTCGCTGGAGATGCTGCCCCTCCCCGCCGGGGAGGGCGTGCGGTGGAAGGGGGAGGAGGAGGACGACCCCCCCACCCCACCCCCTCCTCCCCCCCCGCCAGGCCCCAGACTGGACGTGCGGGTGGGCACCGAGGGGGCGGGCCCCACCACCCCTACCCCCACGACCACAGGGGCGTCCGCCTTCTTCAGGGTGCCCTGGTTGGACTGGGCGAAGGTCTCGGCAGCCGTGGTGGGGCTGTCCTGGTCGCTGGAGTCCTGGGAAGAGTTGTTAGAGCCTTCGGGGAGGTCCAGGACCAGGTCCGGGTGTGTTTCGGAGTCTGCTTCAGCTTGACCACGGGCAGACTCATCCTCTTGTCCGTCTTCTGCTGCATCTCCAGGGACTTGAGCCCCGCCATCACCTCCTCCAGGGCGTGGTCGATGTCCAGGGAAAGCTCGTCGGCCGCCGAGTCCGTCAGCAGGGGCGAGGAGGAGGAGTCGCCCCCCCCCGCCCCCCCCCCGTGAAGGAGGAGGAGGAGGTGGAGAGGTGGGAGGAGGAGTGCTGCGAGGACTCCATGGAGGAGGGGCACAGCAGGGAGTCCCCCCCGCCCCCTGTGGAGGTGGACAGCACTGACGAGTCCATGGGCGACGTCAGGGAGGAGTCCATGGGGGGCTGGGGGGAGTAGGACGA
>CM060332.1:31871336-31901336 GCA_030674155.1 Stramonita haemastoma
ATGAAATGATGAATCAATATAATCCATAGTCTGTGAATTAATATATTTACACAATAACCATGAACAAGATTTTTTTCATTTTACTAGTCTCAAATAACAAAAAATAGAGTTTAACAGTTGCATTGTGAAAAGATACATATTTACAATATAAACAAGACTAAGATGGAATGGAAAGTATAATGGACAGAGTTTAGAAAATCATTGTCGTTTCATCTATCACTACATGTACCACACTTTTTAACATCAAACACTATCTAAACCAGATAGGAGACATACTTCTCTAAACATCTTTAGGTGCAACACCATTTCCTATCGTTCTCCCCCCCCCCCCCCCCCCCCCAATTTTTTGTGCTCTCTTTCTTACTTATTTCTTCTTTCTTTTCTCAGGTGGATTTTCAGCTTAAAGTTGATAAGGATATATGACAAACTTCATCATCTGTTTTGGGACAGTACTGATTTTAAAAAAACAACCCAAAATTATAAACAGTACATAACATAAACATGCACATATCAATGTTTACTATCTTTGATGATCATACTTGATCCACATACCATAAACAGCAACAAAAAAAACAAACAAACAAAAAAGCTGTTTGACCCACACAGAAGCTGGTGTTCTGAAAAGTCACAAGTAATTCCTACTACCTGTTAACAGTAACACAACACACGTTTCAGTGAGCTCAAACCAGAGAATGACATGTAAATCTTTCAAAGATTAAATTTGTATGTTTCAAATCTGAAAAAAAAAAAAACAACCCAATTTCATCATTTGATATACTGGTATAACAGTTCATTCTGTACCATACCAACACAGTCTGCAAGAGTTTTACTTTAATCTGTTCTTGGTAATTACCGTGAAACCAGCAGATACATAACAACAAAACGAACATACAGAACCCTCAATTCCCAAGTTTTTTTTTTAAGTGCTGATACACTTCAGCATCAAAATACAACCCCCAGTATACATAATACATGATAGGTATAAAGATACACCAAATATAATTACTGTACAAGCATTGTATAGAGGAGAATACTCCTGTAATTCATTGCTAACTACACTACATGACAGTTTTAATTAATAAATACACAATAGCAGTTATTGAATGCATACAACTAGTATACCAGTACCCACAACCATGTACAGTACAAAATACATGGGCATCAAACCAAGCACAGCTAACAAATGCAGTCATAAATGATTTAAAAAAAATGTCATGCACAACTTTGTTGAACAAACCACAGTCATTAATTTTATAGAACTTGAATAAAGAGAACCAAATATACCTACTTAAAAAGAAAACCCAACCCCCCCCCCCCCCCCCCCCCCCCCCCCCCCCAATGAACACTGGCAACTGATTCCACAAAAGTTAACTCCAATTCCAACAAGAAAAGTCCAAAACACGGCCTATGATACCTATTTCTAAATCTTTTATGTGACTAACTGCTGGGAAAAAATGACAACCTGAAATGTCTGTAATATAAGGCAAAAAAAATAATTCTGTGTGTTTGGTCATAGGGTTGGGGGGATTTAAAAGAAAAAAAAAAGGAAAGATTTTTAAAGCATGGCAATTACTGGCCAGATAATGAAGATATATAACACTAAGAGTTATTTGTAATGATGATAATGATAACAATGAAAATGACAGTTATCATTTTCGGACAGTATGTTTTAAAACTGAAGTAAAAATAGCAGGTATAGGCCTAAAATGCCCTGAAGCGTTAAACCCCTAGGCAGGCCAAAGCATTACAAAACATCAGGAATACAGCAAAAGTCTTACATACTCATATAAACCCCAGCAATTATACATTTCATAGTTTTTCAAGCAGCAGCAGCAGAGAGAACAACAACAACAACAAGAACACACACACACACACACACACACACACACACACACACACACACACACACACACACACACACACACAACACAAGGGATAAAACCAATTTTTTGTCCAGTAAAAATAATGAGCATGTAAATGATCCGATGTTGACAACAGCATGAACCCTTGATTGACATGTACTGTTTAAAGGATTCAGCCTCTGCCACACAGTGGTAACTTTTTCCGTAATGTTCTCTTTTGACTCTAAAGTTCAGCTATATGAGTGATATACCACAGATGTAACAACAATGAAAACCTATTAATTCAAATCAATCAATCCTTTTCCTTGTAAAAATATATATTATGGAAGGACGGTGGCAGAATGGTTAAGACGTTCGCCTGCCAATATGTAAATCGTGAGTTTCTGGGTTCGAAACCTAGCCTCGCCCTTTCTTCCCAGTTTGACGAAAAAAATCGAACTGAATGTCAAAGTCATTCGGATGAGACTCGAAACCGAGGCCCCGTGTGCGAATGCACGCAGAACATCTTGCGCACACGTTAAAACCCCGTTCCACCTTTCGGAAGAGTAGGCCATCGTGTGCCGGTAGGAGCGGATGACAAAATTATAAACAAACCAGCATGCACACAGGTGTCGTGTTTAGACACCATCCCTGAAGAAAAATCGGGAGTTGGAGTTGGGGATCTTTGCGCCTGGTGGCAGCATGATCTGTGGCTCTGTAGGTCAAATGCAAGCGCTTTGATTTGTCTTTACAAGAGATAGCGCTATACAAATTCCATGTATTAATATTAATTAATTAATTAATTAATTAATTAATTAATATTTCCCCCAACACACACACAGAGGCACAAACCATTCTTTTCCTTGAATACTTCCTTCTTCCCCCAACACACACACACAGACATGCACACACACACACACACACACACACACACACACACACACACACACACACACACACACACACACACACACACACACCAACAACTAAAATCCCCAAACCTTGGAAGCTATAAAAAGAAGTAACAACCCCTTTAGGAGAAGGAAATTGCCCATATTCATGACAGTATTCAACATGGTTATACACTTACAATTATCTTATGCTGTGGGTTTTCAATCAAGACAAAAACTCATACCTAACTTTCATCATAAGCATGCACTATACTAAAAATACAGGAGTACAAAAAATACAAATTGGATATACAATACGAACCCCATCTTTCCCCTCAAATAATCCAAAACCAAAAACCTGCTGATAGTTTATTTATACACTTTAAGCATAAAAATATTAATACATGAAAGCACCCAAATATCAAAATCACAGAGAAAAAAAAAGGATAATCAGAATAAAATAAATAAAAAACAATAAAATGAAATACAGATAACAAAATACTGAATTTTTGTTAAAAAATAAAACAAGAAGAAAAGATAGTGAATGAATAAAAAAATGTACAAATTAAGTTAATATCCAGAGGTGTAAAAGCACAGAAAGGCAAAAATCAATACACATACTAGAAAAGATGATATTTCTAGTGCAGAACTTCTGGTGATAAAAATGAGATGTAAACTCGAATAGTATAAAGCATCCTGTTGCACTTTCAACCGCAAAATAATACTGTCTCTTATTTTTTGTGGATAACATTTTGCGAGATGTAAACCCTTTGCTCATGATATTCCATTAATTTCTTATCACAGAATTATAGTGCGGGGAAGCATATGATTTGAAAGCTCTAAAACATCAGTAATACATGAGCTAAGAATGACGTGATCATAACTGTAATACAATTTTTTTTTTTTTTTTACAAATAAACATGCATGAAATGTAAATAATAAAATATAAAACAAACCCTGGATAATACAAAACATAGGAATGTATCTTACCAAATACAGAACCTGAAATGTAATGAATATCCCCACAGATTAATCATTATTGACAAAGTCTCTCTTTCTTTCTCAGTTCCATTTCACAATTTTGTGCGCACCATTTAAACGAAACTAAATCAAGCCCTTTACAGGACCCTTGTTACTGTGAACAAATCATGGTGCTTGCACACACATCAGTTACTGCAGACCATTCTGACAACGAAAATGACTTTTCTGAACTTAGTTTCTTCCCTAGACCCCTTAATTAGGTTTGAAGCACTGCAATGAATTTCTTTAAAAGAAATTTTCATATGCAAATCTGGGAGCCATGACAGCCTAGTGGTTAGAGCATTGCCTACATGATCTGGTGGCCCGCCTGTTTTAGGGAATTTCACCCGGAGTAAACATAACATAAATACTGTCTCCACTCCCCAACAGTCTTTTGGATGAGACTATAAACTGAGGCCCCATGCACAAACACACCCTGAATATTGTGCACACATGTTAAAAACCAGTTCCACCTTGTTTGGGAGAGTCAGCCATTTCATGCCAATGGGAATGGGTGACAAATCTTTAAAAACCGCATGCACGTCTTATGTTTAGACACCATCCATGCAGCTGGAATGTAGTTACCTTAATGGTGGGTAAAAATGGTCGTATACACAAAATCTCACCAATGGTAAACCTTAAAGCTCTAGCCAAGGAACCCCCCACCCCCCCAAAGTGAACAAGCTGAACCTGGTGGAGCCCATCCCTCTCCAGTTTGTAAGGTGCATGCTGAACATGTCAGTATCCACTGTCATCCATACCACCAGCCTTAACTGCCCTAATCCTCTGCAAACAAGTGGATGGATGTTTCATGTGTGCACAGAAGATGATGTGTGAGCATTCTTAATACTGAACCATTCACAGTCTCATCCAAAGAGTTTTTGGGGAAGTGAATTCAGCAGCAATGTTTCCATCTACACATCAAATTGCTTGCAGACTGATCATTTACTGACACTCTTTGTATGGCAAAGTAAAATGACAACCCCACCCCTCCCCAACATATGAGCAAGGATTACCATCTAAATGTACTATTAAATTCTGACATACGACAGTTAAGCTCAGTAGCTCATAACAACAACAGAGAGAAACGATCCATTAGACCTTGTAAATATTCATAGAGAAGAAAATTAGTACCAAAAGCCACAAAGAAAAACGTGTACCTGTTTTTATTTAGAAAGACTTCAGATTCATTGCTGATTTTTTTGGCGCTTTTTTTTGTAAAGAACTAAACTATTTTTTCACCCATTCTCAGTCCACATCAAGAAAAATGATAATTAAACACCCCCCTGGTTTATGACTATGCCAAAAACTCTGAACACATCCCTTCACATATACGTCAGTGTAGGTTATCACATTTCTTCTCATAGATACAAAATAACAGACAGATTCTCTGGCAACACATGCACAGTGGATGCCATGCCTCAAATTAAGCACATAGAAATGAAACTTTTCCTTTCTGGTTCTTGATAGCAATTAAAACATTTTTTTACCCCCCCCCCAAAAAAAAACCCCACAAAAAGCCCCACAACAACAACAAAAAACAAAACAACCCCCCCTCCCCCCCCCCCATGAAAGATCATGTCAGGAATATTGACACGTTTCTTTCATAAACAAAGATTTCATTGCAATACAACTAAATTATATTATTATACTGTTATATAAAAATATGTACGATGCCAAAATTCTGAACAGGAACATTTTTTCAGTGGTGAATACTGTACATGCAGATTGTGCAAGCTGAGAGAAAGGAGTCTGAATTTCAGAAGGTCAAAGTCTGTAGTTCCACCAACATGGGATCAGGTCTAACACACTTTCTTTGGATAGGACAGTTACATGGGTACAACACAAACAGCCAGTAGCATGCACATTCAAACCAGTTTCTTTTTTTTTTTTTTCTTTTTTTTTTTAAAGGACAACATTTCTGAAGGGCAGCTTCTATATAAGTTTCTGACTGTGGAAAAACCAAAGAAAAGATTTTTGATACTGAGTATACAGATTATTATTTATTACGTACAACAACAAGCAGGAGCACATATGAATGATGAACGATGATACAATACAATCCATGTCTTCAACAATGACCACAACACAATGAATCATTCTCTCCAACATCAGATGTGCACTCTCACCTTCGTCATCGCTAGGAATGGAACTGGTTTCGTCTTCGTCCTCGTCCTCTGCTGTGCTCAAAGTGTTTCTGCAACATTCATCTTTCTGTCATTCTCTGTAACAGTCAGGGGGTCTTTCTCATGGGGTCCTCTTGTCTTCAGGGCTGTTGGCGTGTGGTGTGTACACCACAGTGTGTACGACCATTCAGATACAGGTCTTCATGTGGCTGAAGAAAGGAATTATTTAAGTGTTTTTTTTTTGGCTTATTGAAACATTAGAGTAAAAATCTTATTTTACTTTTTCCCCACAATAACCTGTACTTTTTTTCAATACTATACTCGCACATAAAAAAACAATAAAACAACACACACACACACACCACTTACCCCCATTCACCCATACATGTACATTCAACCCCCCCCCCCAAAAAAAATCAAACCAAAACAAACAAAAAGCCCCCTACCCCCCAACAACCACTACCCCCCCCCCCCCAAAAAAAAAAAATCAAACTGAAACAAACAAAAATAAACCAAAACAAACCAAAAAAAACCCTACCCCCAACAACCCTCCTCCCCCCACCCAAAAAAAAAAATCAAACTGAAACAAACAAAAAATAAACAAACCCCACCCCACAACCCCAACAACCCCCCCCCCCCCCCACCAAAGCCTTCCACCCCACAGCAGAGTGAGTACCTGCTGTTTTCCAGGATGCACTTTTCGTAGGTCTGGCCCTCGCTCACCCCCATTCACCCATACATATACATCCACCCCCACTCCAAAAAACCCAAACCAAAACAACCCCCCCCCACCACACAACAACCCTCCCCCATCCCCACCCACACAACAACCCCAAACCCCACCCCTAACCCTCTCACCCCACATCAGAATACCTGCTGTTTTCCAGGATGCAATTTTCGTAGGTCTGGCCCTCGCTCACCCCCATTCACCCATACATATACATCCACCCCCACCCCCCAAAAAAAAAAACCAAACCAAAAAAAACCCCAATCCCCGCCCCACAACAACCCCCCCACCCACCCCCACAACAACCCCACCCCCCACAACAAACCCCCACCCACACCCCAAAACCTCTCCACACCACATCACAGTACCTGCTGTTTTCCAGGATGCACTTTTCGTAGGTCTGGCCCTGGGTGGCGGGGAAGAGCTCCTCCTGGTGGATGATGATGGTCTTGATGATCTCGTTGACGGAGGCCTGGTACGACACCTGGTCGCGGTCCGGGGGGATGGGCAGCAGGGTGGGGCCGAAGCAGATGGCCAGGTTGTAGGGCTCCATCATGTTCTCGTCACTGTACTCCGACAGACTGGGGTGACAAAGAAACAAAACCAACAATAACACACCGTTCGTCATTAATGGGCTTTCTCTGAAGTCGGAGTATGGCTGCCAATATGGTGAGGTACGTTAAAAACTCTTGGGCAAGTAAACTTTTCATCTGGTGTACTTCCTATCTCACAGTGATTCTGAGGTGGGATGAGTGAGTCAGAGAGCATATTCTGGGTGTTAACCTCTTGCATTCGGTGTCTCTGAACACAAACTGCCCCTAGATTTTGCATTCCATCACAAAATCAGGTCGGGCACACATGCTCCCTCGCCTTTTCCTCCTTCTTAGTACATACCAGCAGCTATAATTACTTCCAGACTTTCAGCAGGGTTTCTACCTCTAGCCTGATAGAGCTTTAGCATGTGGTTGCAATTAGTGATGATCACAGCAGGACGGAAATCTACTGTGTGTAAAACTCCCAGCAAATCCTGGTTCAGGACTAAAGGGGGGCAATTATTCAATCCTGGCAAATCCTGGTAAGGGATTAAGAGGGTTAAGCTGGGGAACGTGCAATAACACTGACGAACAGATGAATGAATGAACTGATTAATAAATGTATGAAGATACTAATCTAACAAACTGAAAAAAAAAAGAGATACAGATGCATAAAAATAAATGTGTGATGATATTAACATCGATCAATAGATAAAACAAATGGACAATGAAAACATTTTTTATCATTAACAGATAAGAGAATAAATTATCAAATAGATTAATCGATTGCATAAATATACAAACCAAACAACACCCCCCTCCCCCCAAAAGCACATATTCATGGATAAATAAATGCAGAATGTGATTAAGGCTGATCAATAGTTAGATAAAACAATAACAAATTAAAAAGATTCATAAATAAAACACACTATAAACACAACAAATGAATAAAAGACTTCACCCACACCAGGCAACCAACACACACACACACACACACACACACACACACACACACACACACACACACACACACACACACACACACTGAGACACACACACACACACACACACACACACACACACACACACACACACACACACACACACACTGAGACACACACACACACACAAAAAGGACACAAAAGAGAGAGAGGACTGACTGGTTGAGGAAGGCAAAGAGGTATCGCATGACGACGAAGATGGACCGGGGCAGAGTGCTCAGCAGATCCTTGATTCGGTCCAGACGTCGCTGTGTGCCAATCTCCACTGAAAACATCAACAACAACACTGTCAATACACAAGTGTAACAGAGTGGACACTGGCCCATGTGATGTCCCATTTCTGTACAGCTTCTATGGTGGGTACAGCTAGCCAGTTAGGACATGAACTCTAAAAAGAGGTTGCATAAATTCTACCTTTCACCATGAAGGCAAAGAGTATGCAATGGAGGGGTTTCGACCACCATTCAAGGAAACAGAGCATCACACAATTGGCAGGTGTGTCCCAATTTAGTTACACAACACTGCAACAGGGCTCTGATTGCATGGGAGGTTATCTACTTACACCCCATCACACAAGGAAGGTGGCAGGACAGTCATGACATTCACCTGCCTGACAAGAAAATCTTGAGGTTCTGGATTCGATGCCAAACCTTGCCCTTTCTTCCCAGTGGGGACAAGAAAATTGAACTGAATGTCTCTGTTCTTTGGATGAGACTATAAACCAAGGTCCCAAATGTGAATGCATGCAGAACATCTTGTGCACATGTTAAGACCTGTTCCACATTTTGGAAGAGTTGGCCACTGTGTATCGGTGGGAATGGATGACAAAATTTACAAAACTGCATAAAACACATGGGGACTGGATGCTAAAAAGCAAATGAGTGCTTGTTCCTTGAAATAAAACAATTGAAAGTACTCCCCCCCAAAAAAAACAAAACAAAAAACAAAACAAAAAACCCCCCAAACCCCAACACTTGAAGAATTAAAAAAAACAAACCAAAACACCCACACACTCACATACACACACCCACACACATACACACACACATAAACACACACACACACCCACAAACACACATAAACACACACACACACATGCGTGCATGAACGCACTCAGAACATCTTGCGCACATGTTAAATCCTGTTCTGCTTTTCGTAAGAGTAGGTCATCGTGTGCTGGTGGCAAACAGATGACATTTACAAAACTGCATACACACGGGGACTGGACGTAAAAAAGCACAAGAGTGCTTATTCCATTATCCTTGATATAAAAGAATAATTCAAATCAAATAGATCAAACACACACACACACACACACTCACCCACCCACCCACCTACACATCCACCCCCCACCCCCCCCAACACACACACACCCACACACAGAGAGAACCCGAACTCACTGGTGCACTCCACCAGGGCATCGAAGAGGTGGAGGGGGAAGAGAGGTTCGCGCAGCTCCCTGAAGTACAGCTTGAGGACACCCGCCACAGAGTTGATGTCACTGGCGTCTACCACATCCACCAGGGCATCCTCCCCTGAAAACACACACACACACACACACACACACACACACACACACACACACACACCATGTCTTCTGTCACGAGGACCTCTGTCTGCTGTTATGGCTCTAAAGAAAGCTAGCCAGTGAAGCTAACCTAAGGTGGTCGGACTGTTTGAAGACACCAGCCTCTGTGTGTGTGTGTGTGTGTGTGTGTGTGTGTGTGTGTGTGTGTGTGTGTGTGTGTGTGTGTGTGTGTGTGTACACACACACAAAGAGAGAAAAGTATGGTGCTGCACTAAACCACTCATACAGCAAATCTGTATGCCATCCAAGCATAATCAGATACAGTGGCATACGCAGAATCGGACAGTTAAGACCTTCATCTGCCTAATAAATAAACGATGAGCTTCCCAGCCTCATCATTTTTTCAAGATTATAAACTGTGAGTGAATGCATGCAGAACATCATGCACATCATTATGTCAAAAAGCCTTTCGGAAGAGTAGGCCATCTCGTGATGATTAGCATGGATGACTACAACCCCCCCCCCAAAACCACATGCACACTGGGGTTGTGTTTATGTGTTTAGACACAATCCCTGAAGTCAGAATGCAGCTACATGAACAGGGGGGGGGGGGGGGGGGGGAAACAAATGGTGATACGCAAAAAACCCTCACCACTGGTGAACTTTCTAGCCCAGATAAAGGGGAAAAAAAGTTTATGTAGCTTTTGATAAATGATAACTTACAGCTGAAGGTCTGGTGAATAAATTGTAGTGGAAACACAATTCACAGTTTAACCTCTGGCCTGTGCTGTAGGTGTAGACCATCCATCCTTCTGTTTAAGTGGAATGTTGAAAGGAAGTAACCACACTTCTAACAAAAACAAAGCTGGAATTTTTCAGCTCCTTTGTGTCATATAACTACTCAGTTAACAGAGTTCCTTCCCTTGGTCCTTCAAAATCAGATCATATAAGGTCTCTTGGCAAGAAGAATTTTTATTTCTTAACACATTCATGAACTTCTGCACTGCACGGGTGATCTGAAATGGCCAAGCATCTCATTTCAGATTAAGTGAAACAACTGAAAAATACTGCACGATGCAAACAGAAGATCTTTATGTTGTAAGCTTTCAAGCAAGAGAGATTGATGAAGATAACATTGATTTTGACCCCGACTATGAGCATGATAGTTTTAAGTCACACAATCGAAATATTGCAAGTGCAGACTGTCCATACAAGCTATCTTTACGTTACAATTTTGTGTGAGATTTTTTGCTGTAGCTAATTGTTTTGACCATAGGGGGTGAAATAACCTAAATGGTTAGAGCACTGAGCTCACGATCTGATGACGTGGGTTCTAGCCATTACCAAGACACCTGTTCTTGGGGATTTTTCCCTTGCAGCTAACATCCGCAAGCAGACTACAAGCCATATCCAGAATCGCCCTACGATGGACTCCAGACGGTCGAAGAAAGAGAGGCCGCCCCAAGGAAACTTGGAGGAGAACAGTAGAGAGGGAGATGAAGGAAAAGGGTTGGACATGGGGCCGTCTGGAGCGTATTTCAGCCGACCGAACATCAGTGGCGGGCTCTAGTTGAGGCCTTATGTGCTACCTGAGCACAAAGAGGACTAGATAGATAGATAGTTAACATCCAAACTGACTCAAATCCCTGGAAAGTTCATCGGATGAGACTATAAACCCAAGTACCAAGTGCATAGAACATTCTGCACACAAGTTACAACCCTTTCCACTTTGGGAGGAGTAGGCCATTGAGTGCCACTAGGAATAAATACAACCCCCCCCCCCCCCCCAGTACACTGGTGGTGTGTTTAGAACCATCCCTGAAGATGGAATGTGTCCACCTCAATGGTGGGCAACAACTGCATATGCAAAATCTCACCATTGATGCGTCTCAGAACTCTGAGGAATGAAAAATATAAAACCAAAGAATGAAATTCCCTTGAATTCAAAGGTGTCATTGTATGTTAGTAACTAGCATCTTTAGTGTCACTGATGGCATATGTGCAAGGTTCAATATAAAGTTCAATATAAAACATGTTGAAGTGTGTCGTATTTTGCAGACCTGACTGAATCATATTGCACAGTTTTCAGTCTAATATACTAATTAAACCATTATCTTATTTGTATTTATAACATAATTTTTATCGTTTTCATTGTGGTGATACTAACACTCATGCATTTTTGTTGAACAGTTCTAGAGCTTATAGGAAAACAAACAGATCAGTGATATTCATGATTTTTGGCTCTCATTCAGTATTCACAGAGTTCACAGAGCCTGGTGGATAGCATGTGTGTGTGTGTGTGTGTGTGTGTGTGTGTGTGTGTGTGTGTGTGTGTGTGTGTGTGTGTGTGTGTGTGTGTGTGTGTGTGTGTGTGTGTGTGTGTGTGTGTGTGTGTGTGTGTGTGTGAAAATGCATATGCGAAGTGTATGAGCTTGTACATGCAGGTGGTGTATTTATTCATTTCTGTGCTTTTTTTTTTCTTACCTGATTCAAAGACAGCTTTGAAGTTGTTGATTTCTACCTGGGCTCCTGATACTCTGAACAGACCTTGGTGATGCATACCTGGTCAACACACAGTTCATTGTTTCTCTTCACTTACGATACACACCATTCACACTTTCTTCAATTAGGATCACAGTTTATCATTTCTTCAATAATGATGTGCATACTTAATTATTTCTTCAGTAATGATGCACAGAATTCATTATTTCTTCCATTACAATGCACATAGTTCTTCAATTATGATGTACATAATTTACACTTTCTTCAATGATGATACCCATAGTTAATTATTTCTTCAATTATGATGCCAATAGTTCATTATTTCTTCAATCATGATGCACATTGTTAATGGTTTCTTCAATTGTGACACAAAATTCACTATTAAATCATTTGTGATGCACATAAATCATTGTTTCTTCAATTATGATACACAGTTTTATTTCTTCAATTATGATACACATTGTAAATCACTGCTTCAATCATGATACACAGAATTGATTATTAATTCAATTGTGATGCACATATTTCATTATTAATTCAATTGTGATGCACATATTTCATTTTTCTTCAATTATGATACACATAGTATCTTATTTCTTCAATTATGATGCACAGTTAATTTTTCTTCAATTGTGATTTATACAGTTCATTACTCATTCAATTATGATGCACATAGTTTCATAGTTTCTTCCATTTTGAAGCACACAGTTCATAACTTCTTTAATCAGGATGCACACAGTTAATTATTTCTTAGACTACGAAAGGATATCAAAGCAACACCAAAAACAGAAAAAAAACAGAGAGAAAAACACATAAATACATGTACTAGGCACATGTCTAAAACCTGAAATCAAATGAAAAAATACACTTCAATAACTCTTTATTCCAAATACCCATACTATGGCCTCACACTTGCACAAGTACACACACACGCACGCTCGCACGCACACACACACACACACACAAATACACTATAAACAGAAGAACAAATTAACACACATCTCAGAAAACTGATGAAAATGATTAAGTAGTACATAAAGCTAATAACACATTACAGACAGACATGGAGATAGACGGAAAGAGACAGGCAGTCAGATTTCCAATGTCATACCATACAGATTGATGACTCGGATACAGCTTTTGATGATGATAGGAATCTCTTCACCAGTTGCCTGTCAAAACATATAACATACTAACTATTAGTATATTATAACAGAATATCACATATTCTCTACAAGATAAAGAATGACGGACATACAGATTTGGTAAGTGGCAAGACAAATGGACTAACTGACAGAGAAACAGAGAGAAAGTACGAAACAAAAGAGAGAGAGAGAGAGAGAGAGAGAGAGAGAGAGAGAGAGAGAGAGAGAGAGAGAGAGAGAGAGAGAAGAGAGAAGAGACAGAGACAGAGAGAGAGATTTGATTTATTCTTTATTCTTTTATATTGAGGATAATGGAATAAGCACTCTTGTGCTTTTTTACATCCAGTCCCCGTGTGTATGCAGTTTTGTAAATGTCATCTGTTCCCACCGGCACACGATGGCCTACTCTTACGAAAAGCAGAACAGGATTTAATGTGTGCACAAGATGTTCTGCATGCGTTCGCACACGGGGCCTCGGTTTACAGTCTCATCCGAAGGACTTTTGGGGAAGTGGAGTCAGCACTGATGCTAACATCAGGAGAAAAATCTCCTCGACCGGACTCGAACCTGGGTCGTCAAATTGTGAGCGCAATGTTCTGACCACTAGGCTATCCGTCCCCAGAGAGAGAGAGAGAGAGAGAGAGAGAGAGAGAGAGAGAGGAGAGAGAGAGAGAGAGAGAGAGAGAGAGAGAGAGAGAGAGAGAGAGAGAGAGAGAGAGAGATTTCTTACTACACTTAGTGGAAATGCCAAACCTACTACATGATGTTAACAACACTAAAAAAACAAAAACACCACCACTTTACACAATGTTGCGTACCTAACAAGTAGTTTGAGTGAACTTTTTTACCACTACACAAAATTTCATGAATCTAACAGGTAGTACAAGTGAACTTTAAAATTTTTTTTTAACGACAAATCAAATTTCATCTAACCAGTAGATTACTCTTCACAAGAGAGATGTTTTATCCAGGAGCGCAAGAAAGAAGGTGGACAGGATGGTTAAGATGTATTCTCCTAACAAGTAAAACGTCAGGTTCTGGCCCGATTCCCAGCCTTCCCGCCCTTTCTTCCCAAATTTATGAAAAAAAATCGAACTGAACTTCAAAATCCTTCAGATGAGACTATAAACTGAGGCCCCATGTCTGAATGTTTGCAGATCATCTTGCACGCACAAGTTAAAAACCCATTCTGCATTTTTGGAAGAGAAGGCCAATTCATGCCGGCAGGAACAGACAACAAAATTTTAGAAACACATGCACACAGCTGTCATGTTCAGACACCTTCCCTGAAGTGGAATGTGGCTACTTAATTGGTTGCATATGAAAAAATCTCACCACTTCTGAACCTCAGAGCTCTAGCCGAGGAACAAAAACACCACCACCACCACACACAGCACCCCCAGAGTCCAGGATGTGAATGCTTCAGTACTCTGCAGGGGAAAAGGGCAAGTTTTATGTCCTCATGCAGTATAGCTTTAGGACAAGCTGGAGCACCCACGTAGAGGCAGTTTGCTTTAGGTTCTTTACAGGTAGTTTTCTTTACAGGCTCCTTACTGTGTAGGCCCCTACTCAATATAAAAGAATGATAAATAAATAAATAAAAAACCACCTACCTCTATATACTCCTCCAGGCTGCCTCCAAACAGCTTGGTGTGGCCCACAGGCGGTGTGCGACCGATGCGACGCTTTCGTGGCTTGGGTGGTGGAGCTTCAGGTCTGAACAACAAAACAAATATATATATATATATGTATGTATGTATCACCCCAAACCAATATTAAGATGTAAAATAACAGTCATACAGACAATTGAAAGAATGTGTCGGGAAAAAAAACCTACTAAAATTCCTCCTATCAAGAGAGGTGGGTAAGAAACTTGGAATTCGGTTTGGTAAAAAAAAAAGAAGAAAAAGAGTCCCTCCCTGCCTGTCCCCTACAACCTCAAAAAAACCCACCTCCAACCCAAACTCACCCTAACCCAAAAATCCCTCCCCCTCCCCAACCCAAAGTAAAACCACCCCAAACCCTTCAAATGCCCCCCCACCCCCCCCCCAAAAAAAAAAAAGCAGCGATCCAACAAACAGAAACCAAAGCTAGTAAGAGAAGTACAACTAACATGGAGACTCCACGTCGTGTGACTGACACCAGCAGGAGAGGGCACTCCCGATGGCTTTGGATGTGCTGTACTTGGTCTGCAGTCGAGCAGACGTTACAGCTCAACATGTCTCCGGAATTTCTGCACAATGTACACCCGCTGCTTATTCTGAATCATTGTGCTGTACTGTATATCTTGGCTGTGGCGAGCATGATCTGTGGTTGTAGTCAAATGCAAGCGCTTTGATTTGTCTTTACAAGAACAACCATCAAATTCCATGTAATATTGTGATTATTATTATATGTCAGGGGAACTTTCCAACAAAAAAACATATGCTGAAAGGGAATCTTAACCCCTTCTATCTTCTGAGGATTATTCTCTGAACAATCTTTACCACTTTAGGGTTTGAAGGATTTTTTTTGGGGGGGAGGGGGGGGTATTGATTTTTATTTTCTTCGGTGACTTTTGTGGAGAAAACTTCATACAAAATAAAACTATAACAACAAACCCACAAAAAAAAACCAACAATAAACCACCAACCAAAACACACTGTTACACACATTCAGTCACTGATACACAAGCATATACAAACACACAGATACACACATTCACAGTCACTGACACACACACACACAGAGAAACACACCTTCACATTCCCAAATTCCTCCACACCACTAAAAAGATGACAACACTTCTGATTAACAAGGACTTTAATGAAATATTACTCTCTTCATTTTACATAAAAAATGCGTACTAAATGTACTACTTTCAAAGAAATTCATCCAAGAAGTCAGATTATAGCTACCTTAAAAGATGGGGGACAAAATCAGCCGCATAGACAAAAACCACACCATTGGTGAGCCTCAGAGCTCTAGCCAAGGAGCAACAACAAAAAGAGACATTCAACTGCATGTAGTACAAAGCCAGAGCCCACACACACACACATCACTTTCACTATCACACTCTTACACAGATCAGAGCTATGAATCGAGCACTAGTCAGGACAAACCTCCAAGTAGATGCATGCATTCACACACATACTCACATGCACACACACACACGCATGCACACACACATACATACGCACAGTCGCACGCACAGACGCACACACACACTCATACACTCTCTTTTTCTCTCATATACACATACGCACATAGACCACACACACACACACACACACACGCACGCACGCATGCACTCACACACACATACACACACACACACACACACACACACACACACACACACACACACACACACACACACACACACACACACACACACAAGAATCTGATATCACTATTTAGTGGAAGGGCATCATCAAACTTCCCACAAACCTCCAAGTAGTAGGCCTCTGTCTCCATGTGGTCAGAGCGATACTGGCGGCCTCGTGGGCGGAGCGTGGAGGGACGGCCTCCTCCACAAAGTACTTGGTGATGTCGTAGTCCTTCACCTGGATCATGTCCACCAGGGTCTTCTCCGTCGTCTCCAGGCTCTTCCACACCTGAACACGGTCACAGGTGAGTTATTTAGCATGTACATTCTTTTTAGTGTATTATGCTCACGTTTGGAAGGCATTTAATTTAAGTCTATTTATGAGACAAATGACCGATCTAAGACGCAATCTATCCAGCCCAAAACGTACACAGAGAATATGATTAAGGTCAGAAAAGGAAACATGATGATGAGAATATCCAGCGTCTTCTTGTTTTTTTCTAACGTTTCCAGCATGCATGTACGATCCTTTTTCTTAATTTTCTAACAAGTTCCGATTGATTGTTCAGGGTTTAGCATTCACTTTTTGTGTCTTTACTTACTTTTTGTTTCTACATTGGTTAAAAGTTCTACAAGTAACATTATATGTTTGCATTTTGGTTTTTTTGTTGTTGTTGTTGGTTTTTTTTGGTCTAATATCACTTATGTGAACAGACATTAAACTGAAGAACAACACATTATGCTCACGTTAGTTAGGCAGTTCCTCAAGTAACTATTTTTTCTTTTTTTTGTGATTGGCGTGGGAGAGGATTGTTATCTTTTAAGTCTCTCTCTGGAAAAAAGGCAGGAGAATGGACCCAGAAGGAAGAAAATAACGAAGATGGAGGTGACAGGAAAAAAAAAAGGAAGAGGGCAGGAGCAGGAGAGGGATAGAAAAAAAGGGAATTCCTAGCACCTTCTTGTGTCTAATACCACATAATGTGAATAGACGTTAAATTGAAGAAACAACAACAATGGAGTTGTTAGGAACTCTTTCTGATTGTTGCTGTACAACTGTGGTAATGTATTTCACAGTGTTAGTGACTTCTTCCAACAGATTTTTTTGTTTTTGTTTTGAAGGCTGGCTGTAAACTGATGTTGATTTCTCTTCATCATTGAATGCTCAGACAGTAACTAATGCTGTCTGTCATGTGAGCGAAAATGTGCTGCGCTGCCATTAAGCACCTGACAAGTCAGGCCCAGCACCTCTGACTTCAACATGGGAGAGGATTGCTATCTTTTAAGTCTTTCTGGAAAAAAGGGCAGAGGAATGGACCATAAGGCAGAAAATAGACAAGGAAGTTGACAGAAAGAAAAGGACAAGGGCAGAAGCAAGAGAGGAATAGAAAAAAGGGAATTCCTAGCACAGAATTTCCAGAAGGTGGGGATGCTGTCTATAATGTCAGGCCCTCAGCATCTCCATGGGGGATGGTGTTGGTTAAAATCATGCACTTTTGATTTTCACAAGCTTACAGGTGCACATCCATGCACATGCAAAATGTGCACACATCCACGAACACAATTTTGTTTACATGAATATTCACAAACAGATTAACACATAAACAAACACACTCATCCACGCTCGCACGCACGCACGCACACAACACACACACACAAGAACAACAGAACATCTTGCACACACGTTAAAACCTATTCCGCTTTTCGGAAGAGTGGACCATTGTGTGCCGGTGGGAACGGATAACAAAACTAACAAACCTGTATACACGCACAGGGACTGGACTAAAAAGAAAGCATGAGAGTGCTTATTCCATTATCCTCAAAATAAAAGAATAAATAAATAAAAGAGTAAATAACAACCACCCTCAAAAACCAGAAACAGCAAGAAAGACAACAAAATCTTGGAACAAACATAGGCATTCAATCTCCACCCCCCCCCCCCCCCCCCCCTTTAATGTTTCAGTGTGTGGCTGACCTCGTCATTCTCCACTTTAGGCTGTTGAGTCTGTCCTGGATGGTGGTGTAGCGCTGCAACAGATCCTCCATCACCTCCTTCTGGGCGCTGATATGACTGATCTGCACACACACCACACACACACACCACACCACATACACACATGTTAAATCCTGTTCCGCTTTTCTAAGAGTAGGCCCCATCGTGTGCCGGTGGGAACAGATGACAAGATTTACAAAACTTCATACATACGGAGACTGGATGTAAAAAAAGGACATGAGTGCTTATTCCTTTATCCCGAATATAAAAGAATAAATAAATAAATATAAAGAATAAAAAAAATAAATAAACAATAAATACATTCATAGATAGATATCAGGTATTCAGTCAGTCACACAGTGTGGGACATTGGGCATGTCACAGACAACCTTAGTTCTACACTTTCCTTGCTATCCTGTTTGTAGAGGAAGGTTAATTCCCAAAGAATTTAAAAGACAAGAATATTCAGGAAGTGCTTGGAACTCTTTTGAAAGTTACTATTTTCTGCTACTAGAAGTGTTTGTAAATGAGAAATCCAGGAAAATGCTTTCTTTTAAAGTCCCATTTTCTGCTATTGAAAATGCTTGTTAGTGAATGTTCTTCTGAATAATATAAAAACAAACAACCCCCCCTCCCAACACCTCTGTGAATATCAGCTTAAAAAAAAGAATATGGTAGACATTTTTTGCATGTTCTAACAGAAAATAACACTAAGTTTTAATGATAAATCTCTTCTTTAGGATATATACACAACAATTAGAGCATGTTGTATAGAGCATCAATAATTTCTGTGAATGTAACAAAACATCATGCTCAATAAGTATAATTTTTGATCAGGAAAAAAAAAGCTCTAAAAGATTATACAGACAAGTCTCAGGAAAGTATACACAGCACATGTAATTAGTAATCTAAAAGATAAACAATGAAACGCTGACACGAAAATCCAGCACACACACACACACACACACACACACACACACACACACACACACACACACACACACAAACCACACACACACACAACACACACACACACACTCACACACAACACAACAACAACACACACAAACACCACACACACACACACACACCACACACACCCACCCACACACATCACCCACCACACACACACACAAAGCACTGCCCCCACACACACCTCATCCCCTTGAAGGGCTGGAACTCAAACTTCTTGGGCAGCATGAAGACCTGGTTGTTGAGCTCCATGAACTTGTGCTTGTCTGCGCGGGAGTCCAGGTCGGTGATGCACTTGTTGAGGGACTCCACATACTTCTGGTGCTCGTTGCGCAGCTGCTCGTGGATGGACAGGTACATCATCATGGCCCGCCCCACTGAGTTGTGGTACCCAAAGTCCATGCACTGGGAATCAAGAGATCCAATGTTTTTATTTGCAGGTGAATATTTTTTCAAGGTAAAGGTAAAGGTTTGTCCCATAAACTAGGCGTCATAGGGAGCGAGGCATCAGAGACCTCAGCTTTTCTAGAGGCCAGCTTATTGAGGGCGGCGCCCATCTCCTTCCCTCGTTGCTTTACTTCACTGACCCTATTTGAGGGAGGTACCCATTTAGTGGGTGAATGGGGGGACTGTACTGAAGCCAAGGCGTGCAAACGGTCACCATCCAACTGGTAACCACGCTCGAACGCTGCTTAACTTGATTTGGGGAAAGCGAGCACTCTGATCCCTTAGCTATCCGCCCCAAAGTCAAAGGATAAAGGCTATTTTTCTTTATTGATAAATTCTTGGGTAAATTGACAATATAAAGGTCTAGATGATAAATTATATTTTTTTTAAATTTTTTTCTGTGGCTAAAGCTCCAAGGTTTACCAATGGTAAGATTTTCCACTTGTGACTGTTTTTGCCACCATGAAAGAGCCACTTCCGGCTTCGGTGATATATGCTAGGTATGTTTGTGTTTCCCTAACTTGCGAATGCTGACTGATTAGGGTATTTAATGTGAGATTTGATCTTTGCATGTGTAAATACATGAAGGGAATGAAAGCACAGGCATGTCTGCACCTGACAGTCAATAGTGTGTGTGTGTGTGTGTGTGTGTGTGTGTGTGTGTGTGTGTGTGTGTGTGTGTGTGTGTGTGTGTGTGTGTGTGTGTGTGTGTGTTGCACTCTGGTGCCTGTGCATGCAAGCATACAAGAATGCATACACACAAGAATGTGAGTGAGTGTGTAAGTATGATCAAACACTGTATTGCATTGTATACCATTTTCAGTCATGGCACGTTTCTCTTCCTAGGGAGAAGCACATCACCACAAGAGCAGAACCGGACATACAGTTAAAAAAAAAAGAAATTCCTGTTTGCAAGTACATTTGTTTTCCAACAGGAGTGGGTTTTTTTCCCTACAGAATTTAGCTAGGGACAACTCTCTTGTTCCTGTGGGCTCTGTAACGTGCACCAAATGTGTTCTGCACACAGGACCTCAGTCTTTTGTCTCATTTTAAAGACTAGTACCCAGACCACCACTCAAGATATAACTATTAGGGGAGGGGGGGAGGGAGGTAGGCTATTGTCACAGGCTGTCAATTTGGTCAGGGGATTCAAATGGAAAAGGGGGGGGGGGGGGTCTATCCCTGAAGTCAGAAAGCAGCTACCTTCATGGTGAGCAAAAATGGCAGTAGAGGCAAAATCTCACCACTGGTAAACCTTAGAGCCTCTGGTCGAGGAATGAAAAAAAAAAAAAGAAGGAAAAGAAAAAAAAAAAGGGGGTGGGGTGGGGGGTGTCTCAAAGTTCAAAATTCAACAAATTTCAAGAAGCATGCGATCCTTTGCATTCTGCACGCAAAAAAAAAAAAAAAAAAGTCTGCATTTTATGGACATTATTTTTCAGGTGGGGTGTCCACACCACCTCCCTTCCCTTCTCTTCTCTTTGCACAGTAGCAGCAGGTAGCTGCAGCAGGAGGAACTCACGTCCATGAGATCGAGATGTCGTCAGAGAAGTATTTGTTGATGGCGGAGTTGGCTGCCTCGATGCACAGCAGGTAGTCGTTGCGAGCCTTCAGGGCCTTCAGCTTGTTCTCCGAAAACTTCTGCTCCTTCTGCACAGCAAGGAAGGGTAGTTTATTCAGGGTGGGTGTGGTTTTTTTGGACTGTTGTGTGGAGGTGAGTGAGTGAGTGAGTGAGTGAGTGTGTGTGTGTGTGTGTGTGGTAGTGTGTGTGTGTGTGTGTGGATGTGTAGATGAGGAGTGACGTAGGTGAGTAGAGAGAGGGAGTGGAGAGAGGGAATGAGAGAATGAGTGGAATGGAGGAGAGTGGGAGAGTAGAGAGTGAGAGGAGGAGAGAGAGAGAAGAGAGAGAAGAAAAGAGATGAAGAGAGATGAGAAGAGAGGATAAGAGAGAGAAGAGAGAGAGAGAGAGGAGAGAGAGAGAGAGAGAGAGAGAGAAGAGAGAGAGGAGAGAGGAGAGAGAGAGAGAGAGAGAAACTGACCAGGTTTAGTGTACACTGGCCTTGGGCCACAATACATACAGTGAGCAAGGCAAAAAGGTAAGTGAGGGAAATGCAATGCCAAGAAGAAATGGTCACAATGTCCATCTAGGCCACTTCTCCTGGTTGCATCACACCAAAAACATCATCCAAATTCATTCAAATAAACAAAACAAGAAGACAATAAAACATAAGAACAAAACATGGAGCCAACGATTATAAGATAATGAAAAGAACGGCATTTTGGGCGGCCACAACGACTTGTAATGGTAACAAGAGTACAAACAACAGCACAATTACAAAGGGTTTTTTCTTTCGTGTGTTGATAGCAGGAAAAACATACCTGGCGAGATTGTGACTGTGATTTACATTTGTTCCTTCCAGCAATCTGGATAGAGGCATGCATTTTGATTCTTTAGGAAATCTCTCTCTTAAACCTGTGTATAAACTGCAATCAAATACACAGTGACATTCATTTTCTATTTTGTTCACACCAAAGGACAGCTTTTGTCACATGCAGAATCACTATCATCTGTTGAGATTATCATTAAAAGGAAGCATATCAAATATTAACTGGGTAATAGCCACACCAAAACAAATAAATCTACTTCTTCTTTTGAAAAAAAAAAAGTTTTAAAGGACCTACAAATGCTATACCTGTCACATTCTCTGATCATTCCATTCCATGCTTGGATAAATATATCAATAAGTCACTGTTTAAACAAACAGAAACATCTTTCCATCTCCAACATCTTGCTGCATCCATACAATGTTAAAACCTGTTCCACACAGAATTGTTTTCACATTTGAAACCCATCAGCTTTTTGCCAGATATATGTCTAAATCAAGCAGCATTTTGTACACTATATGAGGCAATCTTTCAACATCCATCCACAACACTTTCAACGACCATCTACAACACTTTCAATGACCATCCACAACACTTTCAACGAATATCGTCAACAAGCTACACAAGAATAGATATACAATGGGTACCTCCCTAAATCTCCATATGCCATTTTATTTGGTGTTCTCACTGGAACACACTAAAAAAACTTTTACATGCCAGACATAAACATGTACTTTTTAAATGTAATCAAGTCTGTCTAAGGCCCATACTTCAGATGATTATAACAGGATGGGCTGAATTTTGGCATAAACATTTTTAAAGAACACATTTAGTGTCATTTCCTTATATTTACTAAAAACTTTATTTAGTTCAATGACAGCTTTCTTTCCTTTAACAAAATGAGAGAGAGAAAAAGAGAGACAGAAGAGAGAGAGAGAGAGAGAGGAGAGAGAGAGAGAGAGAGAGAGAGAGAGAGAGAGAGAGAGAGAGAGAGAGAGACAGAAGCAGACAGACAGAGAGACAGAGAGACAGAGAGGACAGAGGGGAGAGGGAGCATTTTGATAGTGACAAACCTCATAGTTTACCACAACTCCTTAAAACATAACAATTTGAATGAAGCATTACTACTGACTGCCAAGAAGCATTATGCAAAGTATGAAAATATGTCCTATATGATCTACACTGACAGAACAAGGTATCCTCAGGGATGCCGAGGGCTTGTCAGTATAAACAGCATCCCTACTAGAAATTCTGCGCGAGTAAGTCCCTCTTTTCTATCCCTTCTTTGCTTCTGCTTGTTCTTCTTCCGTCCTTCTTGCATTTTCTGCTTTCTTGGTCCATTCTCCTGCTTTTTTTTTTTCCGAAAGACTATAAAGATAATAATTCTCTCCTGTGCCAAAGTCAGATTGCCTGGGCCTGACTCTTTGGCACTTAATGGCAGTACACCTGCATTTTGGTTCATATGACAGATGACAATAGTTGCTGTCTGAGTGTTCCATGAAGAAGAAGAAGGTAGAATAAGGAAATACTTCTTCGAATTTCTTCAAAACAGTACTTTGACTTAACTATTTATACTGCCGAATTTCTCACATTTTCCAACTAGACAAAGTTTGCATTTTGTATGAAAAATGTTGATAACAAGCACTGATTACACACAACTACAGTACTTTGATTTAACTATTTATGACTGCCGAATTTCTCACATTTTCCAAGCAGACAAAGTTTGCATTTTGCATGAAAAATGTTGGTAACAAGCACTGATTACACAACACAACAAAACAAAGTATAAACTATAAAAAAAAATTCCCCACCTTTTCCACCTGCCGATGTAAGCCTTTCAGTTTACGACTGTTGGACGTTTTCCCCGACAGCTGTTGTTCCACCTTGACCCTCTGCGACTCCACGCTGCGTAGTTTGACCTCCGCCTGTTTGGCGTCTGCCTGATATATATGGTACGTCTTCATGGCCTGCAAACACACCCACCACACAGTGTTAATGTTGTCCACAGTTATGAAGTGAAAATAAAAATACCTCTTTTTAAAAAATAAATAAAGCTTTATTATCATCAGGGTGTTATAAGAGAGAAAGGTGGCAGCATGGTTAAGACATTCACCTGCCAAACAAGTAAGCGTGAGGTTCTGAATCAATTTCCAGCCTGCCTTTACTCCAAATTGACGGGAAATTGAACTGAATGTCAAAAGTCCTTCACAGGAGACTAAAACTGAAAACCTTGTGCGAAGCACACACACACAGATGCACGCACACAACATACACACACAGAGTTAGATCCCGTCTGTCTCTCTCTCTTTCTCGTATCCAGTCTCCCCATTTTAGGATCGTCTGGTATCACTTAAAGTGGAAAGACATTAAAATTGAAGACTGACTTCTAAAAGAATACTTTCTGTCTTTTTCTTTGTCAGGTATTTCAATTTCTGAGTGGATGAAAAGCTTAGAATAAGGAGAGAAAGAAGAAGAGAGAGAAGAGAGAGAGAGAGAGAGAGAGGAGAGAGAGAGAGAGAGAGAGAGAGATAGAGACAGAGAAGAGAAGAAGGCAGAGAGAGAGACAGAGAGAGACAGAGACAGAGACAGAGAGACATGAAGACAGAGATAAAGACATAAGAGAGACAGAGACAGACAGACAGAACGCAGAGAGACACAGACAGACACAGACATGAGAGAAGAAGAAAGGGAAACAAAAGACAGAAAGAAGGCAAAGGAAAAGACACCATTTTTTCAATTCAAAGGAAGAAGAAGGCCGAAATGTCTGAATGATCAGCCTCCACACACAGTTATGGATCAGTCAGACACAGACAGCCCTTCCAGACCAGCTTTGAGGAGTCTGGACTGGAATACTTCTGTGATTGCAGCATCACACATGTCAGCCCACCTAATGCTGCCCGCCAGACAGCTTGGGGAGAGAGAGAGGGTGGGGGGCGCTGGGATATGGGGGGGGGGGGGGGGGGGGGGCTGAGAGAGGGGGAGGGTGGGTCAGCAGGGTCTCCACCCTCCTCCCCCTTTCTCAGCCCCCCCCCACTCCCCCCCAGCTGAAAGGATTCTTCTTCTCTGGCCCCCCTCCCCTCCCTTCCCTGCCCAAATCAAATTAATTCTAACTCCATTCCCAAGCAAGCCTTATGCATCAGTTTATAAAGCAATCAAGCTCCCACATAACTTCTTTTTTTTCTGTGCTTTTTGCTCTAATTGCATGGAGAAGTCATTAGAGAGCTGCATGCACTGAAGAGCTGCTCATCCGATTCCACCAAACCATGTTGGTTATAAGACAAAGCCTGGGTGTTATGCCGATGGTTTTTCTATACAGTGACTGGGGTAAGTATTTATGTGCATGTCAAAAACAATTCCCCAAAACAATCCATCTTTCAGGATTGAGCAGGCCAGTTATGCCAGAGGTATAGTCTAACATGTGCACGCGCGCGCGCACACACACACACAACAACACACAGAGGCTAAAAAAAAGTTATGTACCCTCTCTCCCTCTCTCTTTCTGGCGTCCCTCCTCTCTCTCTCTTTAACTTTCTCTCTCACAATGCACACATGCAGACACACCCATGCATGCGCGCACGAATGCCTGCTCACACACACACACACACACACACACACACACACACACACACACACACACACACACGCACACACACACACACACACACACACACACACACACACACACACACACACACACACAGCCTAAATTTACAAACATAGTGACCCCAAAATCCCACAGAGGGAGTGAGGAATGGCCAAGGCTACATGACAGTAATGGCTGTAGACTGATCACTCACAGCAAAACTGGCCTGTGTGCTTTGTTCTTTCCAGTGGGAGGAATACCGTACCACTGAGCCCCAGGTGTGTGTGTGTGTGTGTGTGTGTGTGTGTGTGTGTGTGTGTGTGTGTGTGTAGATAGATCGATATATAATGCAGCCTGATAAAAGCCTAAAGGAAAAAAATGAAAATTTGCTGTTGTTGTGAATAAAAGAAATTAAACTGAATACAGTTGGGGTGGGTTTTTTTTTTTTTTTTTTTTTTGGGGGGGGGGGGGTTGTGTGTGTGTGAGAGAGAGAGAGATAGAGAGAGTAAGTCAAGTCAAGTCAAGTCAAAATGATCCTCAATGAGGGTAAAAGATAAAGTTAAAGAGAGAGAGAGGAGGGAGGCCAGAAAGAGAGAGGGAGAGAGGGTACACGCACTCATAATACTAATTACACTTACACTCTGTAGTTCATTGAGAACTTTCAAGATGTCTTCATGGGACTCTGCTCCAATGTCTCGGCACTGCACACACAGCATAATTTTGATCATCAGTTTTCAGAAATGTAAAAACAGAACAGCTGATTGCACCCCTGCGCGCGCCCTCCCCCCCCCTACACCCCCCCCCCTACACACACACACACTGCTTTATTCAATGAACCATCTGGAAATAAAAGTTTGTCTTTCTCTGACTTTCATTTTCAAATGCTAGCACGCACGCACGCACGCATGCACACACGCATGCATGCACATAAGCACGCACGCACGCACGCACACACACACACACACACACACACACACACCCTACCCACTCACACATACATACTGCTTATTCAATGTACCACCTGGAATTAACAGTTTTAGTTTCTCTGATTTACACATACACACCGACACAGACACATATATATATATACACACAGACACAGCTAGAAAAACTTTCAGGTTTCACGGCTTCATTCAGATTCACTCACACAATACATACTGCTTATTCAATGTACCATCTGGAAATAAAAGTTTTAGGTTCTCTGATTTACACATACACACAGACACACAGACATAAAAACTTTTCAGGTTTCATGGCTTATTCAGATTCACTGAAGAGACTGGAGCACAGAACTGGAGTCTAGTGAAAGTTATTTGGTTTGCAAAACAATACATATGATCCCCCCACTCCCTCCCAAACCACCCCCTCTCCATCCTGATATGTCTCAAAATGTGACTCACCAACAAAGCCTACCCACATGATAAAGTTCATCCCTAAAGGCACTATGTGGCTACATAAGAAGTGTGAATAAAACTGACTGCATAGGATATGCATGAAAAACAACTTCATCAATGATGAATCTTCATGTTCCAGCCCCAAAAAAGAGAAAAAGGAGAGGGAGGAGGAGAAGGACAATGAGAATGGGGGGAGAAAAAGGAGGAAAACAGAAGATGAGGAGGAAGAGAAGAGGGAAAAGAAAGGAGATGAGGAGGATAAGAAAAAAAAATCAGCATTAGTAGAAGAAAAAGGAAGATGAGGAGGAGGAGGAGGAAAAAAAGGAGCAGCAGCAGCAATAGAGGCAAAAGGAGCTGTAATACTACTAGTATCAGTAGCACTAATAGCAGAAGTGGTAGTAGCCATAGCAGCAGTACTAGTAGTTACAGTAACAAGCTGTTGTCATCACCAGCATTGCTGTCATCATCACTACCACATCAGCAGACAGACTAGCTAGTAGTAACAACAGACATTGTCAGTTCTGTGTCTACCTTTCTGACACCAGCATTGCTGTCATCATCACTACCACATCAGCAGACAGACTAGCTAGTAAGTAACAAACAGACATTGGTTAGTTATGTGTCTACCTTTCTGAAGATGCGCTGTGAGTTGTCGATGACCTCCTGCAGCCTGTGCACCATCTGGTTGCTGCAGATCTCGCTGATGATGGTGTGGTTCTGGCTCTCCTTGCGCGTGATGCCCACCAGGTGCTTCCAGCAGGTGTACGTCGACATGGTGGCCCATTGCTCTTGTCGACTGCACAACACACGTTGTATACGTGTATGTCTCTTGTCTTTATATATCTTATTCTTTTATATCTTATTCTTTTATATCAAGGATAATGGGATGAGCACTCGTGCTTTTTTTTCATCCAGTCCCCGTGTGTATGCAGTTGTGTAAATATTGTCATCTGTTCCCTTGTGAGTGAATGTATGGCACCTTGCATGAAAGATTTTTTTACAGGTGTTACTGGGAAAAAAAAAGCCTAATGGATGCTGTAGCTGAGTGGTTAAGACTGTTTGACTTCAATCCTGTGGGTCCATGAAGTCATGGGTTCAAATCTCGGCAGCAGCATTTGGCCAATTAATGTTAGGGATTTTTTACAATCTCCCAGGTCAACTTAAAGTACAGATCTGCCAGTGCACTAAATTCCCTTCATGTATATAAATGTAGAAGATCCAACATGCACGTTAAAGATTGTGTAATTCACGTCAGCATTCTATGGGAAACACATACATCCAGCATGTATCCTGTATCCAAAAAAAAAAGCTGTTCTACAGGGGAACGTATTAGCTCAGCAGATCTCCTGCAGAGTTACAAGCACAGGAGAAGACCAGGCATTACCCATCCCACCCAACACAGGAATGCAGAGAAGAGAAAAGAAGAAGAGTGTCTTTTCTCTTCTTGTTTCTGCTTACACTTTAACTCAAGATTTCTTTTGTGCCAATAAAGAAATGTGCAAAAGCAGTCAAGAATCTAAGAAAATGAAAAAAAGAAGAAAAAAAAAAGAAAAAAAAGGAGGAAAAGAGGGTGCTTAACAATCTACAGGCAACTGAGGCTGAGGTGGAAACAAGAGGCTGTATATATGAGTGTGTGTGTGTGTGTGTGTGTGTGTGTGTGTGTGTGTGTGTGTGTGTGTGCGTGCGTGCGTGCGTGTGTGTGTGCATGTGAGTGTGTGTGCGTGCGCACGGACACACACATGTGCATGTATACACACACACACACACACACACACACACACACACACACACACACACACACACAAACTGACAAAAGAGCTTTGCAGTGTCTGACTACTCAGACAAGATAGTGATGTACTCAGCACTTTCAAGTAAGTATTCAAGCTCAGAAGCCTGTGGCGCGTCCATCATGACTGCACTTGAAAGGAATACACACAGACAGACCTGACAAGGGCCAGCTTCCTGTGCATGTGACAACACTTCCCTGTTAGGGGTCACACACATAACAACTGTTCAGATCCTGTGTAGAAGGAGTATACTACAATCAAGAGAACAGTAGAACTACATTTGGAGAGGCTTGATAGCCCCGTGACCTGTTTACCATCTTCTGCTTTCAGTTTACCAATGTCAATGATGCGTATTATGTCTGCTGGTGTGGCCTTGTCTGAACAAAAAAAAAATGTACTGTACTGTACTGTATTGTGATATGATCTCTCCTTTCATTTCTTGATGAGTCGTCAAGGCACTGTAGTGTGTTACACTGTACACTACTGGACTGTTATGTTTTGTTTTGTATCAATTACACTACTGTACTGTTATGTATTGTTTTGTGTTGTATTTATTATTATACTGTGCAGATGTTGTGTTTAAACATACCTGAAGTTGAAATGCAGCGACCTAAATGGTGGGGGAAGGATAACAGTGGCATGTGCAAAAAGCTCACCATTGCTGAACCTTGGAACTCTAGATAGCTAGATCTATCTATCTATCTATCTATCTATCTATCTATCTATCTATCTATCTATCTATCTATCTATCTATCTATCTATCTATATATATATATATATATATATACACACACTCATTTCTTGGACATCTACATGATAATGCCT
>CM060332.1:31903836-31906336 GCA_030674155.1 Stramonita haemastoma
GCTCTGAATTCATTGCAGATTCCCTCGCCAATCCGAAGTCGGAAGATGTCATAACATTTTGTGTCATCCTCCAGGCCACACGTCAAGTTTTAGCAAAGCCTCAACTGTGCGGGTGCCGTCTTCTATAGTGTGCTATTTCCTTTTTTTTTTTTTTTTTTTAAAAATAGATCAACTTACACTTTTTTAAAGGTAAAATATTCACCTTCCTTAAGGTTACCTCTATTCTCCAAACAAACGTATACACATTCATGAACATTCACGCGTGCGTGTGTGCGTGCACATACACATGATAAAATTTTAAAATAAATAAATATAAGAATTTGATTTCACACACACACACACACACAGAGACTCAAACATATACACACACGCGCGCGCAAAAAAAAAGCGAAGTATTAGTCATATCGACTAAAGGCGAAACTCTCCTCTAGGTTTAAGTTAAAAACATAGACCTGTGAGTTGGGGTTGAGGGGGGTAGGCTAGTGCTGTTTGAAGCCAAATGTGTTCTTATCACACTATCTCTGTTTTATGGAGTCTGGCTGTGATAAACTGCTGTGATGCGATGCCTACCAGAGAGTGGGTGTTGGATAGGGTATGAGAGTACCCGGTGTATACACACTATACACTTGCCACATACTGTCTGTCTAGAAGGACTGGGGGTAGGGGTGGAACCTTGAAAATCTATTTTTCTACGTATAATTTTATCTGACTCACTAAAACACAGTTTCAAAAGGTGGAATGTTATATCACATGTAAATTCAGTTATGCTTTCCTCTAAAGATAAATCTCAACTCTAATAAAACTTAACGCGACTTAGATTGCATGATAATACTAATTCAACTAAATTTCAACAAAAATTGTCTTGGTTCTTTTTAATACTAACTAGTATTAGGTATGAATGATGAACACCGCTGACTTTGTTTGCTGGCGCTAATTTGCAATACGCGTGAGGTCCATGGCTCTTGATATCAAACTGGATGTAATACAGTACTGAAAATAATTCGCTGGCTATCAAATGAAATGACATAAGCAAGCCTACATATTCCCTTGCTGAGCACACGAATATAGCCACAAGACGACAGCTGTTAATGAATACAATATACAGCGCTATATAAATTGCATATTTCGCTGATTAAAAAGGAGTTAAGGGGAAATAGAGGAATAGAACACGAGCTAGAAGGTAGGATAATGACAACAAAATAAACCATTAACCCCCCCCCCAAAAAAAAAAAAAAAAAATCCCAACTCCAACTAACTCAACCCCCCTCCCCCGGGAAAAAAGCTAACATCAAACAAAAAAAGTTACAACCCCCCCAACCCCATTATTTTTAGCAGTGACGACAAGAATGTTGCCTGTACCGGCACATTTATTCGATGGGCCTGCATAAATCTTCTGGCACCGATGCCTAAAGATCGTAATGTGAAGTGGCATACATAACAAGCATCACGGGCTTAAAAAAACTAATCTTCACTTGTGTTCTAAATATTATTCAACAATCTCACTTTCTGAAAATATGGCATCTGCGTAGATAAAAAAAAATCTGCTTTAATATGACATATATACAAATGAAGAATATCTGTTTTATGAAAAACCATGACCTGTCATTTCCTATCTCAAACGCGATACTATTGATAGTTTGTTGTGATGTGGGTAGTCTGAAGTGTGGTTGATACACGGTTGTTAACTACTCTGAGACATAAAAGCAGCACCCCCCCCCCCTCTCCTCTCTCTCTCTCTCTGGATCCATGCAGTATTAAAAACAAGACGGTCAAGGAATGGCAAAATGACATTTTTCACCAATCAAAAAATCTGTGACTGGTTTCATGCTCTACAGCCCGTTTTCGCTTCTGTTTCTAAAAGCAGACACATTTGGCTGCATGCTAGTAACAGACAGACAGACAGACAGACAGATAGACAGACAGAGACAGACACAGACACGCACACAGGATCAAGAACATCATAGTGATAGCAGGAATATGAAGCCAGCTACATCGGCCGTGGCAGTTATTGCAGAACTATCTTCATGCCCCATTACAGACCGCCATCATCTGCCACTTTCTGTCTGCTTAACATTTATAATCTCTCTCTCTCTCTCTCTCTCTCTCTCTCTCTCTCTCTCTCTCTCTCTCTCTCTCTCTCTGTAGCAATGGCCATGCAGCTATCAAAAGCCTGTAGCTATTTCTGGCGTTTGTTAATTTTTTTTTTTTTTTTTTTTTTTTTAACTTTCACGTCACATCTGTTTGGATTGTAAACCCAACATTTCATTCATTCCAGTCTTCTTTTTTATTCTTATTTTCTTTCAGGCTGTTTATCTATCGGCTTCAGAAAAGCAGTTTTACGCCCGGAAAAATCAACATTTCATTCTGGAAAACGAGCACCGCTGTGTTTACTTTTCATCAAATCAGATTCCATTCATTTAATTTATTTGCACATAGCTTTAAATCCAGTTTGCTTCATAATTTAAGAGGTTGGGGAAAATTCATGCTGCTTAATTTTTTA
>CM060332.1:31911336-31923836 GCA_030674155.1 Stramonita haemastoma
GAGAGAGAGAGAGAGAGAGAGAGAGAGAGAGAGAGAGGAGAGAGAGAGAGAGACAGTAGTGTTTTTTGGGGTTATTTTTTGTTTTTTGACAACGTTGTTGTTGCGCACTCTCCAGTTTAACACCCTGGGGGTTACCCAGAATATGCATTATTGTTTCACTTATCAGAGCTGGAAATGACTGTGAGACTGTCACTAGTACCCACAGAATGAGAAGTTTGCAAATTATTCTTTTTCCAAACTGTACTTCGCCATGTACTACAGGAAGCCTTACTCCAACTTCAGAGGATTTTTTTCCTCCTTCAAAGGAAACTGTAGGTTGTTATACTAAGAACTTGTCCTGGCTGAAGACAATCTCAACAACGTGACATTTTATTTCAGGCATAACAACATTCTGATGTAGGCCTTGGCACTTAGCTCACATCACTAACTGGCAAAATTTTGGGCCACGGCCAATTCTTGGAGATGAGCACCCAACATAGTGTCGCCACATGAACATATCTAGATCTTGAGCCCTCATTTCGTCCCACAATACTTCCCCAATTTCAATTTGCAACTTATTTTCTATAATCTTACTGTGGCAGGGCGGTAACTAGATTACTTCCCATGCGATGGGAACAGCCAATCGCAGCGTTGTGGATCTAAATTTAGATCAACACCTGTGAATTGTGCGACCGAGAAGTTGTACAGAGTCACGGCAGATTAAATATCTGCACTCTGTTACAAAGTGGCGTCGCCGACAGGATGGAAAGAACTTAGGGCTACTGATCTGAGCGTCAAATACGCTGGTCAGTACCCACTGTGCCTCGGGACGCGGCACAAAGTCAGCGGTGGTGGATGTGGCAGGGCGGTAACTAGATTACTTCCCATGCGATGGGAACAGCCAATCGCAGCGTTGTGGATCTAAATTTAGATCAACACCTGTGAATTGTGCGATGTTCTGTATCGTTGGGGGTTGGTCGAAAACCGTCCTCTGCATGCACTTTACCCGTAGCGGTAAAATGTAGTATTTATGCAGCCTCTTTTTAAAGGCCACATTCCCACTGTCTGACCGTGCTGTCGTTGCCGAGAAGTTGTACAGAGTCGCGGCAGATTAAATATCTGCACTCTGTTACATTACAACTGGTTATAAGTGAACGACTCACTTAAAAAACGCCCCACCCAAACAATAGTCAGACCAAAAGTTTCCTTGCACACAGTAATGGAGTGTTGAACAATTTAAGAATGGAACTTTAAATTCACTGACTCCCCCCAAAAAACAACTGATGCAAGTTGCACATTACAATGCACTTTCATACGAGAGTGTGTCCACACACACACACACACACAAACACACACACACACACACACGGTGAGCCCATGCTTTCGGGAATTCGCGCTATATAAACCTCCATTATTATTATTATTATTATTATTATTATCATCATCATCATCATTATTACATACACACCCTCGCACACACACACACACACACACCTTCGCACATACACACCCCCTCGCACACACCATGAACTGACACAACACAGGGGGAGGTGATTAGCTCTGAGGCATGACGGGGGTTGAGGGCGAACATCTTCACGCATCATTTCAAGGTAGTGAACTGTCTGTTGTTGTACTGCGCTTCTCTCTCTCTCTCTCTCTCTCTCTCTCTCTCTCTCTCCCTCTCTCTCTCTCTCTGCCCCTCCCTCCCTTCCTCTAACATTTAGATCTATCATCCTATATCCGTAATAAAAATGACCCTTTTCGTATGCCCCCCCCTTCCCCCCAGAACAGCAGTAACATATCAAGTGTACATATTATTTTGTGAATTAGCACTAATTCAACATTTCTGCATCAATGTTTCGCATCATTCCTTTACTGCAATTTTCTCTTCCTTTATAAAACCGGAGTACACACGCGCACGCACGCGTGCAAACACACACGCATGTACATACATGGACACAAACACACACACTCTTTCTCTCATTATGTAAGGGACTGGAGGGGAAGGGAAGGGGCTGTATGTGTTCAAATCCATTTCTTTGTGTGTGTGTGCGTGTTTGTGTATGTGTATGTGTGTGTTTTGTGTGTGTGTGTGTGTGTGTGTGTGTGTGTGTGTGTGTGTGTGTGTGTGTGTGTGTGCGCGTGGGTGCGTACGTGTGTGTGCATGTATGTTATGTATGTGTGTTATAAATGTATGTTATGAATGTTATGTTATGGTATGTTATGTATGTATGTATGTATGTATGTGTGTATGTGTGTGCGTGCGTGCGTGTATACGTGTGTGTATGTGCATGTATGCTATGCATGTATGTATGTATGTATGTATGTATGTATGTATGTATGTATGTATGTATGTATGTATGTTATGAATGTTATGTATGCTATATATGTATGTATGTAATTATGTGTATGTATATATATGTGTGTGTATGTGTATGTGTTACAAACAGATTTAGGGCTCCTAATTAAACATGTTCCTAGGATTGCAATGAATGACATTCTTTGATTATGACGCATGGAATATTAGTTATTGATACATGTTAATGCCTGTCGATTGCATATATGTTTGTCTGCTCGTGGAGTTTCGGGAGTATTTTATAATATTTTAAGAGGTTTTAGAAGTACCGAGAATCGTTCATAGTATTCTATGACATTTTGGAATCTGTCAAGACGCGTTGCTGCAATCTAAGATGTTTGTGTGAAGTTCCCCAAGCTTCCGGGATGGTCTGTCAGCGATGGTCTGGCAGCGGGCAGTAGATGGGGCCTGGACTGTATAAATACAAGGGGCTGTTATCGCCTCGAGGAGGGAGGAGAGTCGAGGAGGAAAGATGATACTGAGAAGAGGAGAGGAGGGGGATTCCCACGGCGCTGGAATGTTTAGCGGGCAGTAGAAGGGGCCTGGACTGTATATATACAAGGGGCTGTCTTCGCAGTGGCAGAGGAGGGGAGTCCCACGGCCGAACGCCCTAGTGATCGAGCAGGGGAGGCAATGCGGACGGTAGATTTAGGGAATTTTTTTTATTAGAAGAAGGGGAAAAACATTGAAGGAATAGAAGAAAATCTATGAGAACTGTGAAAGTGATTAGCGATTGAAATTCGTGTTTAGTGAGCGTAGTAACAGAGTTTTGGGTAAATCCGTGGTGATGTTAGAAAGGAGTTTTCTTGTTTGTTTTTATTGGAATTTTTGTACTGGAAACAATACTGTTTTGAAGTAGATTAGTTGAATAAAAGAATTATAACTTGATCTCTGAGTCGTGTGTGCTCTGTTAGATGTGATTCCCGAGAGGTAGGGGAGCAACTCTTGGCACTTCAGTCAGCGTTATACGTCCACTGGAGTGTCTTTAAAACAAAGAGTTCGTTCCTCAGAACCAATAACGTAAGGGTAGGGGAGCAACTCTTGGCACTTCAGTCAGCGTTATACGTCCACTGGAGTGTCTTTAAAACAAAGAGTTTGTTCTTCAGAACCAATAACGTAACATATGGGGGCCAAGCCGGGATACCTCTCAACATCGAACCATCAACACAGCAGCTTCCGACTTTAGATTTCAAGGATAGAGTATTGTTTTCACTGCTGCGGTTGTGCTTACAACATAGCTATGGAATTTTATTGTGAAATTCGTTGTTGTGATTCAGGGGGTGTACGTCCGAAAGCGTTGGATGCTTCGGAGTAACCTGGAGTTGAATCTGTGAGGAGACTGCGTAGTCACAACGGGTGTGTCTACGACAGATCTCGGAATTTCAGTGTGTGGATTCGTTTGTCTGCGTATTCACAATGGGTGTGTTTACGACGGGTCTAAGGAATTTGTTGATGAAATTCAGTGTGTGGATTCGTTTGTCTGCGTATTCACAACGGGTGTGTTTACGGCAGGTCTGCGGAATTTACGGAATTTATAGGTGAAATTCAGTGTGCGGATTCGTTGGTCTGTTTAGCTGAGGTGATTCAGACTGTGTTTCTGTAAGGTTGTGAAGCTCAGTGAGCATTGTGTAACTAAAGGGACTGTCAGGGGCCGCGGTCTTGCTTTAGCCTCCTGCTGAGTGAGATCTGGCGTCTGATTTAGTTAGTCTGTGGAGCTCACGTGAGTATAACTGGTTTAAGTTTTGTGTGTGGCGTCATCATCGTGAAAACAAGGGATTTGAGTGAGACATTACGTCATAACTTTGTAGTACTAAATTTTGGAAAAAATCAGTTATGGCAGATAGCAGGGAAGAGCTAGAAAGCCTAGCACAACAATATGAAACATTTTTAAAAGAGAAAGATCAGAAAGACAGAGAAGAAAGAGAAAGAGACAGGCAAGATAGGTTGGAAAGGGAAGAAAGAGAAAGAAAAGAAAGAATTGAAAGGGAAGAGAGAAGAGAAGCCCTTGAAAGAGAAGAAAGAGATAGAGAAAGAAAAGAGAGAATTGAAAGGGAAGAGAGAAAGGAAAAGCTCGAAAGGGAAGAAAGAGAGAGGGAGAGGCGTCATGAATTGGAGATGAGAAGACTTGAATTGGAGCATGGCAGCTCTGTTCAAAGATTGAGTAATAATGGTGATCTGGCTAAAGATACGAAGTCACCAGGGCTGGATGATAAACCAGAGGACCTGAACAGTTTCCTCCTGAGGTTTCGACGTTTTGTTGAAGAAATTGTGGAAATGGGTAAGATGGCATCAAGCAATGATAATGAGAAAATGCTGGAATCTGGAACCAGAAATAGTTCACAAATAGGAAAACATCCAGAGATAAACGCCATTGATGACAAGTTCAATGATGAGGAATGTGCCGTGACCACAAGGGCGCAATCAAAGAAGGAGGGGGAGAGCATTCCCCTGAAAGTCACTGATAGTTCCAAGGCAACTATGGTGGACAAAGGAAAATTGATGGAGCTTCAGAGGGCTGACCCATCGCTTGATAAACATCGTAAACATGAGGAGGCTGTCATGACAGGAAGTGGGGAGGTTCACTTTGAAGAAAAGGGGGGTGTCCTCTTCAGGGTCTTCAAGAACCATGGAGGAGTGGTACGCCAGGTGTTGGTGCCACCTCAACTACGTAACTCTACAGTGGAGCTGGCACATGACTCTATCACAGGGGGTCATATGGGCATGGAATGGGAATCCTCAGGATCTCAGTGTGCTACTCTGATGATTTTCATCCGAAAGAAAGATGAGGTAGGCGGCATGTGTGTGGACAATAGAATCGACAGGATTACAGTGTTCGATCCAGGAGGAGGTGTACCAGAGACTGAGCTGTCCCAGAGACTTCATCAAGGATTTCCACATCGGGAGTGATGGACAGGTGCCAAACCCAAAGGACATTTGCGGGAAATTTATGTGGCCAGGGATTCTGTGAACACTGACTTGTGGCACCCAAGGGAAGGACGGTGCAGACAGCATGTGCGTGGACTACAAGAGGGTTGACAGGATTACGCTATTTGATCCTGGAGGAGGTGTCCCAAAGACGGTAACACATCTGCTCAGAAGTGACATTTTAGTAAATTCATTGTTTTGTCTTGAAGAATCATAATCTAAAAGATTGTGAAGTTCATATTTTTGGTCATTTGGTCTGTTGATGGTTTCCTAGCTGCTGAGTTTGACATGTTTGGTCATACAACATCATGAACAAGGTTATCATTTTGAAATTGTTGGGTATTATTGATTTGGTTGGCCTAGGCCAGGGGTTGTGTCAGTTGTTGATGTCAGCCAAGGCCTGCACTGGAATGTTGTAGTGATGTAAAATGTTGTGTTGAGATTGCCTTCGGCCATGACAAGCTATTAGCAGAACAACCTGCACTCTCCTTCAAAGGAGAATAAATCCTCTGGGGTCGGAGTGTGGCTGCCAATGTGGCGAGGTACACGAAAATAGTCAAACACGCAAACGTCTCATTCAGTGTGCGGTTTCGGTCTCGCAGTGATTCCCGGGTGGGATTAATGAGTCAGAGTGCACATTCTGGGTGACCCCTCTTGAGTGTTAAGCTGGGGAACAACAACAACAACAACATTGATTCGGTTTTGGTACAGTTTTGATTGTGTGGATATTTTGGGTATGGGCAAGTGCTGATCCCAGAAGACATTTGTGGGGCAATATGCGTGTCTCCTGATAGAACTGAAAATAGTTTGAATTTTGTGAAGTGACAATATTGGAACTAATTGCATTCTCATGAACATTTTTTGGGATTGAAATGATTTTTTGATTTGATTTGTTCTTTTGTATTGAGGGGGGTGGAATGGGCACTCTTGTGCTTTTTTTACATCCAGTCTCCGTGTGTGTGCGGTTTTGTGGATGTCGTCTGTTCCCGCCGGCGCACGATGGCCTGATCTTGCGAGGGGCGGAACAAAATTTGACGTGTGCGCATGGTGTTGTGCGTGCGTTCGCACATGGGACCTCGGTTTGAAGTTTCTTCCGAGGGACTTTTGGGGAGAGTGGAGTCTGCACTGATGTAAACTCCAGGAGGAAAATATCCCCGACCGGAATCGGACCTGGGTCGTCAAATTGCCAGCGCAATGTTCTGACCACTAGGCTATCGGTCCCCTGAAATGTGCTAATGCTGGATGTTGAACATGAGTGAGCCACTATGAACCTTGAGCTTCGAAGTTAAATCTGTTTGTTGTTTTGGAAACAAATGTTGGGAAATTTGTTCTAAGTGGGGGGTAATGTTACAAACAGATTTAGGGCTCCTAATTAAACATGTTCCTAGGATTGCAATGAATGACATTCTTTGATTATGACGCATGGAATATTAGTTATTGATACATGTTAATGCCTGTCGATTGCATATATGTTTGTCTGCTCGTGGAGTTTCGGGAGTATTTTATAATATTTTAAGAGGTTTTAGAAGTACCGAGAATCGTTCATAGTATTCTATGACATTTTGGAATCTGTCAAGACGCGTTGCTGCAATCTAAGATGTTTGTGTGAAGTTCCCCAAGCTTCCGGGATGGTCTGTCAGCGATGGTCTGGCAGCGGGCAGTAGATGGGGCCTGGACTGTATAAATACAAGGGGCTGTTATCGCCTCGAGGAGGGAGGAGAGTCGAGGAGGAAAGATGATACTGAGAAGAGGAGAGGAGGGGGATTCCCACGGCGCTGGAATGTTTAGCGGGCAGTAGAAGGGGCCTGGACTGTATATATACAAGGGGCTGTCTTCGCAGTGGCAGAGGAGGGGAGTCCCACGGCCGAACGCCCTAGTGATCGAGCAGGGGAGGCAATGCGGACGGTAGATTTAGGGAATTTTTTTTTATTAGAAGAAGGGGAAAAACATTGAAGGAATAGAAGAAAATCTATGAGAACTGTGAAAGTGATTAGCGATTGAAATTCGTGTTTAGTGAGCGTAGTAACAGAGTTTTGGGTAAATCCGTGGTGATGTTAGAAAGGAGTTTTCTTGTTTGTTTTTATTGGAATTTTTGTACTGGAAACAATACTGTTTTGAAGTAGATTAGTTGAATAAAAGAATTATAACTTGATCTCTGAGTCGTGTGTGCTCTGTTAGATGTGATTCCCGAGAGGTAGGGGAGCAACTCTTGGCACTTCAGTCAGCGTTATACGTCCACTGGAGTGTCTTTAAAACAAAGAGTTTGTTCCTCAGAACCAATAACGTAAGGGTAGGGGAGCAACTCTTGGCACTTCAGTCAGCGTTATACGTCCACTGGAGTGTCTTTAAAACAAAGAGTTTGTTCTTCAGAACCAATAACGTAACAGTATGTATGTATGTATGTATGTATGTATGTATGTATGTATGTATGTATGTATGTATGTATGTATGTATGTATGTATGTATGTATGCGCGCGCGCGCGCACACACACACACTGGCACGAGAGTGTGTATATCTAAAACAGTGTGACGCACAACCATGTAAGCATGCAAGCACACACCCACGTATAACAAAACAACCACCCACCCCCACCCACCCCAAAAAACCGACCCAGCGTTGTGGCCTGAGCCGACTGACCTACCTCTGTTTCTCAGCGCGGTGGCGGGTGATCATCTGCTTGACCAGCTTGTCCAGGTTGCGGGCATAGTCCAGCTCCACCTCGGCCCGCCGGCGAAAAAACTCCTGCAGCTCGCCCACGATGGCCACCTCCGTCTCCAGCTTCACGTCCAGGCATTTCAGCTGGTCGTACAGCTGCTGCCGAATGTCTGCACACGCCAACACAGACACCATCAGTCCACTTGGGTTAGTTAGAACTTACTACAGGGGATGTTTGTTGGGGTGGGTTTTTTTGTTTGGTTGTTTTTTGTTTTTTTTTGTTTTTTAAGAGGGGTGGGTGGGTGGTGGTGGTGGTGGTGGTTTCAAGATTGAGTCGTTGGGTGGGTTTTTGTTTCTTTGTTTGGTTGTTTGGTTGGTTGGTTGTTTTTTTCATTGGGGGTGGGTGGTGGGGTGGGGGTGGTTGAAGATTGAAAGATTGTCGTTTTTCTTTCTTTGTGTCCCGCAGTGAGAGAGGGAGGAGGGAGGGAGGGAGGGAGGGAGGAGAGAGAGAGAGAGAGAGAGAGAGAGAGAGAGAGAGAGAGAGAGAGAGAGAAGACAGAGACACAGACACAGAGAGAGAGACAGAGAGACAGAGAGAGAGCAGACAGACATACAGAGACAGACAGAGACAGACAGACAGACAGATAGAAGAAGCCAGCTAGCCAGCCAGCCAGCCGGGCTACCAACTTCACAGATAAAACAACAGGAGCAGAGGACCTGGATTATAACGTTTGCATTTATAATCCATCCTCTCTGTCAGATAGCCAGAGAGAAAAAAAGCACGACAGAATAAACAGACAACTCCCCCAACGACGTGGTGTGGCTGGCCCTGTGGCTATATGACGTTAGTTATCCCTTAGCCGGGCTGATCTGAACAAATCTGTTCAAACAGTCACCAGGGGGGCTGCCACAATCACAGCACAACATGTATTGCACACACACATACACACAAACATGCGCGCGCGCATGTCTGAATGTGTGTGTGTGTGTGTGTGTGTGTGTGAGAGAGAGAGAGAAGAGAGAGAGAGAGAGAGAGAGAGAGAGAGAGAGAGAGAGAGAGAGAGAAGAGAGAGAGAGAGAGAGAGAGAGAGAGAGAGAGAGATTCTTAACATTCACAACACAGCGAACCTTTCATCTCTCGCCCAAAGATACAACATCAGAAAGACTAATATTTGCGCAACAACGTCCGTCCCCTTTGCTACAGTGCATGGCAGTTTTATTCGTTTCCCTCTTTTTCCCGCTCCTGTCAGTCTCTCCTTTTGCTTTGCTTTCCTCCCCTTCACTTCTCTAAACTTCAGTGAAACTTTTTTTTTCTGTTCACTCATTTTAAATATTTCTCTCCCCCCCCCCCCCCCCTCTCTCTTTTTTCTTCTGTTTCTCTCGATTCAAAATCTTGTGTTCAACTAAACCATACAATTCTTTTCGTTCCTAGCTTACAGCTCCGAGGTTCACCAGTGCTAAGATTTTTGCTTACGCGACCGGCTTTGCCAACCATTAATAAGGTAGCCGCAATCCCACTTCGGGGATGAAAATAAAACAATGATAATGTACACTATCGTCTGCAGTCTGGTGGCAGATATGCAGAACACTGTAACATAAAAGAACAACAAACAAAATGGATAGCAAAAATAAAGTACAGGAAAAACGAATATGCTGGAAATGTTTGACAGCAAAATGTAGATCATACAATCATAGTAGTAGTAGTAGTAGTAGTGGTCTTCAGTTTTATGTCCGTCCACATACAGTGATACCGGACGAGAGAGAGAGAGAGAGAGAGAGAGAGAGAGAGAGAGAGAGAGAGAGAGAGAGAGAGAGAGAGAGAGAGAGAGAGAGAGAGAGAGAGAGACAGACAGACAGACAGACAGACAGACAGACAGACAGACAGACAGACAGACAGACAGACAGACACAAACTTTACATCATACAAGCACACACACAAACACACATGACATGCTGTTGTGACCCACAAGGCAGGCCCATGGAGTGAAAGGCCCAAGAGCCCAAGGCCATCATGGAATCAGTGTGGGGTTGATTCCGCTGACCAGTAATCTCCTCGCCCTCCTTGTCTCAACAACCACTGTCAACACGGGCGGTTCTCTCTGCAGATAATACCCCCCCCCCTCCTTCCCGCCCCTCCCTCCCTCCCGTCCTCACCACACCACACCACACCCTACCTGCCTACAGCTATTTCATCCAGATCCCCTACGAGGTCTCGAAGGCACACGCATACACATGCACGCGCATGCATATGAACGCGCATAATCTCTCTCACTGAAGCGCGCTCATTCAGGAGCCGCAGCTCAAGACAGGCAAAATGATAATCTTGCTAAAAAAAAAAAGAGGAAAAAAAAAAAGAAAACAAAACAACCCCGAACCCTCCCCCCCCCCCTCAACAAACAACCCCCCCCCCCCACTTCAAACAAACAAAAAACGCATCGAATGATGTTAATGAAAGATTTTTACCTCGATGATAAAGGTATATTTGATTTTAATGATGAAGTTGTAACTGGTTTCCTGCGCTTGTTTTCCTCCACTATTACTTCATCAATGACATGACTGTCCACAAGCCTAGTGCAAGCAATCCCTTGCTGCTAGCTGAAGCAGACGTCAGGCTGATATCCTCAGGATAATATGGTTTTTAAAACTACTTCTCTGCAGACTTGTTTATCTATCTGATGCACCGCACATTTTCATTTTCCCAGCCCTTCCTATTTCTGTCTGTAACCTGAGAACGGCCAGAGCACTGGAGGCAGGCTGCCTCAGGGAGGGCTATTTCCCACACATATTATATCCCTCACTGCTCCATAGATCTATCAACGTGGACAGGGAGGGAGGGGGGCAGAGAGGGAGGGAGAGGGGGACAGAGAGGGAGGGAGAGGGGAACAGAGAGGGAGGGAGGGAGGGGGAGAGAGAGAGAGAGAGAGAGAGAGAGAGAGAGAGAGAGAGGTCAGTCTTAGCAGCCTAATCACAAGGGCCTGGCAGAACCACGTTGGCACTGTCAGAGACTCCACACGTACACTAAACAAACAACACGACTCCCCAATGTCGCTGAGAGGCTATCATAAACCAACAAGCCCACCACTTCAGACCCCGGTCTCCATTAAAGATAAGCTCAACAAGCCCAGGAATCTCTAGGAGCTGTACCAGTGTGTGTGTTTTCACAGTGATTTATTATCACAAGTAGAGTCCTGCCGTCAAATGTATACATGTATGTAATATAACAAGGCAGGCTTGTTGGTGCTTTGGCCTTGCAGCATCAGCCTGCTGGGTTTCCACCCTGAAAATAATCATGACTTTAATTCAATCACTGCAGGTAGAGTCAAGCAGCTGAAAGAGGATTCTGGACTAAAGGAGGAAGTGAGGAGTAGCAGTGTAGGCTAGTCCAGCTGCTAGTGTCAGGATGTTGGGCAAACCCCGCAAATGGGGGTGACGCCCTGAGTTTTGGCATACGCATACTGTCGACCCTTCTTTACAATATTGGCATGGAAAACGTCATTTTGGTTATCTATTTCCAACTTTATCTGATGATCAAAGATGTATGCCGTGCCTCTCTTATCAAAGATCACGCGACAACTGCAACGATAGTATAGGGATGGGGCAGAAAAAAAGAAAAAGAAAGGGAGATAGCTAGGGAAGGGGATGGATTACAAGGGAGGAAAGAAGGAAAACTTGCTTCACTATCTGCTGATGATACACTGCGCTGCATCATTTACACCCTCTGCGCAGGCATCCTTGATTTCAAATCTATGCAAAGTGGTACAAATGACAGAGGAAGTATCTGGGTTCGAGCAAGCAAGTAAACGCACACACACTCTGTGCGCGTGTGCGCGCGCACGCGAGCGCGCACGTGTGTGTACGTGTGCATGCACGCACGGGCGCGCACGCCAGTCACAATAAGACCAGAGCAGTCTTTTCTTTGATTAAAAACAAGAGAAAACGACGGACACACAGAAAATCCAGTGAAAAGGAGGTACGCACGCGCGCGCGCGCGCGCGTGTGTGTGTGTGTGTGTGTTGTGTGCGCGTGCGTGCGCACGCGCAGGCGTGCAAGAGTGCTGTGTGCACGCACGCACGTAGGCAGCAGTCACAGTGCTACCAAAGCAGCAAATTTCTTCGATAAAGGACTGTGACACAACCTAGGAAAAGAGGAAGAGAAAAAGGAAGAAGTTCGATCACAGTGAAAGTGAGGACAGTGGAGAGAGAGAGAGAGGAGAGAGAGAGAGAGAGAGAGAGAGAGAGAGAGAGAGAGAGAGAGAGAGAGAGAGAGAGAGAGAGAGAGAGAGAGAACGAGAACCACGGTTTTGGCAAGTCAGCACGAAAACGATCAATGCTCCTGAAATTGCAGGAACAGGAAAGGACATCACTCACACACACACACACACACACACACACACACACACACACACACACACACACACACACACACACACACACACACACACAGGGCAGAGCCAGGCTACTGAATGAAATCCAGGAAGGCCAACGGACAGAACCGGTCGACAAAACAGAGAAGATGGACCCCCCCCCCCCTCCCCCACCAACACACACTGAGAGAGAGAGAGAGAGAGAGAGAGAGAGAGAGAGA
>CM060332.1:31928836-31931336 GCA_030674155.1 Stramonita haemastoma
AAGTTTGACAAATCTTAGGAGGAATTATACAGACAAGCACCCCCCTTGTTTAAAAATCAACACTGAGACACACAATCCCTGAAGTCGGAATGCAGCTGCCTAAATAGTGGGCAAAAACGGTCGCATAACCAAAAGTCTTACCGTTTGTGAACCTCCAGCCCAGGAACAAAAAAAAAAGCGCAAAAAAGGCATTAACAACTAACTATTCAAGCAATTTTGCCGATCTGTAAAATGGTTTTGGTTGACTGATGAACCACAAAGAAATATATCTAGGTCCTTTCAAAAAGACAGATCTCCCCTTTTTAATGAAAGAAGCGATAAAGGACATCTCGGAATGTGTGAAGTAAGTCGCATTGATGAGAAAGTACAGTTTTGTGTGTGTGTGTGTGTGTGTGTGTGTGTGTGTGTGTGTGTGTGTGTGTGGTGTGCGTGTGCGCGGCGCGTGTGGTGTGTGTGTGTGTGTGTGTGTGTGTGTGTGTGTGTGTGTGTGTGTGTGTGTGTGTGTGTGTGTGGCTCTCGCCAAGGCTTTAGTCAACGGCTGCCGACTATATATATAGTCTGTACTGAGAGAGTAAATCACCAACTGGTTGAAACACATACTCTCACACACGTGCACACGCATGATGACAAAGAGAGGGCTGTATACATACATGTATGCATATGCTGTGTAGCGGCGGGAAAGATAAGCAGTGTGCCATCAACTGACAAGAAGTTGCGCCATATGGCCAACTCTTCACACACACCTGGTCCCTCACCCACCCCATTCCATCTCTCTCTCTCTCTCTCTCTCTCTCTCTCTCTCTCCTCTTTGCACCCGCCACCCCCCCCCCCCCCCCCCCAACCATATGTGAGGTGATGCCTGAGGAAGTTTAATTAAAAGGTTGTGGGTATGGGGACTGGAACTGTGGTACATAAGGACACGTGCAAAAGTTTAAGCGAGCAATTCTATACAATAAACACACACAGGCCCTCAGCCGTGTGCGCGCACACACACAACCACACACGCAGTGCATGCACGCACGCATATGTGGTTGATAGCGGACACATCGTTAATCAACATCCTAATTATCCCCCAACTGAGATCAAGGTGATGAAGTGAGGAAAGGGCAGGTGGTGTGTGTGTGTGTGTGTGTGTGTGTGTGTGTGTGTGTGTGTGTGTGTGTGTGTGTGTGTGTGTGTGTGTGTGTGTGTGTGTGTGTGATGTATGGTACACTGGACAGCATACTGCAAAATAAAATGTTCCAGCTGACTTCAAAGCCACTATAGACATAATCCCCCCCCCCCCCCTAAGGGAGAGAAGTGTGGGGTTAGGTTGGCTTGGGTTGACTTCTTCCTCACAACTCCTTGAGGAGTCCTTTGGGAGGAGGACTCTGCAGACTTTTCCACGAGTAGAGTGTGTCGTGGGCAATTTGAACCTTGCAAAACCCATTCTTTCTTCTGTAGGTTGCGGTGTGTGTGTGTGTGTGTGTGTGTGTGTGTGTGTGTGTGTGTGTGTGTGTGTGTGTGTGTGTGAAAACGTTTGTATCATCCATACCACCGGTCATAGCTTGGCATAAAATTGAAAGGGGGTGGTTGGGTTTTTTGTTGTTTTTTTAAATCTGCAAGATGTTATGCATATATGTTCGCACACAGGGCTTCGATTAATAACCTCACCCGAAGGACACTTGGGGAAGTAGAGTCAGCGCTTATGTTAAATCCACATGTGAAAAAGCTCCCTCTTCATGGACATCACAGCGGAGACTCGAACCAGCGCCCCATCAGTTACCGTCAGATCATGAGTCCCACGCACTAACCACTTGGCTATCCTGCCTCTAAGGAGAAGGAACCTTCAGGCAATTAGGCCTAGTAGTCACCGTGGTGATGATGCATGTGCCTGCTTTAGCTTGCCTGCACTGGAGAGGGGTGAGTGGACTGAAGGACCTCTGGTCAGTGACTAGTTATCAAAGTCGGTAATGAGCTCTGGCTGCCCTGGTGCTACCCGTCCCTTAATGAAGTTACTGTCACCATTTCAGTCTGCATAATTGTCCAGCCACCCTCTCTCACTACACTGTCTGTCTGTGCGTCCTTCTCAGCTATACTATACATCACTGCTGTTCAATTTCCGAGGTGTATTTCTTTCTCAGTTAACAGTTTCTTCAAACCATGTGTGTTACGTTACCTCCCTTTTTCAGCTATGGGTTTTAACTGGGAAAAACAAAACAAAACAGTCTCCCTTTCTTAGAATCTGGGAAAAACCTTGATTTTAGTCATGCTGCATATTTCCTACTCTTGAATAATGTTTAGGGCTTTTGGCATCTACGTGCGTGGACCAGAGTAGTCTAATAATCTGCCTTAGAGTACACGGATCATGATAAATCCACTTTACCAAATGTTATCGGACCTTTTTTCTGTTATTTACTTATAATTGTACAATATATACGAGGCGAAACGAAACATTCTTCTAAGGTTCTAGAACCGTTCGGCTTTGACGAAGATGTATCCACACTCCATGTATGTCACT
>CM060332.1:31940381-31950381 GCA_030674155.1 Stramonita haemastoma
TTATGGAGGCCTGCAGAATGTTTTGCGTTCTTGTTTTTAAAAAAATCCATCCGCCTTTCGTAGAGGACAGTAGGCCAGCAATGGTCAGTGGTGTGGATGACACAAGCGTACCCAGCATGCAATATCCTGCTACTTTCTGGAGAGGGATGAACTCCACCAGGTGCAGTTTGCACACGACACACTGCCTGAAAGAAAAAAAAAATTCAATAGCCGCCAATGTCTTTGTAAGAAGGCGTTAAGGGAGAAGTAAAGTTGTGATGCAAGGAGAGAATGGAAAAGTGGTGACATTGGTGATGGCATAGCCTGGCGGGACTAGTGAGTGTGAGGGGGATTTTCTTGTCTTGGAGCATGGTGGTGCAGTGTGGTGTTTGTTCAGTGCACACGCTTCCGCTGCATTGTAGTTCGTGGCATGTAACCGTTTATACTTTTGTCATCTTTGGAGTTTGAGTTAAAGTGTCGTCGACAAATCGGTAACATTCTCTTCTCCCGTTCTGTTTGATTCTCAGTGTTCTGTTCGTTTCTATTCTGCTGTAGGCCCTTTAGTATTGCCATACGATTCGGTGACATCCAGTGTGTGTGTGTGTGTGTATGTGTGTGTGTGTGTGTGTGTGGTGTGTGTGTGTGTGTGTGTGTGTATGTGTGTGTGGTGTGCATGCGGATGCACGCATGTCTGTGCGCGTGTGTCTGTGTTTTTGTGCGCGTGCTTCGTGTGTGCATGCGTGCTTGTTTGTGCTGCAGTGTACAAACGTATCTTGTATCTGTATAAAGTTATGTGTGTGGGGTTTTTTTTGTGCGTGCATGTGTATGAGTGTGTATGTCTCCAGTGTGTCTGGACGGTTGTGTGTGTGTGTGTGTGTGTGTTCTCTGCGTGTGTGCTTGCATGCATGCGTGCGTGACTTTGTGCATGCCTGCATGTACGTATTGGACCTGTCTGGGAAAATAGTGACAATAACATCCCCCCCCCACACACACACACAATGTACAAATCAGTTGCTAATGTGCCAGTGCATGGACACATCGCCGTGTTTGGGTATGCAGCCAACATAGCAGGGCCACAGACGGGTGCTGTCTGGGTAAACTGTACAGAGACTGGGACGGCGGCTGTCAGCCCCCAGCTAAAGCAAGCAGACGCGTGCGCAAACACACGGGCGTATACGTACATGTATACATTATTGTATAGATCTCCATACACTCCCATGACTCAATCGAACAGGTACATGCAAACTGGCAAGAGAATACAAAACCACGCGTACACGCGTACGCACGCGAACGCGCATGCATGGCATGCACGTACGCGTGCATGTAAGCACGGTTATATGCTCACGCGTACACATATAGGTGCAGTTGCATGCACGCACACACGCAAGCTCTCTCTCTCTCTCTCTCTCTCTCTCTCTCTCTCTCTCTCTCTCTCTCTCTCTCTCTCTCTCTCTCTCTCTCTCTCTCTCTCTCTCTCTCTGACGAATGTATGCACACTCACACATCCACAGTTTTTGCATGTTAGCACGCACTCTTCTTACACTGGTGCGAATTGTATTTTTACTGTCAGTCACCCACAAGTGCGTACAGTCATACAATCATGCATTCGTATCACATGTGTATGAACACTGTCAATAAAGGCAGAGAGAGAGAGAGAGAGGAGAGGAGAGAGAGAGAGAGGAGAGAGAGAGAGAGAGAGAGAGAGAGAGAGAACATGGTATACAGTGTAAAAGCAAAGATTGAGAGAGAGAGGGGGGGGTCTGGTTCTGGACGACTGCAGTGCCTCCGAGGTAGCCTTTCTGTGCTGCCTTCAATGATTGATGTACAGAAATAACAAGAAATGGAATGGATCTCTCTGGATCGGAGATCTGTGGTGCCAGACAGCCCCCACCCCTCACCACTCCATCCCCCCTCCCCCACTCTTCTCCTTGGGCACGCACTGTGGAGGGGGGAGGGGAGGGGGGGTAGAATCATGGTAATAAATAAAACGTGATTCCCAAAGGCGGGTGGGGGGATGGGGATGGAAAGAATGGGAGGCAAGCTCAAAACGGGTTAGAGCGTGTGCGCGCGCCCGTGTGTGTGTGTGTGTGTGTGTGTGTGTGTGTGTGTGTGTGTGTGTGTGTGTGTGTGTGTGTAAATCACAGAATCAGAGAGAGATGAGGAAATGTGGGAAGCTTCAGGTGGAAGGAGCGGCACAATACAAGAGATGTCCTCGAATTGGGGTTCCGTTTCAAATTCCCATCTCATTCTATCTCCGTTCTTAACCCCCACCCCCACCCCCCTCGTCCCCGGTACCTCCAATGGAAGATGCCTGTTATCTGAGAAAGGGAAATAGGAACCAATTTTCCTTCTTCTCGACACCTATAGTATACTAGAAGAAGGGGGGGGGGGGGGTCTGAATCATTCCTGGCCGGGTCCCAGTTTTCTCCTCCTCAATCATGGCTGCTGCTGGAGACGCAGCATTCTGTCTCCCCCTCTGACACACCGGAGCGGAGGTCTGTTCACCTCTGTCGCTACTAGGCTGTACGGGAGGTCATTCGCTTACTGCCTTGTGGATTGAGACTACCATCATAGGATGTGTGAGCTTTGGTGGTTAGGGGTTACGGTTGATTAAACGGAAGACAGGTTGATTAAAACGGAATCACCTCTTCGGGTTCAGGATGTAAGATAATCCTGTCTTGTCATTAGGGGTTGTTGTACGGTTGATTGAAGAATCACGACCCCGAGTTCAAGATGTTGGACGTTTCTTGTCATGTGGGATTATGAGGCTGGTTGAAGACACGTAGGTTCAGCGCGTTAGACGTCCTATCTCTTGTCAGTAGGATTATTACACTGCTGAGGGAAGACTCACCACTTGGGGTCCAGTGTCACATTGTCTTGTCAGTAGGGATTATATGGATGATTGAAGAATCACGACTCTGGGTTTAGGAGGAGGTTAGACTCTTTTGTCGTTAACGGTTGTTACAGCTGAGTGAAGAGCTATCTTGGGTTCATGATGTTATACTCTCTTGGGTCATTAGGGGTTACATGGCTTGTTGAAGAATCATGACGGTAGGTTTAAGATGTTAGATGTCTCTTATCATTAGGGATTATACTGCTGCGTGAAGAACCACCAAGTTAGGGGTTCACAATGCCAGACTCTCTTGTCCTAAGGGATTATATATATGGTTGATTGAAGAAGACTGCGGGTTCAGGTTGTTAGACGTCTCTTGTCATGAGAAAAAGCGGCTAAATAAAGAATCGTTATTTCAAAGTTTAGCATCATGAACTCCATCAGAGGTGTTGCTTCTTGCCAGAGACACCATTTATAGTCTCATTACCGCTGGTTTGCCATCATTACCAGAGAACTGAACTACAAGGTCAGGCCATTAGGATGTAGAACGTTGCTCTTAAAGATCTATAGCTGATATTTATGTGTTCCTTCTGTACAAAGAATATTTGATATTGTAATTTTAGAGAGAACGCTCTCTTGTTTGTTTTGTTTTTTACAAACTGAAAATTCTCGAGTTTCCTCAGATAAGTTGTGGATGCTGCTCCTGAATTTAGCCTAAGTGTAAAAGATGAACGCTTGTGCAGGAAGTTCATTTGAGGAGCTTGGTAAATGAGTGTAATAGATGCTGTGAGCTTAATATTATATGTAGAATTTACACAAATTCACTATGCAGAACAGCTGGCTCAGTAGAGAATGATGTTCTGCATTTATATATCCTCTTTTGTTGGATGATTCCAGACAAGTATAATTATTATCATTAACTGCTTTGTCCGTCAGCCATTCCAGACAAGTATAATTATTGATCATTAACTGCTTTGTCCGTCAGCCAGTACCCAGCATTTCTCCTTCCAGCTTTCCTTCACTGGAATCTCTGTTTACCATTAATTTTGTTGTAGCAGTCTCACTCAGTCTGCAAAGAATCGTTCTCTTTTATCTCGGCAATCAAAGCTGGGGAAAGTCCCAAGGAGTTGACTGGCGATCCCCTACTTCAGTATGGGAAAAGTAGACGTTACATCAGCTTTCCATCATCAGATGTTTGGATGACATCGTCATACATGTAGGCTTACCGTTGCTGGCATCAGCCCAGTCTAACACAGATTAGATGCTGAAATTGCCAGCATTTTTTGTCTTCTCTTCTTCTTTTTCACGGTGTCCTGCATCGATCGACGGCCTGCCTAATCAGTCCTGGTCTGTCTGTGTTTGCCCTCGCCAGCCCTCAGCAGGCAGAGGAAAAGGCGGCAGCCTTTCTTTGGCCAAGTCTGTCTGTCTGTCTGTCTTTCTCTCTGTCTGTGGCTTCTTTGACACACCGCTTCTCGTCTGTGGTCCGTTCGGCCTTGGAACGGGTTCCCTCTTTGCGGGGTGGGATGTCGGGGTGGGGGGGTTATGTATGTGTTTTGGAAGAAGGAAGTAAGAGCTTGAAAGTTTAGGAAAGCTTTATCATAGTCCTTGTGTCAATGATTCCATTTGTACAGGTCCCTACAATTTGGTTTTAACCAAATTTTGATAGGAAATCCATGCATATGTATATTCAATTTCACGAACACCATTTTGTGCACTACATTTTTAAGCAACATATCTTCATGCAGCTGCAGAGTCTATGTCTCCTCATGAAGTCAGCCAGTATGATCAAATCAGAGAGGTCGTGTTTGCCCCCAGTCAGGAAGCCAATGAGAGATTACGAGTATATCACTCGTTGCAATGAAAATGCAAAATGTGTTCTGGGGAGGAGAGGATCTGATGCTTTATGTTTTGAGCATTTTGAAAAAAAATTTTATTACATACTTTACTCCAAACAATTACATGTGAATACTGACAATATATCTTGAGATTTCCCTTCGAAATTGATAGCACCATTTAATTCTGCATGTGCCTAAAGTTTTTCGTATCATTAATGAGTTAGTCTTTATTTAGTTTTTTGCTGAGATATTCTACTGTCACTACTTGCACGCCGCATATAGAGACCTCTTCACATACTTTCCAGACTTTTGTCATATTTTCACATCCAGCCGCCACAAAAAATATCAGTGGAAATGTTAAGCAGCTGGTACGCGCATATGCCATTAATAGAGGAGAATGCACCTTAGAAAGTTCTTTTCGGTAGTAACAGAAATCAATACACAAGATCTCTGGTGGAAATGTCTAGACTAGGCTGAAACACATTTGTAACTCCCCCAACGGCAGCAGAACGTAGTCATTGGGCCAGTCTGAGTAGGAAGCCCACTGTGAAGTGTTGACCGTGACCTTCTCCCTTATGCAACAGCCTCTGTCAATCTACGGATGTTGACGACAGATGACATCAACTCCTTTGCCACAGATATGCCTGTGGAGACAGAGAAGTGGCTGATCATCTCCCACTGTTCTGAATGGAGAGGGGATTTAAAGACCAAAGCTAAAAGGGACATGAGATCTGAACAAAACAAAATGCTTGACACCAATAGAAAAAGAAAAAAAAAAGATGGTGTGGTACTGATACAGTGGGAGTGGCATTCGGCTGAATTTTAAGACTTGATGGCAGGGTTATGCTTAGTGCATCTTTTCATTATCTGTGATGGCGTCAGCTAAATCTTTTCTGACACACAGACACACCTGCAGTAATCAGTGGTCAGGCTGCAGTTTAATGAGTTGCTGATGCACCGGCCACAGACAGATACTGAGATAGGCGATGGTCTGTGATTCCGCACACACCAGTGAGAGATAAGCAGACAGTAACTCACGTCGCTGTCTGCCTGCCTGTCTGTCTGCCCCTTTCTGGCGCCTGCACGCATTTGCACTGTATGTAGTTCAACAAGCGTTAGTATAGCACCAACCTACCCTATAGCCTGATCTGACCTCCACTAGTTTCTTGTCCATGATGTAGCGATGCCTGCTGAATATCTAGCACTTTTTTTAGTTTTAAAGGAAAATCTCTGAAGTAAGATCTTACATACCTGTCATAGATATTATTATGTTTGGTGCAGCAATTAATTAGATTTGTTTTGTAAGAAAAAGACTGATCCATACACAGAAAATTGTTAGGGGAAAAAAATAATTGTATGAATCGTTGAATGAAACGGTTATTGGCAATATAAGGGTGGACGACAGAAAGAAATGGGTGAATCAGTTATTTTAACTTCGGTTGCAGCCCAGACTGTGTTCACAAAGTTGGTTGGAGTGTGATAGAAGCGGGAGAGGGCAGGTGTTTCAGCGGTGTTATCGAGGGCGTTGTTATCGCTGTGTCTGTCAGCTCATCACGCCACCTCTCTGGCTGGCACCCACATCAGACGTCAGCCCATTACTGGCCATTTTCAGCCCATCAACCCTACTATACCTAAGCCCAGTCACGGGCAGGCAGGGCAGGTTGACCTGAAGTGAAGATAGAGACTGATAAGGGTTTCTTTCGCCTTGTGGGAGGGAAGAAGGAAAGGTAGAGGTCTTTTTATATCCTGTGTATGTGTGTTCTTACGGTTTTATCAAAGAAAGTTCAAGTATGATATTATGCTGTTACGTTTCTGTGTATTCTGCTACAGTTATGTTGATGTATCTTAAATGAGTATCTACTTTTTTGTGATGTTAAGCGTTTTGTGCTATCTGATCTCTTCAATAGTGGAAGGAAAGCGCTCTAGATCTTTGTTCTCTTTTTTTTCGTTGGGTTGGGGATGGTAAACTTTGTCCACAGACTCTAGAAATGTGTGGTCCTTCTATTCAAACACAACCTGGTTCTGTTTAGGTGATGCTGTAGTACCTATCTTCTTATTTCTACTAGATTGCTTTTGGGATGAAATGGTGCTGTTAGGTTTGGGGAAGTTTTTAATGAAACAACATTTTACTATTCGTTTTTGACCCATACATACATGCCACTACCCACGCATGCATACACGCACACATGCTAACACACACACGCACGCGCGCGCACACACTCATTCATTCACTCACCACTCACTCCCCCCTCAAATACACCACACCACACCATAAACAACACCACACCACAACCACCCACCACCGCGACCACCTCACAATAGGGTATTTTAGTTATGTATTTTATTGTTTATTAATAATATCAAAGAATAAATATTATGATCAGGTTAACGATTTGATTGGTTGTAAAAACACGTATAGATAAACTGGAAAAGGATGAAGAACATACCGAGAAATGGCAGAGGGAAAGAAGTGGGTAGGAAAAAATAAAGGGGGAAAAGAGTATGCGGCGGGGGGTGGGGGGCAAAAGCAGAGATATGGAGGATGGGGGTCAGAGAACGGGGGAAGAGAAGGAAGGGGTGGGGGGGGGGGCTCAGACCAGTTGGCAGTGATCAATAAAAACAGTGGTGGTTTCCGATAACGGCACAGATCCCTTGTCTACAAACTTTTTGCATCAGCCTGAAACACAAAGCATTCCCACTCTCACCTAGTATAGACTCTTCTCCATCCTTCCTTCTTCTTCCTTCCTTCTATTCTCTCTCCGCCTCTGTCTTCTACCTCCCCTTCCTCTCCTTCTGCCTCTGTGTGTGTGTGTGTGTGTGTGTGTGTGTGTGTGTGTGTGTGTGTGTGTGTGTGTGTGTGTGTGTGTGTGTGTAAAGAAGTTGCTGCTTGGTTTAAGTTTTAGGTGCTTGATGGTATGTTTATCTGGAGTCTTATTCTTTTATTATGTTTTCCTTTTTTTTTTTTTTTTTGGGGGGGGGGGTGGAGGGGTTCTTCATCATCATCATTATTATTATTATCATTATTATTATCATTATCACCATCATATTCTTTTCTTCTCCTCCTCCTCCTCCTCCTTCTTCTCCTTCTTGTGAAGTGTCGTCATCGACATGTAAAAACATCTACCAGCCCGCGATCCAAATTTCTCAAAGTCCTCCAAAGCAAGGTTCTTTTAATATATTGCATACAAACAGCATCATATGAGCGTATATCTTCTCTGAAGGTTTCTTTAAATGTTGTTTTGTTTGTTTGTTTGTTTGTTTTCTTTTTTCCTGTCTTGTCTTGAAATGCTTGTTACCCTTGCCGATTTAGGACCTGTGTTGGACTTTTTTTTTAAGGTCATAAATGTGAAGAAACCTCATGCTGTAGCAAAATCTAATGACACCACGATGAAACGTAAAGGAAAAGAAATCAAAGACTTTGTAATCAGGAAGATTGGTTTATATATTCTTTTGGGGATTCTGACTTGGCGGTTCTTACGTCAAAGCTGCCCTACCCCTCTCCTCTTCACACACACACACACACACACACACACACACACACACACACACACACACACACACACACACACACACACACAAACGTTATGGTGCATGTTGTATGCATATTCTTATGTACACATGCGCGGCGCGCCAAACACGCACGCCCCACCACACATTTTGTACTCGCATGCGTGCGCCTAGCATGCACACACTCTCTTGTGCACCCATGTATGTGCGCGTTCATTTACAAACAAACACACACACACACACACACACACACACACACACACACACACACACACACACACACACACACACACACACACACACCCAACTACAAATCACTTAATTCACCTGCAAGCAAGCGAGCAAACACAGGTGTGTTTATGTCCGAACACGTGCACCAAGCATTTCAGTGCGTCTTTGTCAGCGCTCTACTAGATAGACTCTATAAATCTGCGATGCCTTGCTGACATGGAGACATAAATTGCGTCAGTTTTGGTGGGGTGCCAGACAGTGGCTGTCATAGGCTGAAGATTACAATAGATAATAGGTTGCCTGGCTCCGTGGCTGAGCGAACGCTGCTGCCTTCTGAAGCCACTAGTCTCCAGGTCAGAGCCATCGTCTGATCCCATCTTTTTTGTCGAAAAGTAAAACTCACAACATGTACGTAGCCTATCAGATCTTTGTGGACTTTCAATGAAACTTTAGCTGAATAGCAGCAGATGGTCTGTAGAGAAGAAGCCCTCTTCCAGCAATTGTTTTTCTCCCTAAAGTTCCTTGCTGTTGAGCATGTTGGTTGGTTTTTGTTTTTCTTAGAAGATTAGGATCGGGTGGCTTGTGACATTGTGCTTTTGTGGATTGGAATTGTGTGTGGTGTGTGTGTGTGTGTGTGTGTGTGTGTGTGTGGTGTGTGTGTGTGTGTGTGTGTGTGGTTGTTGTTGTTGTTTTGGAGAGAGGGAGAGTAGGGAACAAAATGTCAGTAGCAAATGAGTACGGTCAAATGTTGTTTTTTTTTAATATACGTAGCTTGCCTCCACTCAGACACAGGCATAAATATACTTGTGCACACATGCGTTGCATACCAACATTCAGGGCCCGTAATTTATTCCTCGAAAAGCGATTTGGTTACCGATGATCTTTGATGGAAAAGAAGCCTGTTAAAGTCTGGTGTGTGTGTGGTGTGTGTGTGTTTTGCGTGTGCGTGGTGCGAGGGCGCAGCGTGCGGCGAGTGCGAACGCTAGTGTGTTAGCATGCATGCTTGTTCTTCGAGGTTGTCAGAAAAAGAACTCTTTAAAATTTTGGTCTGACCGTTCAGTCTACATTCACTGTAACGCTCGTATCGTTGTGTATTTTGAGGAAGAGTGGACCAATCATTTGGTTTCGCTTCGGAAGCTGACCGACTTTATTTTGACAATTTACCATGTGTGTGTACAAAAGCAAGCCTGAGAGAGGTAGTGGGTGGGTATTATATAATCGCAACAACAGAGAGAGAGACAGAGATAGGGGGAGGGAGAGGCTTATTGTCATAGCTAATTAAAGCCTTTTGGTTTAAAGAGAAGTGTTTGTAGAAAAGAAACATATTGTACACAATACATTTGGAGCAACAACAAGCTAAAAACGTTACTAGTTTTAATGTACTCCGCCATCATTCAAAACGAAACTTGTTATTATGCAACCGAGAAGAGAAAGAAAAAAAAAGCCTTTTGACAAGAGGATGGCAGGTTATGGCAATTCGAGAACTATCCAAATAAATACCCATTGATAACTAGTCTCTTAACAGCCAGCTGGTGTTAAGATCAAAGAACACACACACACACACACACACACACACACACACACACACACACACACACACACACACACACACACA
>CM060332.1:31955381-31957881 GCA_030674155.1 Stramonita haemastoma
TTCAAGTGCAGACTTAACAGTTTCTTTAATTCCATGGTGTTAATATAATACACGTGCAGAAGATCAAAATATGCACGTTAAAGGTCCCGTTATTCGTGTCAGCGTTTGGTGAGTTACTGAAATATGAATTATTATTTAATATAACCCAGCATACATTCCCGAAGTCGGCCTACCCTTATGGTGGTTTTTGCCCACGGTTCCATTTGCAAAATCTCACCATTGGTGAATCTCAGAGCTCTAGCCGAGGAACGAAATTTTTTTCTAAAAGAAAGAAAAAATCACTGAAGTTGGGGCTCTTGAGAGCAAATAAACAGATTCCACCTTCAATAATGGCCACCAACGTCTGTCCTACCGGATAATGAATGTATAATCATTACAAAGGGAAGGGAGGCAGGGCAGTGTCCCTTAGGAGTTTGAACTGGGCATCTTTAATATTGGGAAATTGTAGCGTGGGATGGGGAATTCATTCAGAGCACTGGACAGTCAGTGTGGACAGAATGGTTCTGATGCTGCTACAGTGTTAATGTCTACCGCCCACTGCTGTCTCCTATTCCTAACCTGGGGATGTTGACAGACAGAATATAGATAGACAGGGAGGTGGTGGTTTGGTGGGAGGGGGGGATGTTTGATAAGGGAGGAGGTGGCAAAGAGGGAAAAGGAGGTGGGTTGGTATGGTATATATTGATGGATGTATGGAAGGCATAATACTAGTAATCTAGAGTGAGCTGCATAGTAGTGGTGGTTGGTATAGTTCCTAGAATGGGGCAACTCTGCTGACACTGTAATGTAATCAAAGAAAGATGTATGGACATCAGTGTGTCTGATAAGTGGATAGATTTGAGTGAGGTGTGTGTGTGTGTGTGTGTGTGTGTGTTTTGTGTGTGTGTGTGTGTTGTGTGTGTGTGTGTGTGTGGTGTGTGTGTGTGTGTGTGTGTGAGTCTGAGTGTGTGTGTGTGTGTGTGTGTGTGTGTGTGTGTGTGTGTGTGTGTGTGTGTGTGTGTGTGTGTGTGTGTGAAGAGAATGAGGAAGGAAGGCAAGTGCCGGAAATAACGACAAATAAAAGTATGAAAACGTGGTATTATGATTGATTCTGACCGACTCCTCATTTTTTCTTCTAAGCCTTGTCCGCTCTGTGTGTGTGTGTGTGTGTGTGTGTGTGTGTGTGTGGGGGGGGGGGGGGGGGGGGCTGCATGCATGCAGCGTAAATGCCGAAATTCCAGAAATTTCATTCCCCAAGAGGAAGAAAAAAAAACTAGTGAGGCATAGTTCTTGCCCCTTACACTGCACAATACTGCTCGTCTTCGTTCTTGTCGTCTTTCGCATGCAGTATCACAAAAACAACACACGACGACCACGACGACGATGATGATGATAAGGATGATGATGATGATGATATTGATACTGATGATGATTCGTGTTACGATAATGCTGTTTAGACTTGTTTAGTCTGGTGCTTCTTTATTTGATTTAGATATAGATTTCCCCGAAGTCCGAAAACGGTCACCTTAATTGTGGGCATAAACGGTCGCATACGCAAAAATCTCACGATTACACGGATTAGTGAACATAGGAGCTCTAAACTGAGGAACAGCAACAATATTTTTTTTTTTAATTCACGTAGAAAATACATCAAACAATCAGTGGTTAGACAATACGAATGGAAAATGCTGCAAGCAGTAGGCCTAGAAGATCTTTGTCTTCTTCTTCTTCTTCTTCTTCTTCTTCTTCTTCTTCTTCTTCTTCTTCTTCTTCTTCAGTGATGCTTGTTCCAGGAGAAATGGACTGGCTGAAGTTGTTGTGCCCCCGTTGCTTTCAGTCTGTGTGTGTCAGTGTCTGTGTGTGTCAGTGTGTGTGTGTGTGTGTGTGTGTGTGTGTGTGTGTGTGTGTGTGTGTGTGTGTGTGGATGGTACGGTACAGAGGAATGGCTTTTAGTTTTCCCTGGGCCTTGAGAACCCTAGCTAATGGTGGCGTTTAAAAGCTCCGCTCACCTTGTTTTGCTCTCCTGGGAGTAGAGGGGGAGTGATGTCTGCCTGTGCCGTGCCTCTTCCTCTCGTTTCACAATACAGCCTCCCATTTTCTGCATCTGTTAAGCTTCACACCTTGTTTGTGTATGTGTGTGTGTGTGTGTGTGGGGGGGGGGGGGGGTCTGTGCATGGATATTGGGTTTTTGTTTGTACGTAATATCTGTGTTTGCGTTCCTATGAGCATGTGTGTGTGTGTGTGTGTGTGTGTGTTGTTGTGTTTTATATTGTGGGGGGGGGGGTATGCCTATGTGGATCTTGTGTCTGTGTGTGTCTGTATCTGTGTGTGCGTGCACGTTCGTACGAGCACGTGTGGTGTGTGTGTGTGTGTGTGTGTGTGTGTGTGTGTGTGTGTGTGTGTGTGTGTGTGTGTTACAAAAAAACACACATTGAGAGTGTGAGAAGTAGAGAGAAAGATAAGAGTGACTAGGAGAGGGAGGGGTGGATGGAGGGAATTCCGACAGGCGCGCTGCAAGCAA
>CM060332.1:31960381-31962881 GCA_030674155.1 Stramonita haemastoma
TCAGTCTGATGTGGTAGCGAAATGAATCATCCAAGATTTCTGCAGTCGTCAACACAAGAGTTTAAAATCCATCTGTATACCTCCTAGCATTAAACATCTCTGAGCCGATGAACTGTGAATACATCATCGCGAAGCAGTGTTCATTTTTTTTTTAATATCGCGGCCTGAAGCAATGCAACTGGAGTTTTGACGCCTTTCAGGGTTTCGTCTGCTGATAGGTAGGCCTAGGCTAGGCTACAGGCCCCTAGGGAACTTTGTTGCACTGTGTGAATGATGTGCGCGTGTTGTAAAGTCGGTGATGCCATGTGAGCAGATTCTGTGCTGTTGTCTGTGTTGGAGGGAGGCCTAGGCGTCTCCATCTGTGCATGCACCAGCTTTTGTCATTACTTGGGCTGTTCGGTTTGATTCATTGCGTGAAGGAAACCACCAAAAAAAGTGTATGTGACCTAGTATTGGGGCGCGGCAAGCTGTGTTCGTTATTGCTGTGCCTGCGAGTGCAGTTTCATTGTGGTGTTGTTGGCCTACTTTGCATAGAGCTGTATGCCTTTCGTGAGAACTGCCCCCCCCCCCCCCCCCCCCCCCCCCCCCCCCCCCCCCCCCCCCCCCCGCCCCTTAAGTGTCATTCGATATATGAGCTGATAATCCCGAGCAGGCAGCTGTGGTTATAAAGAATAGTGCTGTGTGTAGCTTTTGCCAGAAGAAATAAGTTACTTGCTAGTTTCTTACAATATGGGAGAAATCGGTTGTCAACTTGTCTGAGAAAGGGTTTTACACGTTTTAGGCTCACGGCAATATTATTGTGAGTAATCGTGACAGAGATAACTTATGAGGTTTGATAGTAGTAGTTGATGAAGTACTGTTGCTTGGCAGTGCAAACTGCCAGCTATGCAGTGAGTAATAGTGACAGAGATGACAATTTAAATATGAGGTTTGACAGTTGATGAAGTAGTATTGCTTGTCAGTGCCAACTGCCAGCTGTTCTGTAATATTTACAGAGATGACGTGTGAGGTTTGACAGTAATATTGCTTGTCAGTGCAGCCTGCCACCTATGTTGTGAGTAATAGTGAAAGAGATAAACACACACACACACACACACAACCACACACACACACACACTACACACACACACAACACACACACACACACATATATATATATATATATATATATATATATATATATATATATATATATATATATATATAGTTGAGGTTTGACAGGTTGATGAAGTAATATTGCTTGTCAGTGTAGCCTGCTAGCTATTTGTGAGTAATAGTGAAAGAGATAACAAATATACTTGTGGTTTGTCAGACATTGATGAATTTATAGTTTGTCAGTGCAGCCTCCTTCTATTCTCTCTGGGACCTCTCATGTAAATTGGTAGACCTTTCTAGACGGGTTTTTCCTGGTACCGGTGATTCTGTAGTTCGGACTTGCTCGTGTGCTCAGCTTGTGGCCTCAATGCGTTTTCCTTTTTTTTTTCCACAGCTGGTAGCAGCGCCTGTGTAGTTTGGTTTGCAGGGTGGAAGAAATAGACTTTGACGGTTTGCACCGTTGTCTATGGCTGTTTCAGCCATGTGGGTTGTGATGTGTCTGTTTTATCTGGTTTTTTACTTTGCCGTTTTCTGTTTCTACTCTCTTGAAGGCTTACAATACTGTAGTAGTACTATTGTGTACAGTCTGGCGTAAGTCTGAAAGCCTTCAGAAGGTCTTAGAGTTCTGTCTGATCAGACCTTTCGCTCCAAAATGTAGTCGGTTTTTTGTTTGTGTGTACTCTCTCTCTCTCTCTCTCTCTCTCTCTCTCTCTCTCTCTCTCTCTCTCTCTCTCTCTCTCTCTCTTCTCTCTCTCTCTGTGCGTATGCATGCTTATGTGTGTGTTCACCTATTCTACGAATGCCTAGCGAAAGTGGCCATTTCAAAACATATCGGTGATTGAAGGAGCTCTCCCAATTGGCAACACAGATACCCATGTAACAGGGTCACTCACAGCCCTGGTCGTTTAGATCTGAAATAATCATCACCGTATTTTCTTTTGTGTATTATGTAGGCAATCGTATTAATTAATGGTAATTGGATTCTGACGTTCCTAAAGATGACCAGCTTAGGAGCCGACACAAACCGATGGAAATGTCCACTTGTGAGCTCAAGCGTTATTCACGGTGAAATAATGAAGGGGTGTGTAAACCACCATTTGTATTGTCCGACTGGAACTGTCTAGTTTACACAGCTAGTCTAGCCACAAAGCCTGTTGACATAGCCTAGCGTCCGTCTGGCAGGCCCGGGGCCTGTATGTATCGTATGAGCGGATTTCGTATCATTGAGGCCAACATAGTACCGGGCTGTATCACCCATGAAAAAACAACACCACACGCCACTAAGCTGGCCGTTTATTGTATAACCCTTTTGATTATGGGTTAACTATTCCGGTGTTCGGAAATCGCTCATGAAGACTTCAATTTAAAAAAAAAAAAAGTAATTGTGATTAATTAAGGAGTCGTA
>CM060332.1:31965381-31967881 GCA_030674155.1 Stramonita haemastoma
TTCTCCTCTCTCTCTCTCTCCTCTCTCTCTCTCCTCTCTCTCTCTCTTGGTTGTGTTTGCTATAAATATTAATGGGAACGGATCGGGAAAGTTGACTCCGTGGTTTTATTGGTGTGTGGTGTGTGGTGTGTGTGTGTGTGTGTGTGTGTGTGTGTGTGTGTGTGTGTGTGTGTGTGTGTGCGCGCCCTTGTTTTCAGTACACGTTTACAAAGGGATGAAATTCCTTGTAATTCTGTTACAAGCTGGTTTGTTTTAGGTATTGATGGGAACGGATCAGCTTTACGTGTTGTTCTTTCTGGACAGGATTGTTAGGGCTGATATTGACCCTCCTGGTCGGATAGGCCGTAAACAATAACGGGAATGGATCATAGAACCAGAAAATTAGTTCTGGGTTTTGCTGGGCTGCCTTCTTCTGTTTGTCTTTCCTCTGACTTCTTTTTTCTATTCTTCACTGTGTCCTGTAGTTACTCATGCTTCGTCGACGTTTTCATTCATTTTTTTAACAGTTTTTTTTTTTAAGGAACTTTGGTTACTACAGAAGGATCTGAAGCATGCAGCTGAGAGCATTAGACACAGTGCTTTGTTTAGTATCTGAGGGGTTTTGTTTGTGTGGTAGCCAAAATATGTACGTGACTTCATTTGAAAACATTCCTATAATCCTCAAGGATTTATTTCCCCCTAGCTGTGACTTATCTTAAAAAGTTAATATCAGTGCTGCGGATTTGTGCTAGCCAAGTGCGCGTGCGCGTCAGTGTGTAAGGGAAGAAAACAGAAGTGGGTAACCGCGTATGCGTGAATGTGCGCGCATGTACCCAGTTCTTCTTTTCCAACGTTGGGCTTGTACGTGTCATAACTATAATTGTTGTCTTTGATAATTCCGTTACGGCTGTAAGTAGCTAGGTTTGATTGTCTTGTCACGAAAGAGTTAAGCACATGTCCCATTATTATGATTATATCGCAGTGAAGCGCAGAGAAAAAGAAGAACGGTGGACTGTAGTCGTCAGCCGTGTCTTTGAGTTAGAATCTGCTGATGTCGTGTGTAAGTCGGGAGGGGAGGGGGGGGGGGGGGCGGTTCTGTGGAGTAAACGCGAAAAGACAATGTTAAAGTTATCTGATTGGTGAGTCTGGCTTGAACAGGGAGGAGAAGAAATCTGACGGGTGGCTGTTCTGATAATATGCTTTGACCACGCAGGGATGGGAAAGCTAATCCAATTCGCGAGTAGGTAAAATCGCCTGAGAGAAAAAAAACCAACAAAGGGAAAACTGACCAGTGAAGAGAATCTGACCACTCGTGCACGGCATCCCGTGGTGGTGATTGGACCACGTGAGGCTGGCGGCTCCTCTGTGGTCAGCGACAGTGAAGAATACCTCCGGACAAATGACCCAACCACGGCCCACATCTTCGTCTGTAGTGACCGCCGTGGTGTGCCGTGGGAAAGCAGTGACCGGATAGTAGTAGGCCTAGCATGACAGAGTTCCGTGGAGTAACTATGGAGTAGTTTGGCTTTGCCTGTTGCGGCTGTACCAGCGTGAAGTCCTATAACTGAACTCAGTGAATCATGCCTGCTCATCGGAACCGCTACTCTCTCTTCTCCTGTGCCCAGCCTTCCCGGGACATCATCACTGAGGTGCCACACATCTTGGGTAAGTGGGGGATGTAGCTCTGCTACACCATCGCCGCCTTTCATGCTTTGTTGTTGTTGTTGTTTTTGGGGGGAGAGGTTGATAAATGAATACTAACGTTTCTTTTATGGCATTGTATGTGTTTTTAACCCAATATAGCTGGCAAAATGATACATGACGGAACCGAAATTTAAAAAGCTGCAAAAACTCTGCACACATTGTAAGCTTATACCATATAGCTAAGATTCGCTGGCCTGAGTGGTTGAGCCAAGGAACAGGAACACAATGATATTGATCAACTGCACTGTGACGAACCTGCCTCCTCTCGACTTTTCTCTGTACGTGTCCTGATTGTGTCTTTAGTTCTATACAGATATATAGGACATGACATGGGTTTTTTTTTCCTGAGCATAGTACCACCAGAGGTGAAGTATAATAATAGTGACTGCAATAGCGAGTGGATGTATTATAAGTGATTAATAGAAACAACGAAATACCATTTTTTCGGTGGAAACAAAACGAATGTATGAATGACTAGAATATCAATATCATACACCAGCATCACAAACCTTTAGCGAATTCAGGATCATTTTTACCAAACTTTATTTTTCAGTTGTGGAAACTTTTTGTATTACATATCACATATTTTGTCATTGCTGCATGCCCCAAGGCACCCCAAGCAAACGGCAACCATCCATACATATATATATGGGTGTATGAGTGGTGTGTGTCATCAGACAGAGCTAGGCCCACTCTGACGTGTGTGGCCCTAATCCCCGCTGACTGTTCTTCTCCACGTTCCCATTGATCGGCCCCGGGGTGGGATCCCGGAGGACTTTCCCTAGCTCTGTCACTTCAGACGAAGTGCCGCTTGCTT
>CM060332.1:31970381-31980706 GCA_030674155.1 Stramonita haemastoma
CAATAACGTAACATTTGGGGGCCAAGCCGGGATATCTCTCAACTTCGAACCATCTACACAGGAGCTTTCCGCTTCAGATTTCAAGGAAGAGTATTGTATTCACAGCTGCGGTTGTCTTTACAACAGATCTACGAAATTTCAGCGTGAAATTCGTTGTGCTGATTCAGAGGTGTACGTCTGAAAGCGCTGGGCGTTTCAGAGTAACCTGAAGCTGAATCTGTGAAGAGGCATCGTATTCACAACGGGTGTGTCTACGACAGGTCTCGGAATTTCAGCGTGAAATTCGTTGTGCTGATTCAGGGGGTGTAGTCTGAAAGCGTTGGGCGTTTCAGAGTAACCTGAAGCTGAATCTTTGAAGAGGCATCGTATTCACAACGGGTGTGTCTACGACAGATCTACGGAATTTCAGGGTGAAATTCAGTGTGTGGATCAAGAAGCCTACGTTTGAAGTGCTGCAGTGTTGCAGAGTAACGTGGATCTGAACCTGTGAGGAGCAGTTCGTCGTTTCCAGTGTGACTACAGTAGATCTACAGAATTTCTGCAGGAAATTCAGTGTGTGGATCCGGAGTTCTTCGTCTGTTTTGCTACGGTGATTCAGACTGTGTTCCAGTTGTGTAGCTCAGTGAGCATTGTGTAACTAAAGGGACTGTCAGGGGCCGCGATCTTGCTTTAGCCTCCTGCTGAGTGAGATCTGGCGTCTGATTTAGTTAGTTCTGTGGAGCTCACTTGAGTATAACTGGGTTTAAGTTTTCTGTGTGGTGTCATCATCGTGTGAACAAGGGATTGGAGTGACACCTTGCGTCATAACTTTGTGTGTAATTCAAACCTTCGAAAATCATTATGGCAGATTACAGGGAAGAGCTAGAAAGTCTAGCACGACAGTATGGACTCAAAGGAAAAGGATTATTAGAAGCATTTAAAGAGAAAGATAAGAAAGACAGAGAAGAAAGAGAACGCAAAGAAAAGACTGAAAAAGAAGAAAGAGAGAGAGACAGACAAGATAGGTTGGAAAAGGAAGAACAAGAAAGGAGAGAAAGACTTGAAAGGGAAGAGAGAAGAGAAGCCCTTGAAAGAGAAGAAAAAGAAAGGGAAAGAAAAGAAAAAAATGAAAGGGAAGAGAGAAGAGAAGCCCTTGAAAGAGAAGAAAAAGAGCAAGAAAGAAAAGAACGAATTGAAAGGGAAGAGAGAAGAGAAGCCCTTGAAAGAGAAGAAAGAGAGAGGGAAAGGCAAAATAACATTGAAAGAGACGAGGCACAAAGGCGTCATGAATTAGAAATAAAGAGACTTGAGCTGGAACATGGGGCTTCTGCCCAAAGACCCAGTAATGGTAGTGACCGTGCAAAAGACCCTCAGTTGCCGGCGTTTGTTGACGGGGTTGACGACCTGGACAGTTATTTAGAGATGTTTGAACGCTATGCCATTAGAGCTGGATGGGAACGTGACAGGTGGGCATCCAATTTGAGTGCTTTACTGACAGGGAGGGCTCGTCATGTATACACCCGTCTGTCTCGGGAAGAGGCTGAAGACTATTTCCGACTGAAGATCGGTCTTCTAACACGATACGACTTCACAGAGGAAGGGTACCGTCAGCGGTTTCGGGGCTGTCAACCGGAAGTGGGAGAGAGACCGGCACAGTTTATTGTCAGACTGAAAGACTATCTGAAACACTGGGTTCAGTTGTCAGGTACTGCGGAGGACTATGAAGGACTGTCAAACCTTATTGTCAAAGAGCAGTTCATTGAGGCCTGCCCAAAGGATGTGGCAGCTCATCTTCGCCTGCAAGAATCTCAGAAGCTGTGTGACATGGCTCAGGCTGCAGATCGATACCTGATATCACAAAATCGCTCCCTGGCAACTGCAAAGCCTAAACATCCTTCAGCTGGAAGAGAGCCACATAAACCAGATGAAAAAGAGAAACTGAAGCAAGTGAAATGCTTTAACTGTCATCGTGTCGGACATAGGCAGTCTGAATGTCAATCCTATCGGGCCTCTGGAACTGCAAACAGCCATTCAAGGTCATCAGGAAGTGGAGGTCAGAATGACCGACGTAGAGGTGATGCAGCACCAGCCATGCATAGAGCGGCTGTGGCAAAGACAGATGGTCAGATATGTGCTGGGGGTGTTGTAGAGCCCGATGTACAGGGGACCCAGTCGCGTGATGACGACTTTGAGTCAGATCTGGAGGATGGTCAACTTCTTTTGGCTTCTGGAAAGAAGATTCCCTTGATCAGCAGTGCTGCAGCTGAACCATCCCTCAGGAAGATTGATAATCTCCAGTGAGAAAGGGACGGATTTCTGGAAGGACTGTTGATGTCCTGAGAGATACTGGATGCAGTGGGGTCGTTGTCAGACAAGACTTGGTTAAGAAAAGCCAGTACACAGGGCGTGATAGGTTACTTCAGTCAGTGGACAGTGGGGTGAAAAGGGTACCCACGGCTCTGATCAGTGTGGACACGCCTTACTTTGTAGGGGAGACTGAAGCATTGTGTCTGCCCACTCCCATATATGATCTCATCATTGGCAATATCAAGGGTGCCAGGTCTGCAGATGATCCTGACCCAGAGTGGATGGAAAAAGAAAGCATGCCAAACCTTGGTGATTGTTTATTGGGAAAAGAAAGTTCTGGCTCAGGCAAGGATAATGAGAAAACGCTGGAATCTGGAACTAGAGACGATTCACAAATGGGAAAACAGCCAGAAATGAATGCCATTGATGACAAGTTCAATACTGAGGAATGTGCCGTGTCCACAAGGCGCAATCGAAGAAGGGGGGGGAGAGCATTCCCCTGAAAGTCACTGATAGTTCCAAGGCAACTATTGTGGACAAAGGAAAATTGATCGAGCTTCAGAGAGCTGACCCTTCGCTTGATAAGTATCGTAAACATGAGGAGCCTGTCATGACAAAAAGTGGGGAGGTTCACTTTGAAGAAAAGGGGGGTGTCCTCTTCAGAGTCTTCAAGAACCATGGAAAAGTGGTAAGCCAGGTGTTGGTGCCATCTCAACTTCGCAAATCTACAATGGAACTGGCTCATGACTCTATCACAGGGGGTCATATGGGTATCAAGAAAACTGCAGATAAGATCCAAGCAGCTTTTTACTGGCCAGGACTTCATCAGGATGTTTACCAGGTTCTGTCGATCCTGTGATATATGCCAGAAGACTGTGCCAAGAGGAAAAGTCTCCAAGGTTCCACTGCAGAAGATGCCACTGATCGATCTACCCTTCAAGAGAGTTGCAATTGATATCATTGGTCCTCTGAAACCTGTGAGTGATGCTGGACATATGTACATTCTGACGTTGGTGGACTATGCAACAAGATACCCAGAAGCTGTCCCTCTAAAGAGGATCGATACAGAGACAGTGGCTGAAGCACTGTTTGACATGTTCAGCAGGCTGGGGATCCCTGAAGAAATCCTTAGTGATCTAGGTACCCAGTTTGTGTCAAAGTGTATGTCGGAAGTGACAAGATTACTCAACATCCGACATGTGACAACGTCTGCTTACCATCCGATGTGCAATGGACTTGTGGAAAAGTTCAATGGAACATTGAAATCAATGCTGAAGAAGTTGTGTGGTGAACAGCCAAGGCAGTGGCATCGGTTCATCAATGCCCTCCTCTTCGCATATCGTGAGGTGCCTCAAGAGTCTACCGGATTTTCTCCCTTTGAGCTTTTGTATGGCAGATCTGTGAGGGGACCAATGCACATACTGAAAGAATTGTGGACAAAAGAAGTAGAACACCCAGAGGTGAAGAACAGCTACCAGTACGTCTTTGAGCTGAGAGAGAAACTGGAAGAAACTCTGCAGCTTGCCAAAGACCAACTTGAGAGGGCTCAGAATCGTAGCAAGCACTACTATGACCGCAAAGCAAAAGCTCGGAAGTTTGAAAAGGGGGATAAGGTGCTGGTGCTTCTCCCTACAGACAACAACAAACTGTTGATGCAATGGAAGGGACCATTCATTATTGATGAAATTGCCGGACTGAATGACTATAGGGTGAAGGTGAGAGGCAAACTGAGAGTGTACCACGCCAACCTACTAAAGAAGTATGTTGAAAGGGGAGTGCAGGAGCAGCCACACGAGTCTGCTGTGGCAACCCAGAAGGAGCTGATGTCTGGAGAAGAAGAAATCAACGCCAGTGATGAAGAAACATTGAAGGATGATGAGCTACTGGAACTAAGTGGAATAGGTTCATGTGAATCGCTGGAGGACGTTCATATGGGACCAAGACTCACTCGTCACCAGAAGGAAGAACTCAGGGTGCTTATGAATGAATTATGCTGACCGGTTCACTGAAATCCCAGGAACTACAGGACTGGTTGAGCACCAAATAAAACTGACATCCTCTGTTCCAGTCAGGTCAAAACCATACCCCATTCCTTATGCAGCCAGGAATCATTGAAAAAGGACATTGGTGAAATGATGAAAATGGGCATAATACGGGAATCCAAGAACTCCCCATATGCTTCACCTGTTGTCATTGTTAAGAAGAAAGATGGCACAAATCGCATATGTGTGGACTACAGGAAGCTCAACAGGATTACTGTTTTTGATCCAGAACCTATGCCTACAGCAGAGGAACTGTTCCAGAAACTGAGTGGAGATAAGTATTTCTCCAAAATTGACCTCAGCAAAGGGTACTGGCAGGTACCAATCCCCCAGGAGGACATTTCCAAAACTGCATTCGTAACCCCTGATGGAAGTTATGAATTCCTGAAGATGCCCTTTGGTATGGTGAATTCAGGGGCTACATTGAAACGTGGAATGAGGAACATGCTGAAGGACCAGGAAAACGTGGTGTATTACTGGGATGACATTCTCGTACACACACGCACATGGGAGGAGCATGTTGAAACTCTGCAAGAGTTACTGAAGCGTCTTGTCAGGGCCAACTTGACAGTGAGACCAAGTAAGTGCATCCTGGCAACGGACAATGTGGATTTCATTGGTCATAAACTTCAGGACGGACAAAAGGGGCTTCATGAAGACAACGTGAAGAAAATCAGAGATGCTGCTCGACCAACTACCAAGACACAAATCCGGTCATTCATGGGCTTGGCTGGATATTATAGAGAGTTCATTCCAAACTTCTCTGCTCTCCTCGGCACCTCTCACAGACCTTGTGAAAAAGGGAAGACCTTTTAAGGTTGAGTGGGGAGATGCACAAGAGAAGGCATACCAGACGATCAAGGATCTTTTGACAAGCAACCCTATTCTTCAACTTCCTGATCCTGCCAAGACCTACATCCTGAGGACGGATGCATCTGATGTTGGTGTTGGAGCAGTCTTGATGCAGGAACATGATGGGAAGCTGTTCCCTGTCAGCTACGCCAGCAAGAAACTCTCTTCAGCCGAGCAGAAGTATTCCACTATTGAAAAGGAGTGCCTGGCCATTGTATGGGGTGTGAGGAAATTCACTTTGTACCTTCAAGGTGTACAGTTTGTGCTGCAAACTGACCATCGCCCACTTACCTACCTGGACTCTGCCAAGTTCATCAATGACAGGGTGATGCGCTGGGCCATGTACTTACAGAACTTTAACATGAGAATTGACTCCATTGCTGGAACTGACAATATTGGTGCTGATTGCATGAGTCGTTTGGTGGAGTAAAACATGCAGCATGAGTTACATGATGATGTGTTTTGAAGGTTGAATCTGTTTTGCTGTTTTGGAAACAAATGTTGGGAAATTTGTTCTAAGTGGGGGGTAATGTTACAAACAGATTCAGACTTTTATTGCAAAGATTTTTATGATTGCTATATAATGCATGCATTGATGATGGGATGTTAGTTATTGAGAAATGGTAATGCCTGTAACTTGCATATATGTTTGGTTGCTCATGAAGTTTCTGGAATATTTTACAATGTTCTAAGAAGTTCTAGAAGTTTCCAGAATCATTCACAGTATTCTAGGCTAAGACATTCTAGAAGCTTCCAGCATGCGTTACTGTAACCTAAGATGTTTGTGTCCAGCTCCTCAAGTGTCTGGAATCTTCTAGCGGGCAGTAGAAGGGGGCCTGGGACTGTATATATACAAGGGGCTGTTATCGCAGCAAGAGAAGAGGAGAGTCCAGATACCCTAGTGTGCGAGCAGGGGAAGCAATGCGGATTGCAGATGAATAGGAGAGATTTCTTGAAGAAGGGGAGAGAAATTGAAGGAAGAGAAGGAGAGCTATGAGGACTGTGAAAGTCATTAGCTGATTGATGTTGTGTTTAGTGAGTGTAGTCACAGAGTTTCGGTTGTAAATCCATGGTGATTTTGGAAAGGATTTTCCTTTTGTTTTGGAATTCTTGTACTGGAAATGAATACTGCTTTGAAGTGATTCAGCTGAATAAAAGCAATACGACTTGATTCCTGAGTCAACGTGTGCTCTGTTGGATGTGGTTCACGAGAGATATAGGAAGCAACTCTTGGCATTTCAGTCGGCGTCCTACGTCCACTGGAGTGTTTTCTAACAAAGAGTTCTTCATAAAAGAACTACGTTGCAATTGGGAACATTCTCTTGGCATTTCAGTCAGCGTCCTACGTCCACTGAAGTGTTTTCAAAACAAAGAGTTTGTTCATCCAAAACCAATAACGTAACAACCTCCCTAACAAGTAAACCGTGAGGTTCTGGGTTTGATTCTAACCCTGTCCCCTTTCTTCCCGGTTTGAGGGAAAATCGAACCAACTGTCATGTCTTTTGGAGAAGACTCTCAACCAGTCAGACCCGTGTGCAGACTTGTGCATGTGTAAAGAACCCACGACAGTGTTAAAAAATCGGAAAGAGCAGGGAGGTAGTTTTCCGCCTGTCCTGGCAAATTTGGCAGGCTCAGTTGTCTACTAGTCTATATCCTCGAAGTTGGAATGTAGCTACCTTAGTGGTGATGGTGTGGGGAGGAGGGAGGGGGGGGTGATCGCATACGCAAAAAAATTCACCTTTTGTGAAACTGGGAACTCTAGCCAAGGAGCTGAAAAAATTATGATGGTAATAGCAAGAGTCACGCCACACATACACACACACACACACACACACACACACGCGCCGCGCGCGCACGCACACACACACACACAACACACACACACACACACACACACACACACACACACACACACACACCAATTTACAACACAACACAGCACCCTGACAAAAGATTAAAAAAAAAAAAAAAAAAAAAAACTAAGCACTAACTTCGTAACTTAAAATTAGACATCCCACTACTTACTTACTCCTAGCGCTGGCTGGCACTCAAACCCCCTATTTACTCTTGAACTTAACTTTTGCAAAAGACTTTTATGATAGGAACAAGTACGTGGTTGAAGGGAGAGGTGAGTAGGGGGGGGGGGGGATCTGATAGTGTGGCACCAGTGGACTTCCAGGCGTGAGTGTCTGTCTCCTACTCCTGCAGATGGGGGGGGGGGGGGGCATTTCTTGTGCCAGACATGTTCCAGACTGGAGTCGTGTTTCGCCTCCTGGCCAAGACCGAAAGAAAATGAGGTGAAACTTCTCAGACCTCATTGTATGTATGTGGCAATGGCCAGAGAGAGAGACAGGGCCGAACAGTGTGTGGTCATGTAAAATTTTCTGTCTCTTGTCTATCGGTCTCTGTATAGATCTGTCTGTCTGCCTTCCCTCTCTCTCTCTGTGTCTCTCTGTTTGTCTCTTTGTCTTTGTCTATCCGTCTCTCTTGTCTCTGTCTGTCGTCTGTCTGTCTGTCTGTCTGTCTGTCTGTCTGTCTGTCTGTCTGTCTTCTCTCTCTCTCTCTCTCCTCTCTCTTCTCTCTCCTCTCTCTCTCTCTCTCTCTCTCTCTCTCCTCCCTCTCACCACGCGCACGCACGTGCGCAACCCCCCCCCCCGCACGCGCGCCACACACCGCGCGCACACGCACACACGCACACACACGCACACACACACACACCACACACACACACACACACACACACACACACACACACACATCACACACACAGAGTTTATAACTCCGCTGTCTCCTCCACTTTCGTTCGGATTTTCATCATGAAAAGTTTACAGTTTTTCTTGAGAATTTTTTTTCCCTGATTCTCTGGATACATTTCCAAGGAATCAGAATCTGTGAACATGCCCGGGGGGGGGGGGGGGGGGGGGGGGGGGGGGGGGGGAACAGAATAAGTCTTTTCTCAACAAGACTGCTTCCAGCTTCAAGTTCACAGTACTGAAATTAGAATTCCTTTTTTTTTTTCTTTGCTCGTTTTCTTTTTTCTTTTTTGGGTGGTTGATTAATAGTATTTTCTCTCATTCCTCTCTTCTCTCGTCTGTCTGTCTGTCTGTCTGTCTCTCTCTGTCTCTCTGTCTCTTCCTCTCCTCTCTCCTCTCTCTCCTCTCTCTCTCTCTCTCTGTGTATTAGTGTGTGTGTGCGCGTGCGTGCGTGCATACATAAACATTCATGCGTAGGTGTCCCTCAGCCCTTTTCTCCCTCCCTCCTGAAACTTAGTGATGTTTCGGAAGGGACCCAGGAAGGGGTGATAGTGTGTACGTATACGTGTATATATTTCTTTTTTTATTGATTGATTTCACAGTGTCCATTATTTCAGGGGAGATTGGATTAGTTTGACAAATGTGTCGTGGATTTGACAGGGCAAACATTAGATTGGCTTTGGACACACACAGAAGTGAAGATTGAATCTTTTTATTTTCTTTTTCCCCTTCTTTGGCTGGAGCTCCGAGGTTTACCAATTGGTGAGACTTTGCTTATACTTTACATGCGACCGATTTTAACCCACCATTAAAGTAGACGCATTCCGACTTGAGATTGAATTTACTTTACGTAGCAATGGGAATGTGGAATTGACAGATGAGTGTGGAATTGACAGTATGAACAGACACACTGAGCCGAAGTCAAGGAAGACATACGTCAGTGACTTCGATAGTAGGGGTTATAAATTGGGATTTGAAGGAGGTTTGAGAAAATAAAAGGGCTGGATAGAAGAAAATTGAGAAGGGGTAGGAGAAAGAAGATTGGAGAAGGAAGAGGATAATGTAAGGAAAGGAAGACTGGGGTGGGGGGGGGGGATATAACTAAGGGAAATTAAGGAAAGGATAAGAGGAAGGAAGAGCAAAATAAGAAGACGAAGAGAGAGAAGAAATAAGTGAAGGGGTAAGGGATAGAGAGAAGGAAAATTTGGGGTAGGAGATGGAAAGAAAATTTGGCGTCGGGAGATAGAGAGAAGGGGACTTTGGGGGGAAGGAGAAAAGTGTGAAAGATAGAAGGAGGACTAGAAGAAGACGGAATGACACGAAGAGTAGAAAGTCGGAGAGGGGAGGAAGGAGATCTATCTGTAGAGGAAAGGAAGCAATTGGGAGAAGAAGAAGAAAAGCGAATAGTACAAAGACAGGGGGTAAGGGATAGGATAGGACTGGAGGAAGGAGACAGAACAAAGAAAGATTAAAAAAGAAAGAGGAGGACGGGGAGAGGATGTCTATCACCAGAAAAGGATGTCTGGGAGTAAATTCCCCCCGGCTACTACTTCTGCTCTGATGGTGCCCCCCCACCAACACTGGTTTTGGGGCCCGAAGGGGAAAGAAGTAGGCACGGGACGGGCACCATGGTTTAAGGGGGTGATGTGATGCCCCCAAGGGAACACCCTCCCCCCTCCCCCCCCCCAACCCCCCTCCAGGGCCCCCGGCAAGGGCCTCTAAACCCCGCTGTCTCTGGGCCCCCCTCTGTACAGAGGGTGGGCCATGTATCTCCCGAAACCCTGGAGGAATTAATTTTCCCCCCGGAGACCCCCAAATACCCCTTTGAATAAATGGATAGTTTTTGGGGTTTGAAAATTTGGTTGTAGTGATTGTTGGGAAATTTTTCCTGTTTTTTCAGGGGAAATTTATTCAACCCGGAGCTTGATTGTGTGTGTTTTGTGGTTGGTTGTGTGAGGTGGGGGTGTGGGGTGGGTGTGTGTTGTGTGTGTGTGTGTGGTGGGTTTTTGGGGGTGTGTTTGTGTGGTGTTGTGTTGTGTGTGTTTTTGTGTGTGGGTTGTGTGTGTGTGTTTGTGTGTGTGTGTTGGTTGTGTGGGTGTGGGTGTGTGGTTTTTTTGTGTGTGTGTGTGTGTTGTGGTGGTGTTTTTGTGTGGTGTGTGTTGTTGTGTGTGTGTTTTGTGTTGTGGTTGTGGGGGTTTTTGTGTTGTGTGGGGTTGTGTTTGTGTTGTGGGGGGTGTTGTTGGGGTTTTGTTTGGGGTGGTGTGTGTGGGGTTGTGTGGTTTTTGGGTGGTTGTTGTGTGGGTGTGTGGGGGTTTTGGGGGGGTGTGTTGGTGTTTTGTGTTGTGTGTGTTGTGGTTTTTGGGTTTGGAAAATTTTTGGGTTTTAGTAATTG
>CM060332.1:31980806-31985806 GCA_030674155.1 Stramonita haemastoma
CACACACACACACACACAGCAACACACACGGAGCTTTACTCATACCCTCCAATTTCCTTACAAAAAAGTCTATCATTTAAAAAAGAAAAGGACATTCTATATAAAAAGTACCTCAAACGATCCAAGAAAGCACTTTGACTAAACAGTCTTTTCTGGCAGACACATCAAAAAAGTTTCCGTGAAGTCCTCGTTTGTATACATGACTGTGAGCACTTGAGTAGACTCAGTACTGAGAACATGCGGGTATAGTCACGAGCTATCCCACCACATCGCACATAACCATACTTCGCGTCCAAACACCTGGGATCAACTATTTCCTGGATGGACAACAAGAAAACAGAAAACAATACCAGTACTCAACGTATAGATAATGACACCCAAGGTGTGAAAACGGCCCAACACGTATAATATGCTCAACTTGTGGGGGATATCAGTCCTTAAATTCTGGAGAAATTTTTATTCAACTTTTGCAAAACTTTAACGTCAGATAGAAAACATTTTGGTTTTCACCCCCCTCCCCTCCTTTCCTTCATGAAATTCATGTCTGCGTGCACACAGTTGAGGAGAGGGGGCGTTTCCAATCCACTGCACCGCCATCTGTGAGCCGAAGTCTGTATGACTCAAGAATGATGAAACGGTTCTCCAGCCACTGTTACTTACATCCAAGGGCACTTAAAAGCTTAGGACCCGCCCTATCTCTGCAACAGAAGGCCTCCTGTGGTTCGAGTCTTTGCTATCCTCAGTGTGTTGGGCGATGTGTGCAGGTAGTATATACCTTTTTTCCCCCCTTGATAACCCGTTTCAATCAACATTCCATTATACCGGCAGACATGGCTCCCTACTACCTGCCACACAGGTATGTCTATGTATACTGCTTTTCACTGTTCTCTCCACGTCTGTGCTTTTCTATGTTACAGCTCATGAGCGCACTGGTGTTATCAGATTATAAGAAACTCGTGGAGTTTTTGGAGTAAGGAAATAATTCTGGGTTAAAAGCGTGTACATGGTGTGTGCAGGGGCGTGAGAGTGAGTGAGTGAGTGAGTGAGAGTGAGAGTGAGAGAGAGAGAGAGAGAGAGAGAGAGAGAGAGAGAGAGAGAGACGGACGGACGGACGGACGGACGGACGGACGGACAGACAGACAGACAGGACAGACAGACAGACAACAGACAGACAGACAGACAGAGAATAAACCAGAAATGGTTGGTTAAGTACACACACACACACACACACACACACACACACGCTTTCGCATTTCAATGTTTGCTCCTTTTATCTTCTCTCCACGGATCCCCCCCTCCTCCCCCCCCAACAGACATCTGCATCACCGAAAACTGTTGCAATCAAAACAGCAGCAGACAAAATACATAAACATTCGTGGGTGGTGCAGCGCAAAGCTTTTATCGCGGTTTTCCCATTTATGCCAACGTATGATTATCTTGATTTTCACACAAAACAGCAACAGCAGCAGCAGCAACATCAACAGCAATAAAACAAAGAAAAGAAAAGATAGAATGACTTACTAATTTGCCCTGTGAAAATAAATTACATATATGAAACTATGAACGATTAAAAGTTAGTATCAACCCTCCCCATCCCCTCACTCACTCACTCATTCACACACACACACACACAACACACACACACACACACACACACACACAACCACACACACACCACGCACGCGCGCGCGCGCACACACACACACACACCACACACCACACACCACACACACACACACCACACACACAACACACACACACACACACACCACACACCACACACACCACCACTCACACACACACACACACACACACACACACACACACACACACACACACACACACACACACACACCCCCTCTGAAATAGCGTAGTAGTAGGTTTCTTTCTTTCTTTTAATGCAAAACTATCCTCACATCCTAATAAACTTCACGTCAGACTGGTAAAAGAGTCCTGGCTTGCCAACCCTTGTAAGTTATCTGTAAATATATATCACCTTAAAAAAAAAAAAAAAAAAAAAAACACCCAAAACCCCGTGTGATAAAAAAAAACCCCACCTTAAAACCTTTCAGACACATTTCCATGACCTACGCATTCCCATAAAAGACTACTACACCTTCCTTACCTCTTGGGGATTTGTTGGGGCACTATACTACAGATATTTCCCCGAAGTTTGAAAACGGCTACCTTAATTGTTTGGGAAAAAATGGTTGCATATGCAAAATCTCACCATTGGTGAACCTCAGATCTCACCATTGGTGAACCTCAGATCTCACCATTGGTGAACCTCAGATCTCACCATTGGTGAACCTCAGATCTCACCATTGGTGAACATCAGATATCACCATTGGTGAACCTCAGATCTCACCATTGGTGAACCTCAGATCTCACCATTGGTGAACCTCAGATCTCACCATTGGTGAACCTCAGATCTCACCACTGGTGAACCTCAGATCTCACCATTGGTGAACCTCAGATCTCACCATTGGTGAACCTCAGATCTCACCACTGGTGAACCTCAGATCTCACCATTGGTGAACCTCAGATCTCACTATTGGTGAACCTCAGATCTCACCATTGGTGAACCTCAGAGCTGCAGCTGAAAAACAGAAAAAGTACAGCACTGATTTTTTTTCTCTGTCAGTTTGGCTTGTGCACTGTGCACACTGATCCAGGTAGAGCCTATCCCTGTTCAGGGAACAGAAAAAGCTTTTCTTCACAGACCTGATTGGGGTGAAACACGACTAACCTGTTTAATAAGAGAGGTCTGTGTATGGCCCTGATAGCAAGCAACTTTAAAAAGCACACTGAGTCCTGTTATCAGGCTGGGTGAAGTTTTAGAGGGTTATGCATTGTCTTCCTACATGAAGTGTTGCATTGTTCGTTATCCTTACTCACACATAATATGCACAACCGAAAAGAGTTGGTGGGAAGGGGGGGGGGGGGGGCTGACAATATTACGCTGTGTTGCTTAAAAAAAAACACGTTATTTTAATTATTAAAAAGCACTGTTTGATATCAGTAGTAGCACCTGCTGACGTTAAGGGCAAGGTTTATCATGGATACTTACATTTGGTTACGCTAAGGGAGTTGCTTATTATCAATATTCACAGTGAAGGGCTTGTTTATCGTTCACACCGTACCTGGTTACGCTAAGGGCTTGTTAATCATTCACACCTAAGGGCATTGTTTATTGTCAGTATTTACACCTACACACGGTAAGAGTTTGTTTATAATCAGTATTCACACCTGCCTACCTAGCTAAGGCCTGTGTTTGTCATTCACACCTAAGAGTTTGCTGATTGTCAGTATTCACACATACCTAGGCTGTGAGCTTGTTTACAATCAGTTCACACCTGCCTAGGCTAAATGCAACGTTCATTATCCGTATTCGCACCTGTCTACACTAATTGCAACAATTCTGATCAATATTCAAACCTGCCTTCACTAACGGTAAATACGTTACCCATCGAAAAAGTTGCTATCCCTTTACAATTTTATGATCATTTCCCATTAGGATTTAAGTTTTGTTTCATGACAGAGAAATTACTTTTTGAAAGTGCCGTGCAAACTACGAAACCATTGAAAAAATATTTTCTTCACTGTTGAAAATGTCTACGCTATCAGTCTCTGAGGCACTTTTTTTCACAACCATGTACAAAATAAGCCGCCCAAACCCATTCACTACTTGCGGGTTGTGCAAGTGAGACACATGGCACTGCTCTGCGCTGTTACTGTAGAGGAAGAAAGCAATTTGTAAATTTAACGAAGACACTACACCATTCGCTTTTTCAGTCGTTCCATCTACCGGTTGCACGTGCAAGTTATCTGGATGAGTAAAACAACGAAACGACTCCATGCCATTAACAAACCAGCGACGTAGTCAGAGAGAGAGAGAGAGAGAGAGAGAGAGAGAGAGAGAGAGAGAGAGAGAGAGAGAGAGAGACCTTGCTTTTTTCTTTTTGGGAGGGGAGGGGGCCTCTTCACTGACTAAGCGCAGACTGCAAGTTGTCTCTTTTCACCCCATGCTGTTTGGTTTCCCACTTCAGAATTAATTGGCAAAGAAATACAAAGCAGCTTCATTCACAAAGCCACCTTAGACTCAACATACAAACGAAATACTACTGAATCGAATATCGACAGGAGGCGAAATTGAAAAGGGCATACAGCCAACCTACCATATATAGAAAAGTATTACAAACCAACCGACCAAAACATAAAAACCACAAAATCACACTATGATGAAGTACAAAATATTTAAAAAAAGAAGAAAAGAGCACCACACACACACACACACACACACACACACACACACACACACACACACACACACACACACACACGAAAGACCCAGTTACCGTAATGTGCAGGGGGTGCACTTTTCACACGAGAAAGTAATTACAGAAAGGGTGTGTTCGCATTTTGTACTAATTCGTTTCTCTGGAAGTGGCTTGTTGTGTTCACTGATATGGGGAAACCTGATCTGCGGCTCTGTGTGTGTGTGTGTGTGCGTGCGTGCGTGCGTGCGTGCGTGCGTGCGTGCGTGCGTGCGTGCGTGCGTGCGTGCGTGTGTGTGTGTGTGTGTGTGTGTGTGTGTGTGTGTGTGTGTGTGTGTGTGTGTGCATGTTTTGAAGGTGGAGAGAGGAAGAAATATAATTTCAACATACTTGTTTCTAATAGATCACACACCCAGTGGGGATGTCGGGGGTCTGTCAGTATAAACAGCATCACTGCCTTCTGGAAATTCTTTTCTCTCCCCCCCCCCCCCCCCCCCGCCCCTTCTTGATACTAAGCCATCTTATCACTGTCCCTGACTTGAAAATCTACGCGCGGACGTAAATACAATCACAACTGGAAATTCTGTGCCAGGAATTCCCTCTTTTCTATACCTCTCCTTGTTTCTGCCTTGTTTCTTGTCATCCGATCACCTCCTTCTCGTCTTTCTGCCTTCTTGGTCCATTCTTCTGCTCTTTCTCCAAATATACTTAAAAGACAACAAT
>CM060332.1:31990806-31993306 GCA_030674155.1 Stramonita haemastoma
AAAGATGTTCAGTTTATTTCTGTAGGCCTATGTATTTCTGAATTTATTATAATGATGATAGTAATAATAATGATGCTGATAGTGGTTTTTTATAGCAACAATAATGCATGGAATTTTATAGCCCTGAATCTTGTAAAGCAAACAAATAAAAAAGTGCTTAAAGATCTATTTTCATTCAAAAGCGACAGGCTTATAGGTGCACTACATGAACGGTACCATCTTCATTAATTTATGCTTTGGCCTATACTTTCAGTCACTGTTTTCTGCCACATGCCAAAAGCTGTCAGTTATTGATGTAAACCAGGTGCCGAAACCTTCATTAAAATGATGCTTTGGTGGAAAATGTTAGGTTGAGATTGTATTCAGCCATGGCATTCAGCCATCGCAAACTTCATATAAGCTACCTTCTCCTCTTAAGAAGTACAAAAAAAATCATCTGAAGTTGGAGTAAGGCTGCCTATGCGGCGAAGGACTTAGAATTAAGCATACACGCAAACTTCTCATACAGTGTGTGCTGCTGCTAATCTCATTGTGATTCCCAGGTGGGATGACCGAGTCGGAGTGCATGTGCTAGGTGACTCCCAAGGTGTTAAGTTGGGGAGCGCGCAACAACAATAAGTTACTGGTTAACATAAAAAAACAAAACAAAAAAGAAAAACAAACACTCTGCTTACATTATAATACATACCTTCAGTTTGTTTTGAACTTAAAACTCTTCGACTGAGACTTGGCTAAAAACACAAAACCTACTCAAAAGGGAACAACCAACCTACCTGAAAGACAAAATAATTCACATAAAAACTCTCAAAAATACTCACAGAAGCAGAGCTCTTGTCTTTAGAGAGGGATAAAACAGTTGCAGTAAAAACCAAGTATGAACACAGCAGAGAGAAATCCCAAAGAACTCACAACGCCCACAGAAGCAGCCGAGAACTGAAATGGGAAGACTTACCGGTTTGAGCAGACGAGAAAGTGGGCGGCCTACACGCGCATCACGTCATCTCAGCACGTGCGCTGACTGCCGCTACCGCCTGTGATAAAGTCTCTCAGGGTATTGAAAAAAAAAAAAAGAAGGAAAAAAAAAAAAAAAAAAGAAGGAAAAAAAAAAAAAGATATCCTTCTGGGTAGAGTTTTCTGCGAATACATTTTGGCGTGTTTACTTTGTCTTTGTCAAATATACTATTGTAAGCAGTCACAGAAAACATTTTCGTTGTAAACAGTTTCATGTTCTTTTTTTTTTCTCTGTCTTTCTCGGCCAGTATCGTCTCTTTTCTTACTTTCAAGGCTTTTGGGGTTTTTTATGTTGTTTATTTTACAATTTTATTTATTTATTTTACTTTTCAGACTTTCTTTCTCTCTATTGTTTTGCTTTTGTTGCTGCTGCTGTTGTTCTTGTAGTTGTTTTGGATTTGTTGGTTTGTTTGTTTGCTTTACCCCCCCCCCCCCCATCTTCCTCTCTCAACATTCCCTCCCTACACACACACATACACAACACACACACACACACACACAGCTATGACCTGAGACAGAGGGAGAGACAAAGTCAGAGACAGAGCAACAGCGACTGATAGACATATCGACAGACACAGACAGACAGATAGATAGACACAGATAGACATTCAGACAGATAGATAGACAGACAGACAGATAGACAGACAGGCAGACAGACAGACAGCAGTGATAGCCCTCGAAACATTTCAGGGTCACTGACGACTGAGGACACAGCGGAACATCAGGCAGTTCAAGCAATGGGGATAATAAATACAACATTTAAACAGTGCAGAACAAGGCTGAGACATTAACGATAAGAACAGCACCAACAACAGTAACAAGAACAACAGCAGCAACAGCAGAACCAGCAGCAGCAGCAACAACAGCAATATCAGCAGCAGCAAGGGCAACCTTAGCAACAACAACAGCCTGCAACAACAAGCAGTACATAACAACGAAAATTATGACAACAAAGCCGTCGGCAAAGGGCATCCGAGTACGCCATCCTGTTGGATTCTTTCCAGTGTTCTTGCATGCAGTGTTAGCAGCCCACTGTTTGCCTTGAGATTAAATCTTTAACATGGGGGTTGGGTGTGTGTATGTGTGTGTGTGTGTGGGGGGGGGGGGGGGGGGCAGTTTTGTGGTTAGAGCCCTTAACTCGCGATCTGACAGCCCTGGTTCGAGCCGCCACTGAGACACACTAGAGAAGATTCCTGCCCCCCCCCCCCCCCCCCCCCCCCCCCCCCCGAGCTAACATCAACACCCACTCCCCTCCTCCACAAGTCCTCAATATAAGACTATAAATCGAATGATCGAGTACAAACGCACGCTGAACATCTTGCACATACGTTAAAACCCGTTCCACCTTTAAGGAAAAGTAGGCTATCGCGAACCACTAGGAACGTATGACAATTTATAAAAAAAGAAAAAAAAGACAAAACGCATAAAACACTGGTGTTGTGTTTTAGTCATTACCCCAGAAATCGGAATGCAGCTACCTTATTGGTAA
>CM060332.1:31998306-32015806 GCA_030674155.1 Stramonita haemastoma
GATCGTGCACATTATCACCAAGATTTTCAAAACACTTCGCTACAAATACAACGTACAGCAGCAGGCTGCCTGTGCAAAAGTTACGGTTCAAGTATTTCTGGGATTTCGTCAGATGTCTGACAGAATCGAAATCTTATCAAAACTGGCAGGGCAGCGAGGATGAAACTGTAGAAATCGTGTGTAAAGGTTTGGACCGAGGTGTTGGGGAAGAACAACTACCAGAAGCTGGAGGTGAGCGTGGGGTATATCGTTGCTCATGTCCTGGGGAGAAAAACTGTAAGCCCCCTTTATCTTGATCAAGTGTTTAAACTTAACTTTGTTGTATTTATTTATTTTATTTTTAAAATTTTATTTTTTAAATGAGGATAATGGGATAATAGCACTCTTGTGCTTTTTTATTTTTTACATCCAGTCCCCGTGTGTATGCAGTTTTGTAAATGTCATCTGTGTGTGTGTGTGTGTGTGTGTGTGTGTGTGTGTGTGTGGTGTGTGTGTGTGTGTGTGTGTGTCCAATTTTAAGGTCTTTCCACTTTGAATGATACCAGTGTGTGTGTGTGTGTGTGTGTGTGTGTGTGTGTGTTGTGTGTGTGTGTGTTGTGTGTGTGTGTCTCTCCCCCTGACACATTTAGATAAAAATGCATTCTTGAAGGCATGCATACATAGGCCTACTATAAAGAGTCTGGTGCGGTGCATTTGTGTGTAATTTACTGTAATATAGGCCTACAGTTTAAACTACTACAACCACTCTGAATAAAAAGTTGATGATGAGTGAAATGATGACCCTAAAATTCATAAATTTTTTTATTTAATATATATTACATTACATTTAAAAACACATTCACAATATTTGCTTTTTTTTTTAAAGGTTCTAAGAAAGTTGTATGGCCCACAAGAGGAGCTGGAAAGGACATGTCATTATTTTTACCAGACACATCTGACTGTGTAAAGCAAACGAGAGAAGAAGAAGAAGAAGAAGTTTCTAGATCTATTTTTAAGAGAGGCTAAAAACTCAGGTACCATCAGTTCTTGAAGAGAAGAAAGTTGTTTGTATTGAACAAAGTTGAGATTAAAAAGACACATTTATAACTAGGCAACACACCACACAGACACACACACAGACACACACAGATACACACACACACACACACACACACACACACACACAAACACACACACACACACACACACACACACACACACACACACACAAACATACAGATACACACATGCATGCACGCACGCATGCACACACACACGCCATGCCCCACCCCCCCCCCCCCCCCCCCCCCCCCCCCCACACACACACTTTCCAAATTCCATTTCAACTTTCAGATGCATGGCATTGCTGGTACACAGAAACTGAATCAACAGCAAATAGAAAAAGTGAAACACAATGTGTCAGGAGAGACTTCAACAGTAAGTATAATAAACTTTTTCTGTTGGTTAGTTTTAATATTTTAAAAGCCAATGTCTTGAGATTAGAAAACAAAATCTGATTTAAACTATGCTTGTTCTGACTACAGAAAGGCAGACTGAAATTTTGTTAAAACAACCCCCCCCCAAATATACTGATACAGACGTGCAGATACTCTACTATGCATTGGGTCATGGTGATATTACACATGAGATAATTGAAAATAATTATCTGAATATATATGATTTAAATAACTGTAAATTGCTCATTTGTATTGCACATGTGTATGTAAATTGTGTGTGTGTGTGTGTGTGTGTGGTGTGTGTGTGTGTGTGTGTGGTGTGTGTGTGGTGTTGTGTGTGTGTGGGCGAGTGTGTGTGTGTGTGTGTGGGCGAGTGTGTGTGTGTGTGTGTGGTGTGCGTGTGTGTGTGTGGTGTGTGTGTGTGTGTGTGTGTGTGTGTGTGTGTGCTGTGTGTGTGTGTGTGTGTGTGTGTATGAGTGTATGTGGGTGGGTGGGTGTGGGTGGGTGGGTGGGTGCTTCTCTGGTTTGTGTGTGTGTGTGTGTGTACATGCATGCATACATGTGTTGTGGATGTGTCTCTTTCGTGCATACTTCACTCTGTGGACAGTAAACCAGTACAATACATTCTGGGGAGAGTGGGATTTTCATGACATAGAACTGAAGATGAAACCTCCTGTCTTCATTCCTCGGCCAGAGACTGAGGTAAGTATTAAATTTTGAACTTAAAATTATATTTCTTGTTATAGTTCAAAAAGCATATTTATCTTAATTTAAATAATCAAACATATATATATATATATATATATATATATATATATATATATATATATATATATATATATATATATATATATATATATATATATATATGTTTGATTATTTAAAGTAAGATATATATATTTATATATATATTTTACATAAGATGTATTTTGGGATGATAAGTTCACAACACACAACACACACACACACACACACCACACCACACCACACCACACCACACCACAACACACCACACCACACCACACCACACCACACCAACACCACACCACACCACACCACACCACACCACACCACACCACACCACACCACACCACACACAACACACACACACACACACACTACTTACGTACAGTGTGTAGTTTGGTTTTCAGGAGCTGGTGGGCCGGGCAATCCACATGCTGGAAAGCAGACAGTCACCTTCTTCTGCTGCCGCTGGACGTATTCTGGAGTTGTGTTGTGGTTCAGGGGCCATAACCTTGTCCCTTCTCTGCAGATTTCCTCAGGTACGACACCATATCATTTTATGCCTTTCGTGGTGAAGTGTCAGATGTTATTGCCTGTATTATGTGTCAAATTTTTTTTCGCTGTGTCTGAGAAATTTTTTTTTGAATTTCATTGCTTTCATAATTGAAATTTTATTCTGCATTGTGTTTCTGATTTTATTTGGCTTTTCTTGGCTTGAAATACTTGGGCTGCTCCCCTTGTTGTGAAACAGTAGCTTCACCAGTTATGTTTTTATAAATTTTGATTTTTTTCCTGTCTGTGCATTAATTCATTTTGCCTGAGAGGATTTTCTTTTGTTTTGCTTAGGGGTACTTTTTTTTTCCCTTACTGTAGGCTCTTTTATATGTGTGAAATTTGTGTTGCATATGGAACATCATCTCTCTCAAAAGTCTAGCACCCAGAGCACTACTCAAAGTCTGATGGATAGGGGAAAAATTAGGCTTCAAACGGGGATTGAACCAGGAATTTTTTTGCTTTATAGATGTATACACTATCTCTGGACCACTGACCCATCTGTCCATTTTGTTTAGGCTTTTAGTTTTCCCAGTTGGTTCTTTGTGTTGGTCATTAGCTAGCTCTCAGGTGCAGACATGGAGAGCATAATAATGTATGCATGTGTACATGTATGTAAAATAAATGTACCAATGTGTAAGTTTACATGGGATGGGGGGGGATAGCTTAGTGGTTAGAGCATTTTGTTTGGAATCTGACAGCACAGATTTGAGCCACCTGTTCAAAGGGATTTTCCCCCTGTAGTTAGCATCAGTACTAACTCAAGTACAGTCCCATGTATGAACACATAAAGAATATTGTGCGCACATGGTAAGACCCGTTTAATCTTTTGGAAGAGAAAGCCATGGCATGCTGGTAGGAAGAGATGATAATCTTAAAAACATGTTTGCACACTTGTGTCATGTTCAGAAAAAAATCCCTGAAGTCAGAATGCAGCTACCTCAAAGGATGGTTGCATAGGCAAAAATCTCACAATTGGTACATGGTGAACCTTGGAGGTCTAGCTGTGGAGAAAATTTTTTTTGTTCTCACAGGACACAGATAACAATACTGCCAGGCCAAAATATCAAAATGTTTCCTCAGCGCTTTTTCCCCCGGACAAAATTTAAAGATGTGTTAAAAACATTTGTTCTGGTTGTAAATTTCATTTCATGTTTGTTACTACCTTCGTCTGTAGTCTTTTTTTTTTTTTTTTCTTCCTCGGCTTGAGCTCTATGGTTCAGCAATGGTGAGAGTTTTTGTGTTAAGCGACCAATGTTTTCCACCTTTAAGATAGAGATCTGTTTTGACTTTGGGGATCTTCTGAAGTAAAAAATCTGTGCTAATAGTTAGGATATTTTATGAAACATCAGTAAGATTAAAATCATTTTCTGTATCCCCTTTGAATGCCTTTTTCAGCTGCAGGCTGTTGCTGTGGACATTACCCCTGAAGCTTGTGATCTCACTGAAGAAAATGCTGAAAGACTTGGGGTGTTGGACAGAATTACTGTTCTGAGAGGAGACCTGACAGACCTGGCAGGTGTGTATGCTTATTTGTTCGATTGCTTTTATGTTGTGTGTGTGTGTGTGTGTGTGTGTGTGTGTGTGTGTGTGTGTGTGTGTGTGTGTGTGTGTGTGTGTGTGTGTGTGTGTGTGTGTGTGTGTACTGAAGGTCAGTGGTGCATGTATATACCTAAGTGTTAGAACAACACTAGAAACTGGAGACAGTAAATGTGAGAATGATTCATCAAGAATAACCAGATTAGGCAGTGAAGCTAGATACAGGTGGTTGGTTGAATAGAAAACAGGTCAATTTTCAAATAAAAAATGGAGAGAATGGATGATGATCATTCATGAAATAGTGGTGGGATTAATGTTAGTATTGATTTTAAAACAGTTTTTGTGTGTGTTGGAGGAAAAAAAAAAAGGGGGGGGGGGGGTAAAAAAAGAATGTCTCACCTTTTCTTTCAGATTTGGAAGTGATGACTCTGCAACCAAACTTTTTTTTTTTTAATGAAGACAATAACTCTTTGCTGTCTGACTCAATAAAATAGTTTTTAGGAATCATATATCTAGAAAATAAATTGTCCATCATCCTCAAAGTTGGAATGCATTTACTTTGATGGTGGGCACAAAGGGTGGAATCTACAAACCCCCCAACATTGTTGAACCTTGGAACTTTAGCTGAAGAACAACAACAACAACAACAACAAAAATGTATATAAATTGTCCATTGAAATGATTAACTCTTGAAAGTTTTTAAGGAATGTTGTACTGTATGCCACTTTTAGTCAAGTCAGATTTCTCTGTGTCAAATTTTGGCTGCAGTCTCTGGGGAGAGTGGGTCACCATGAGGTGTGTACCACTTGTTGTTGTTGTTGTTGTAGTGGTCATTGTCTTTTGTACAGAATTTTGCCAGGGACAACCTTTTATAGCCATACAAAAAGTTAAAGTCTAAGGCTGGAGCCTAAGGCTCATCAGGCGGTGCTTATCCCGGTTTCTGTGGCGTTAAGCGACTGGTCATAGACTCCCCCTGGATAGGACGCCAGTCTATCGCAGGGTTAACCCCCAACACAAAGTTGGTACCCTTTTACACCTGGGTGGGGTGAGAAAATAGCCATGGGTGATTTTAATGGCGCTGAGTATAAATCATGTTATACAAAAGATATGGATTTATAGTCATACCGGAAACATCAGACCACTCACTACTCATGGTCTTGTGAATAAAGGGACAGTCTGGCTTTAGATGGAAACTGAATTAATGACCTCTCCTGTGGGGATTGCTGGGAGATCTTTCAGTGTGAACAGCATCCCCACCTTCTAAAAATTCTGGGGTAAAAAAATTCCCATTTCTATTACTCTCTTTGTTTCTGTCTTTTTACTCTACCGTTCTATCCTCTCTCTTGTCTATTTTCTTCATTTCCAGACCATTTTCCAGCCATTTCTTTCAAGGAAGTCTGACAAATAATATCTGTCATTCTTTCTATGCCTTTTTTTTTTTTTTTAATGAGTTGCCCCAAAGTAAGTTGGAATGTGTCAGCTGAGGCCAGCAGGCAGACCTCCTGCAAGAGCCACAAGCACAGGAAAGGACCACGCTCTACACTTTCCACCCAATATAAAGGAACACAGAAGAAGAAGAACTGATGACCTTGTGGGTTTTTTTTTTGAAAGATAGGTGTGTTACCGTCAAGACCAAGATCCACCTTTTCTGACCATTTTTAAAATACAGCTATGTTGCTTTCCAAGAACTGATGACTTTGTGTTTTTTTAAAGATAGGTGTGTTACTGTCAAGACCAAGATCCACCTTTTCTGACCATTTTTAAAATACAGCTATGTTGCTTTCCACCAACAAAGTGTACATGACTATCGCCCCCCCAAAAAAAGTAATGGGTGGTGCTGCTCTTGAAGCGACATGCTCTCTTCAGGGAGAGCAGCCAAATTTCATGCTGTGAAATCTGCCATGACTTAAACTAAGTTACAGTGGTAAACAATACAATAGTGAGGGGTAGCTGTGGCTATTATTTGTGGATCGGTGGATCGGTGGTTTAGGAGGTAGCACCCCATCCATTAGACCATGAGTGGTGGTCTGGGTGCTAGTCTTTCAGCTGAGACAATAAATCGAGGTCTGTATGTTACACATCATTATTTAGTACACATAAAAGAACCCACAGTAACAAGGGGTGTTGACCCTGGCAAAATTCTGTAGAAAAAAGCCACTGTGATAGGGAAAGAAATACAGCTGCAGACAGGTGGAAAAAAAAAAAAAGGTAGGCGCTGCACTTGTGGCAACGCGCTCTCCCCGGGAAGAGCAGCCCGAATTTCACGCAGAGAAATCTGCTGTGACATAAGTTAAAGTCTGTCCTGAGACTAAGGCTCATCAGGCGGTGCTTATCCCGGTTTCTGTGGCGTTAAGCGACTGAGAGTCATAGACTCCCCCTGGATAGAATGCCAGTCTATCGCAGGGTTAACCCCAACACAAGGTTGGTACCCTTTTACACCTGGGTGGGGTGAGAAATAGCCGTAAAGTGCCTTTTCCCAGGGCACAATGCCATAGCCGAAAGCTGGGATCGAACCTGCAACCTTTAGATTACAAGTCTAACGCCCTAACCACTAGACTACAGCGGCGGCTGCTGTGACATAAAGTGGTATAGAATAAAAAAAAAAAAAAAAAAATGATGTGCAGTGCAGCAGACTCTGAGGGACATGGGGCCTTTTGACCTGCTGGTCAGCAACCCACCTTACGTTCCCTCTGACCACATGACTTCACTGGAACCACACGTCTTGCAGTGAGAGAGAGACACACAGAGGGAGGGAGGGAGGGGAGAGAGAGAGAGAGAGAGAGGAGAGAGAGAGAGAGAGGAGAGAGGAGAGAGAGGAGAGGAGGGAGGGAGGAGAGGGGAGAGGAGGAGGAGAGGAGAGGGGGGGGGAGGAGGAGAGAGAGAGGAGAGGAGAGAGAGAGGAGAGGAGGAGAGAGGAGAGAGAGAGAGAGAGAGGGAGGAAGGGAGGGAGGGAGGGAAAAGACAGAGAGAGAGAGAGAGAGAGAGAGAGAGAGAGAGGGGGAGGGAGGGAGGGAAAGGACAGACAGAAGAGAGAGAGAGAGAGAGAGAGAGAGAGAGAGAGGAGAGAGAGAGAGAGAGAGAGAGAGAGAGATCTGTGTCTGCAGTGTTGTGTTGGTGGTGTTATGAGTTTGTGGCTGCCTTTGTTGTCTTTTGGTTCAGCTGTATTGGTGTTGTGTGTGTGTGTGTGAAGTCAAGTCAAGTAAAATTTCTATTTCAGATGGTACATTGAATAAGCATTGATTTCCTTTTTTTCCTCAAGCCATTTCTGTGGGTCAAGTGTAGTCAAACATTAGTAGTTGAAACAGAGCCACAAAGAAAGTAACAGTATGGAGGAAAAAGGAGGAAGGGAGAATGTTACATGACCCACAAAGAAAGTAACAATGTGAAAGAAGAAAAGGAAGGTGGCAAAATGATATTTTTGTTGACATTTTGAACTCTGTCATTGTCACAGTCTGTTGGTCAGGTACACATACAGAGCTATCTATCAATATAATATTGCTTCTGCTGAAACGCTACAAATCAAGATCCTCCCCAACCCATTTTAAATGTTCTGATATTATTTTCTGTTTGGAGTCAAAAATACATGAGCTATGGTACTTGGAATCTTCAAAAATGTTTCTGTCTTTCTATTTTGCCCAGGGAAATTTAAAGTCAGTACTCATTTTCAAATTTAATTCCTCTGCATTTCAGATAAAAACAACAACTTTGCTTGCTCTATTTTCAGTGATAGAAAGTTGAATCTAATGTGAAAAAGTAAAGTGAAATTGTTTATGGTGTGGATGGTGACAATCCTTGACAGGTATGAAGACCACAGAGCGCTGGATGGGGGGACCGATGGTATGGACATCATCAGACATATCCTACACCTGTCTCCACAGCTGCTCAAGTCCAACAGGTAAGAACTCAAAGTTTGGTATTGGGAACAACATTTAAAAAATCAGGAACAAGTACAACTTGTTCACATGATCATATTCTAAATTCATCACAGTTAATATGTGTTGAAAGGCACATATGTGTGTGTGGTTGTGTGTGTGTGTGTGTGTGTGTGTGTGTGTGTGTGTGTGTGTGTGTGTGTGTGTGTATGTGTGTGTGTGTGTGTGTGTGTGTGTGTGTGTATGTGTGTGTGTGTGTGTGTGTGTGTGTTGTGTGTGTGTGTGTGGTGTGTGTTTGGGGGGACTGGAGGGGAGTTGTGCATACATACATGCACTTATATGTGGAACATTGTCCCTTTTTGAGAAAAAAATTATCATTCCAAAAAATCAATTTTTGTAAAAAATATTATTCTTTTCAAGACAACTTCTGTGTGTGTGTGTGTGGGGGGGGGGAGGGATGGGGGATGGGGGGCTGTGCATACACATGCACCGATATTTGAAACACTGTCCTTTCCTTTAAAAATAAATCTTTTTCTGATTCAAAGAAACCCTTTTTTGTCTTTATAAACATGATCCATTTCATGACAACTTCTTTCTGTGATTCAAAATTACCCTTGTTTATCCCCTTATTCTTCGTTATTTAGTAGAGGTTCTCTGTTGATGGAATGAAAACAGTGTGTACTGCACATGCTTGGTATCTCACAGTCTGAGCACACACTGTACTGTGTCACACTGTTTACATGGGGGCGGGGGGGTCCAAAGTAGCATTTGCTGCCTGCGATCTTAACCCTCTTAGTCCCAAGCCGGGATTTGCCCCGCATTGAAAAATTGCCCCCTTGAATCCCAAACTGGGATTTGCTGGGATTTACACACAGTAGATTTCCATCATGCTGTGACGACCACTAATTGCTACCACATGCCAAAGCTCTATCACGCTAGAGGTAGAAACCTTGCTGAGAGTCTGGAAGTAGTTATAGCTGCTGGTATGTACACAAAAGGAGGAAAAGGCGAGCAATCATGTGCGCCTGACCTGATTTTGTGATGGAATGCGAAATCTAGGGGCGGTCCGAATGCAAGAGGTTTAAGTCTCCCAGTCCACAGCATTGTTGGCTGATTGATGTTCATGGCTTATTTGACACTTTCACTGCTATTGAAAAAATGATTAACTCTTGAAATCTGTTCTTGACTCTCAAGTCTATCTGCCCTATTTCTTGATTTTATCAGTAGGTAGAATAATTATACCTTTTTTGTGTGTGGTCAATCCTTTATCTAATAAAAGAAAAAGAATGCATACTTTTTTTTTGTTTTTTGTTTTAATAACGTTTTGATAGCTGGCTAATGAATGGAACACCAAGGTGTTTGAAAACTTCTTTTGGGTGACTGACTTTGACCCTGTAATATTCTACATGGAATACAGTGTCTTTTCTGACTTGTGTTTCTGTGATTTAAAAAACAGTGTCTTTTCTGGTTTGTGTTTCAGTGACTTAGAATACAGTGTCTTTTTCATTTGTGTTTCAGTGATTTAGAATACAGTCTTTTCTGATTTGTGTTTCAGTGATATTCTTCTAGAAATTCATCCAGGGCAGCCGAAACTGATCTGTGATATTCTGACCAGCTTGGAGACAAGGAGATTGCAGTATATCTCCTCTTATCAGGATTACTGTCAAAGGTCAGGGGGATTGCAGTATATCTCCTCTTATCAGGACTGCTGTCAGGGGGATTGCAGTATATCTCCTCTTATCAGGACTGCTGTCAGGGGGATTGCAGTATATCTCCTCTTATCAGGACTGCTGTCAGGGGGATTGCAGTATATCTCCTCTTATCAGGAATACTGTCAGGGGGATTGCAGTATATCTCCTCTTATCAGGATTACTGTCAGAAGGATTGCAGTATATCTCCTCTTATCAGGATTACTGTCAGGGGGATTGCAGTATATCTCCTCTTATCAGGACTACCATCAGGGGGATTGCAGTATATCTCCTCTTATTAGGATTACTGTTAAAGGTCAATGTCAGGGCTGTAACTCTCTGTTTCATCAAGACATGCATTCAAATTTTGATCCTGTGTTATCTTTATTGCAACTTGAATTACTTGGGGAACCAAGGTGTTCAATTTGTATTTTAAAGTAATATATGTTGGAGTTTCAGATTTTAGACGGATTCCTTTATATAAAAAAGTGTATGCCTAGGTTTTAGAAATGTGATATAAAGGACAGAATGAAATAGATATTTGCAAGAGTACACATTATTGATAATCTAAGGACAACTTCCATCCTGGACAAAGGGACGCAATTCAAATCTCTGTGGCATTGTATACACTACACTTCACTACACTAAGGTATACATAAACAGGAACACAGTTTCTTTGGACACATTAATGGCAAGCGTATGGAGCATGTAGGGAATTTCTGCAGAGGAAGTTTATCAACTTCTTCCCCCTGTAACTCCCTCTTTTTCTGTCTTTTTCCCCCCCCCCTTGTGGACCCCCATGCCAGATGAATTGGTCTTGTAGGGGAAATGGCCTATCTGTATAGCTTTTTGAATGAAAGTTACATCCCCAAAGTCAAAATGTGGCTACCTGAATGGTGGGTAAAAACGGTTGCATACGCAAAAACTCACCTTTGTTGAGCCTAGGAGCTCTGGCTGAGGAACAAAAAGAATGGAAAAGAAAAAAAAAAAGTCAACTACCATACACTCTCTGCTCCAAAAAATACTTGAAGAAGAGTGTTAGGATTATGAACTTGAAACAGTTATACCTAAATAGCATGACCAGCTTCACTTTTTTCTCCAGAAGGTTTGAGAAAAAGGTTTTGTGTAAATAAAAGTAATATATTACACAATGTTGAAGAGATCTTCATAAGTGATAATGACTACAGCACTGGGCTATGAAAATGCTTAAATACAAAGGTGAAAAGAAAAAAGTGATAAAATCTGAGTCTCACTTACCCATGAAACACCTTTGAAACTTGTATAAAAGTATGATAAACAAATAGGATAAAGTTTTGGCTTTATATAGTTAAAGGTATCTTTGAATGTCCTTCGGATGAGACTTTAAACCGAGGCCCCGTGTGCGAACGCACGCAGAACATCTTGCGCACATGTTAAATCCTGTTCCGCTTTTCGTAAGAGTAGGCCATCGTGTGCCGGTGGGAACAGGTGACAATACAAAACTGCATACACACGAGGACCACATGAAAAAAAGCACATGATTGCTTATTCTGTTATCCTCGATATAAAAGAATAAATAAATAAATAAAATAAATAAAAGGTAAAGGTAAAGGTGTCATATAACCTCTGTGGTTGTAGGAGAGCGAGGTGTCTGAGACCTCAGCTTCTCTAGGGGCCAGCATGTTGAGGGTGGCGCCCATCTCCTCTCCCTTGCTGCTTTACCTTTCCTGACCCTAAAGAGGGCAGGTACCCATTTACAGCTGGGTGAACTGGGGGAACTGTACTGAAACCAAGGTGTGCAAACGGTCACCCATCCAACTGGTAACCACGCTCGACGCTGCTTAACTTGACTGGGGGAAAGCGAGCACTCTGACCACTGAGCTAGATCTAGAAAAACTGACATGCTGCATGCTTTAGTGTAAACAAACACACAAAGTATCAGTGTTAGCTCATGCTGTGTATTTATGTATGATTTGAAATGTAGGAATCAGACTTACCGCCGCCGCTGTAGTCTAGTGGTTAGGGCGTTGGACTCATAATCTAAAGGTTGCGGGTTCGATCCCAGCTTTCGGCTATGGCGTTGTGCCCTTGGAAAAGGCACTTTACGGCTATTTTCTCACCCCACCAGGTGTAAAAGGGGTACCAGCCTTGTGTTGGGGGTTAACCCTGCGATAGACTGGCGTCCTATCTAGGGGGGAGTCTATGACTCTCAGTCGCTTAACGCCACAGAAACCGGGATAAGCACCGGCCTGATGAGCCTTAGGCTCGGGACAGACTTTAACTTTAACTTTAATCAGACTTACCGCCCTGTTTGTCATTAAATGTATATATATATATCTCTCTTATTTTTGCAGGGAGCGGTTCTGTCACTTACGAACATTGGACTCTTGACCAGAGAGAGAACTTGTCTGTGTGTGTATATGATGATGATGATCATTATGAGAGAGAGAGAGAGATAGAGAGAGAGAGAGAGGAGAGAGAGAGAGAGAGGGAGAGAGGAGAGAGAGAGAGAGAGAGAGAGAGAGAGAGAGAGAGAGTGCTCAAAATTTGTCAATTAAGTTTGAAGATAATTAAAAGAAATCTACATCAAATGACTTGACTTCTTAAGCATCTGTGTGTGTGTGTGTGTGTGTGTGTGTGTGTGTGTGTGTGTGATGATTTTTTATTCAAATTTTGTTTTATTTCAAGGTGTGTGTGTGTGTGTGTGTGTGTGTGTGTGTGTGTGTGTGTGTGTGTGTGTGTGTGTGCAAGCGTTATACTTGTGCACACCTAGACACACACACACACACACACACACACCACACACACACACACACACACACACACATGCATGCAGCCACTAATAACCTCACATAGATGTACTCATATAGACACACAGACACAAACATATGAGGAGTTTTTCACCTGTTGGGAGGTGTAGAATAGTAGGCTCAAATCTTAAAAAAGAACAAAACATCAGATATTGGAACAGTTCTGTTTTTAGTGCATATTTTATTTTTGTCATGGCATCAGCAAATTATCAAGCTGACTGACAGACAGGTATACAGGCATAATAGAATGACATTGTTGGCAGTATCCAATATAGACCATTTGTATTCAGTTTAATTATCATCCACATAATGTTAGATAAACAAGCAAACAAAAATCATAGGTGTACATATGACCATGAAACTTAAAGGTGGAGGGTGAAAGGTTTGATTAGTAGACTAATGGTATACACATGCAGCGCTGTTAATTAATTTAACTGATCTGTTAGAAAAAAAGATAATCAACTGATCTGTCAAAAGGGAACTAATGAACTGATCTGTCAGAAGGGAGGTAATCAACTGATCTGTCAAAAGGGAGCAAATCAACTGATCTGACAGAAGGGAGTTAATCAACTGATCTGTCAGATGGGAGCTAATTAGCTGATCTGTCAGAAGGAAGGGAGCTAATCAAGTGATCTGTCAGAAGGAAGGGAGCTAATCAACTGATCTGTCAGAAGGAAGGGAGCTAATCAACTGATCTGTCAGAAGGAAGGGAGCTAATCAAGTGATCTGTTAGAAGGGAGATAATCAGCTATCTGTCAGAAGGAAGGGAGCTAATCAAGTGGTCTGTCAGAAGGAAGGGAGCTAATCAAGTGATCTGTCAGAAAGAAGCCTGATCTTTCTTGCTGATATTATGTTGAACAGCTCTTAGTCCTGACAAAAACACCAAAAGAAGCACCCCCCCCCCCCCCTAAAACCAAAGAAAACAAACAAAAAACCACAACTTACTTTCAAATTGATCACCACATCTTTCTTCCTCTTAAACTCCTAGAATCACAGAAGGCAATAACATACGATAAGAAAAAGCATAAGTATACAACAAACAGCAATGTGAATTGAATGGCTCAATACTAGCCTTCAATATTGATTAATCTCTACTATGAGTACACATCTTTGTTTGGACACAGAAAGAAAACACATCAGATGAAAAAAAACCCCAACTAAATTTAATGTCTGTGGCTTAAAAAAATGCAAAATGCATGTGATATAAGGCATTATTATAATTTCTTGACAAATGTTTACACATAATGATAACATCAAAAAACAAGTGCATTCCCCTATAGCATGTTTAAAGTGTTTATATATATATATATATATATATATATATATATATATATATATATATATATATATATATATATATATATATATATATATCAGCATGACAAATATTTGCACACAACAGTAACACAAAAACAAAATGTCTAAAGATATATATATGAGCATAAGAAGTCTTTAATGTCTTATGAAGAAAGACATCCAAAGTGCCAAGTGTACAAATATCTTTCATTTTTGATAAGTAGCATTAGATCATTCCACACAATTGTAACATACTAAAATGACAATAGTCAAAACTACAGAAAAAAAAGAAATAAAAAAAAGAAGCCGAGGAAATCTCTAGATACAATAGCCCCCCCCCTTCCCTCCCCCACCAACCTAGAAAGAAAGAAGAAGGATTTTACACACACACACACACACACACACACACACACACACACACACACACACGCACACACACACACACACATTTTCTTTTTTTTTCCTCAAGAAAATGTCCATAAGAAGCAAAAAAAGAAAAGAAAAACCCATAACATTGTAGCATTTACTGTACCCTGGGACTCTGGCTACAAAGGATGTATTTTTAACAGTTTTATTCTGATCTTGGAAGTAGACTATCTGACAAAAAAAGATTCAAGACCCCCCAAAAAACAACAATAACAACAACAGCAACAACAACAACAAAACAACCCAACCCAGAGGCTTATAAAATTTAATTTCTGCAACACAAGGGAGACTAATCCTACCTTCTTGGAATAGGAAAACATCAAACTGGTTTAGCAGTTCTTTCCCTTCAACCATAGCACAAAACTAGTGAAACTGAATACAACTTTAAAACAAACCAAAACAACCCCCTCAACCCCCCTCCCCCTTCATAACTTCCCCAACCAAACAAACATATCAACTCCCCGAACAGAGAAACAAACAAACAAAAAAAAAAAGCAGCAAAACTTTTGGCTGCCCAGCAATGTATTGTAAGACAGTTTAGCTATGTTAAAAATCTGAACTCCCAACATAGATAAACAGTCTTAAAATGGATAGTAATGATGCAGTTTGTATACTACCAAGTGCAATCAAGTCGCGTCACCTGTGGAAGCCATTCTTTCTGCCTTTGGAAGCAGGTTAATAAAGAAGCTTGAAAAAAACGTTACCCTTCAAATGCAAATGAAAATTTAATGATATCACACTCTGGAAAACAAATGAATACAGGCTATATAGTTCCTGATTAGACATCATCTCCATATTTCAAAAAAACAACAACAAAAATCGGTGTCAACAACATATAGATAGATATTATGTATGACTTGCTCAAATAGTTCGCAGACAATAGACACATTTGACTGTATATTTAAACAGAGTTTAAAAAAAAACAACCCACACACACCACAACCACCAGAACCCCTCCCCCTCCCCCCCAACAACAACAACAAAAAAGACCCCTACCCCTTCTAGAGACCAGGAGACGGATTTCACACACCTCCAACCACGCACCGAGGTCCACTCATACTTTGTGTGGGTCAAGGTCAATGTTCAGCTGAAGTTGAAGGTCGGAAGGCCTGCGCAGAGCTCCGGGGTGTGGTTTGGAGTGCACCTTGAACCAGGGGGTCTCCTTGTACAGGAACCACAGGTTGCCCAGCCACACTAGCAGGTTGAAAAAGCCAAAGATCTGTATAACAGACAGCAGCACTAGTCTACATACTTTTGACTCTGAAACTAGTCATGGCCAAAGTTGAAAATGGAAAAAGCCAAAGATCTGAAATAGATATTTATTTATTTATTTATTTATTTATTTATTCTTTTATATCGAGGATAACAGAATAAGCAATCAGGTGCTTTTTTTCATCCGGTCCCCGTGTGCATGCAGTTTTGTAAATATTGTCATCTGTTTCCACCGGCACACGATGGCCTACTCTTACGAAAAACGGAACAGATTTAACGTGTGCGCAAGATGTTGTGCGTGCGTTCGCACACGGGGCCTCGGTTTAAAGTCTCATCCGAAGGACTTTTGGGGAGAGTGGAGTCAGCACTGATGTTATAACTCCAGGAAGAAAATTTCCTCGACCGGACTCGAACCCGGGTCTTCAAATTGCCAGCGCAATGTTCTGACCACTAGGCTATCCGCCCCCCAGCACATAGACTACATACTTTTGACTCTGAAAATAGTCATGGCCAAAGTTGAAAATGAAAAAAGCCAAAGATCTGAAATAAACATCAACACATACATACTTTTGACTCTAAAAATCGTCATGGCCAAAGTTGAAAATGAAAAGGTTATCTTTATATTGTTTTTGTTGGTTGTTGATTGTGTGGGTTACATGTACACTGGATGGTTGTGGGTTTGAATCCCGTAAGAGGCAGAGAGATTTTTCGGACTCCAGCCATCTCTCCTACCCAGAGTGAGTGTGCTGTGGGCCCCCTGGGAAGACTGGGACCACACAGTCGAGCTTCATCCTCTTTACGGATGAAATTTTGAGAGTGTCGCTCAAATTACCTGACCAACACTGCAGGTGTCTGTATCTCTCGGGCCCGGTTGGCACCAGGATATGTTATGATGTAAAGCGGAGAGTACAGCCCTGTCAAGAAGTCTCAAAACACATGCACTTCCAAAGCAGCAGTATTACATCATCCTCATCATCACTGTTCACCATGCAATAAAAAGGAAAAACTGTCATTATAGTCTCATCCAAAGGACTTGTGGGGGGAGTGGAGTCAGTACTGACGTTTACTCCAGAGGAAAAATCCCCTGAAACAGGTCTCTCGTTAGTGGCTCAAACTCAGGGTATCAAACTGAGAGTGCAACACTCTAACCACTTTGCTATCCCTGCCCCTTACACACAGAATAATCCATAGCAGCAAAAAAAAAAAAAGCTGTCCCCATAAAACACCCCACTCTATCTGGGAAACAAACACTTATTTGGACAGGTCAATATTTCTAAAAAACAACAACACAGACACATAGCAAAAACACCGGTGGCACTGCTCTTATCGTGACATGCACTCCCCAGGGAGAGTAGCCCAAAATTTCACACGCACAAATCTGCCACGAATGAAGCTGGTATTCAAAAACATACAACAATTATATGGACACAACAATCAACCCACTTACAGTAAACCTCTCCCTCGGGGGGCCGGGATAGCCTAGTGGTTAAAGCTTTGAGCTCGCTATCTGACAGCCCGGTTTAAGCCACCATCAAGACATCCATCCGTTCCAGCAGATTTTTTTTTCCACTGGAGTTAAACATCAGTACTGACACTACTCCCAGGAAGGTCCTTCGGATGAGACTTGAAACTCAAGTCCTGTGTATGAATGTTCGCAGAACATCTTGCGAACACGTTAAAACCTGGCCCGCCTTTTGGAAGAGTAGGCAATTGTGTGCCGTATTTACAGATCACAATCTTTTATTATTTTTTTAAATGCATATACACAGGCTCAGTCGTGTTTAGACATTGCCTCTGACGTTGGAATGCCGTTACCTTGAAGGTGGACAAAAAAAAGGTCACATACACAAAATCTCACCATTGGTGAACCTTGGAGCTCTAGCCTAGCCGAGGAACAACAACACAACTACCCCCCAAAACAACAACAGCAACAACACTCCCCCCCC
>CM060332.1:32038306-32039518 GCA_030674155.1 Stramonita haemastoma
CATTATCTTATTGGCATGACGATTGACATTGATCGTGAATCTGTTTTGAAGTAAGGGGGGAGCTAAACCAGACATGATTTTATACATAAACACTGCCTTATTATGCTTAAGCTTGGATTTTAATGGAAGAATGTCAAGTGCTTTATAGTCAGAAATGGTTAATGATGAAGATTTTAAAAGAACAAGTTTTAAAGCTCGTCTATGCACACTGAACAATGGCTTGAGAACATTTGCGCTAGCCGAATCCCAAATCGTTGAAGCATAACTCATATGGGATATAATATATGCATTGAAAAACATTTTCCTAGCGTTTTAGGTCTAGAAATGCTTTATTTTAGATAACTGGTGTACACATTTTGATACTTTTTTGCATAATGCAGAGATATGGTACATCCAAGAAAGGTTATTGTCAATTGTAATTCCGAGAATTTTATGATGGTCTACTTCATCAATTTTGTTGTTATTAATATAGATAGCCGTAGAATAGTTTGGAAGATTTTGTCGCTTTTGTCGAGTTGTTATAATTAAGTACTTAGTTTTTTTGGGATGAAGACTCATGTGATTTAACTCTGACCATCGAAGCAGGCGGTGAATACTTTCTTGCAGAGCAGATGTAACTTCATTCAATTGAGAATGATTGGTATGGATAGTTGTATCATCTGCAAATAACTCGCACTGTGTGTTTAGAGATAAGGGTAAGTCATTTATATATATAGAAAAAAGAATAGGTCCTAAAACAGATCCCTGGGGGACGCCATAGTTATTGGATAGTACTGTCGATGTCTTACCTTTATCAGAAACGACTTGTTTTCTTTCAGAAAGAAATGAAACATGAGTTTGACAGTACTATCTGACAGACCATAGATTTTAAGTTTTTTTAGTAACAGAGTGTGGTCAATCACATCGAACGCCTTAGCAAAGTCTACTATAATAACTCCAGTGATTTTGTTATTATTGATATTAGTAAGCCATTGATCAACTAAGCTTGTTAAAGCAGTTTGACAGGAATGGTTAGTTCTGAAACCAGATTGATTAGGATGGAACAAATTATATCGGTTTAAGTGGTGGAGAATATGTTTATTGATGTGATTCTCTAAAGGTTTTGATAATATGGATAGAATAGAGATTGGTCTATAATTGGAGGGATCTGAACGGTCACCAGATTTAAAGATAGGTATAACTTTGGCAGTTTTAAAAGCTTTAGGAATGGTG
>CM060332.1:32067118-32072118 GCA_030674155.1 Stramonita haemastoma
ACAAATCCTAATTCAGCAACTAAAAAGTTTTACTATTTATAAAAAAAAAAAAAAAAAAAAAAAAAAAAAAAAAAAAAAGAAAAAAAGAAAAAAAAAAAAAAAGAAAAAAAAAAAGGATTGCCAATAACACGGATTCCAAATAACATACAATGTTCGTCATAAGCTACTATTCAAAACGTGTAGTGGGGGTTTGTTGTGTAATTAACATACACAAACACTCAGTTTGTAAACATACTATTCATAAAAATGTAGTAGGGGCTCTGTTGTGTCAGCATATTATTAAGTATTTTTGAGGTGGGTATAAATGGCTTTCTTGAAAATTTCTTTACTCTGGGATGTTTTCACATGTGCCGGAAGCGTGTTCCAGAGTAAGCCACCTGAGTATGCAGGCTTGATTTAAACAAGTCAATTCTAGTTTTGGTAGTTGAATTTTGTTGGAGTATCGGGAAGACATATGGAATTTAGATTGGAGGGTTTGTGGAGCAAGTCCTGTCATGATTTTGTGCATAAATATTCCTTTATTTATGGTGAACATATCTTTTAATGGAAGAACCTCAAGTTTTTCATAGTCTGTTCTCAGTTAAAGTAGATGATTTTAAGAGAACTGCTTTGAGTGCTCTTTTGTACATGCTGTTAAGGTTTTAGGATATTGGCATGGCTGTATCAAAAAAGCGTAGAACAATAATTAAAGGAAGATAAAATGTGAGCATGTAGGAATACTCTTCTGGCATGTATGTTGATAAAGTGTTTAATTTTGCATAATTGGTACACTTGTTTGGAAACTGTTTTGCTTAATTTATTAATGTGCATCATCCATGAAAGGTTGTTGTCAATCATTACACCTAGAAGTTTATGGTTATCAACTTCTTCAATAGTTTCATTGTTGATTGATATAGGTGGAAGTCTGGTTGTCATGTTTTGTCTTTTTTGTCTTGTTGTAATAAGCATGATTTTGGTTTTGTGGGGGTTAAGTGACATATGGTTGTAATCACACCATTTGCTTAAAGCATTAACGCTATTTTGTAATGAGGTAGATATTTTGTTTAGGCTGTTGTGGCTAGTATGAATTGTAGTGTCATCACAAAAAAGTTCACATGATTCTTCGATGTAGAGTGGGAGGTCATTAACATATATAGAAATAAAAGTGGGCCTAAAACAGACCCTTGTGGTATTCCATATTTTACAGGTAGTGTACATGATTTTGTGGTGTTGATTGAAATGTATTGTTGTCTGTTATGCAGGAATGATCTAATCAGCATCATACTGTTAGCAGATATTCCATAGAGCGATAGTTTTCTGCATAGCAGTTCATGATCAATGACATCAAACGCTTTGGCGAAGTCTACAAAGAGAGCTCCACAAAATTTGTTATCATTTATGTTATTGTGCCAAGTATCTACAATGCTAGTAAGGGCTGTGTGGCATGAATGATTTTTTCCTAAATCCTGATTGGTTATCAATTAAAAGGCCATAATGTTCTAAATGTTGGCTAAGATATTTGTGTATATGTTTTTCAAGTGGTTTAGATATAATTGATAATATTGATATTGGCCTATAATTGCATGGGTTTGAAGTGTCACCAGATTTATAAAAGGGAATGATTTTGGCCACTTTGAACTGTGATGGGAAGTAACACTTTGTAATACACAAGTTATAAATATAAGTGAGTGTATCAGCTAAAATTGGTGCTGCGATTTTGATAATTTTTCCATCCAGACCATCTGGACCTCGACTGCTAGTTTGTTTTAATCGTTGGAGGGTTTGATAGACTTCTGCTATGTTCAATGGTGGTATATTCATGTTTGAATTGATATTTTTGGATCTACAAAAAGTTTTCAGTTTTTCTAGAGAATTTTGTTCAACATTATTTTGTTTTATCAATGAGTCGGTTATGGTTGTGAAATGGGTATTTAGGTGATCAGGAGAAATGTTCTGAATAATGGGGATTGATGATGATTTGTTGGTTAGCTGATTGATAGCTTTCCACATTGATTTCGAATTTTGTTTTGATGAAGTCAGATTTTGAAAGTACTTTTGTTTACTTGCTCGCTTTAATGAATTAACTTTGTTCCTTTGTGCTTTGTATTCATCAAATTTTCCTGCTTTTAGTAGGTTATCTCGATGACGTGCTTCAGTCATAATTTCATTCGTTAACCATTCAGGCCGTACTTTATGTTTTACTCTGTGGGTTTTAAAGGGAGCATGTTTGTCATTAAAGCGACGTGAATGTTTCCAGCCAGAAGGTCAAGGCTTCCTCTGGATCTGTAAAATTGTAAACATTATTAAGAGGAGAATTTAGGAGATCATTTAGGAAATAGTTTTCATCAAATTTTGTAAATGATCGGTAAGTAACTTGCTTATGTCCTACTTTTGGGATTTGTGTACCTTTTCTATTCCATGTGACACATATAGGAAGATGGTCACTACAGCCATGGATGGGTATACATAATTCCTTAATATTTTGCTTATGTGTTATGTAAAATATGGTCAATTAGTGTTCTGCTACTAGATGTTATTCGTGTTGGTGTATCAACAATTTGTGTAAGGTTATAGGTGTCTAACTTGTTTATCCATGAGGGCTGAGGTTTGAGTAAGTCTATATTGAAATCGCCCAAAAGTAATGTTTCTATAGTGTCAAGAGATGCTGAGTCCATCATTGTGGAGAATCTATCTGTCCAGTTAATTCTTTCAGATGGATTTCTATAGATAAATCCAATTCTGATAGGTTTGTTTCGTTTGAGCTTAACTTCAATCCAGACTGATTCAACCTGATGGTTTTCTAGATCTGGAATACGTTTGAAGTTTAATGCTTCATTGATATATACAAGTACGCCAGTGGATTTGGGGAGTAATGGATCTTTGCGTATGAGTTGGTAACCAGGAATTACGACATCTGTATCTGGTATATTGTTTGAAAGTCTGGATTCAGTAATTCCAAAAATATGAAAGGGCTTATCAGAATTGTATAGTAGGGTTTGTACATCTGATATTTTGTTTAGTACGCTATTTGCATTTAGGTGTCCAATACGCAGTCCATCTTTCCTGGGCCAGTTATTTGATGAGATAACCATGTTGATAAATGGAATAATAGGCAAATCACAAAAACTAAATTAAAAAAATATGACTTAATTAATCACAATATGTAATATAACCACAATCCAATACAGTAAGTAATAACGCACAGATGAATAAAACAATGTAAAGTTAAAATAAACAAATTGACAAAGAAAAGAACTGCCACAATAATCCAATACAGTAAGTAATAATGCACTGATGAATATAAAACAATGTGAAGTCAAAGCAAATAAATTGACAAAGAAAAGAAATGCCACAGAGAGTAGAAGATGTCCGTGACTTAGATTTTAGGAATATTTTCCAACTGCAGTAGTTTCTTCTCTATTACAAGGCAATGTAGAGTGTCTTTTTGCAGTCACAGATAACCACACAGTGATTTATAGTGTCCTCCTGTGGTTACACATAGCACCTTCACCTTCACAACAGGTTTTAAGTTCACAATGTGAGGTTAGCTTTTAAATTCACAAAATTCTGCAGTCACTGATAACCACACAGCAATTTATAGTGTCCATCTGTGGTTTCAGATAACCACACAGCACTTTCACATTCACAACAGAATTTAAATTCACATATCAGGTGGCTGCCTTGTCCTGTTGATGTCCAACTAAGAAACGTTCCTGGGCGTAGTCAATTCTAGTCCCTTTTAATGTCTCAGTATAAGGCAGATTTTTTTTCCACACCTTTAAGTACAACAGAGTGTGGTCTATATTTTGTTTTTTATTCCCCAAGAATACAGTCCAGATTTTTTCATTTGAAGAATATTTGTCCTGGACTTTTCACTTCAAAGAATACAGTTCTGATTTTCTTTGTTAAGGAATACAGTCTATAGTAGGTTTTTTTCTTTTTTCTTTTTTAACTTTGGCAGCTGATTGGCCAACGGCAACAGTATATGTAGTATACTTATACTCAACACACACATACACAAACACACACACACACACACACACACACACACACACACACACACACACACAACATTGTAAGCATTTAAAAAAAAAAAAAAAAAAAAAAAAATTAGTTACTTGGTTTCATATAGGCAGGGGGAAAGGGAGGAGGCAGAAAGAATGGCCAATTTGGGGGGGAGGGGTAGAACATAGGGTATGGAGGGTAGGAGGGTTTGTTGCGACTCTGACTCTCCTTTTGATTTTCTCTGCTATCAGGGGGGGTCATGGGAGTGGTGGGGGGAGGATAATATGAGGATCTGCTCCTGTCTCTTGAGAGTGAAAGAAAGTATTCAGCTAGGAGCTGATTACTCAGGTAAGGGAGGAAAGAGGAGGGATGGTCCTTGGCGGGGGTGGGAAGGGAAGAGGACTGATCAACATTTAGGGAGGGTGGGGCTGAGGTTGATGAGTTTGCAGGGGCGGTTTTGGATGCTAGGTTGGATCTTTTGGAAGATGGTAGAGAAGGAAAATCTTCATCATATTTCTGATCACTGGTCTGGTGGGAGGGAGGGGATGAGTGGGTGCAGGGCTGAGAAGGGGTGGTAGCAGAGTATCTTTTGGGCAGGTAAGGTTGTTTTTTTGAATTTGTAAGAAGTCTCTGTTCACTGTTAAACATGTTTTCTGGTGGGTTTGTTGATAGGGAGGATGGGGGCTGGGAATGAGGGGGTAGGTGGGTTGAGTGACTTTTTGGTGGTATGTCCATTCTCTGTTTGATGCTCCCCACACTCTCTCTATTCAAGGGCTCAGGAAATAAATTAAGAGCTAATCGTGCAGTGCCTTTTTTGGAAGGGTAAAATGCATCTTTATATAGAGCTAAACGAGGTGCTCCACTTGATGTTCTGAAGACAGCAGAATGGTCAATGAGCTGTATCTTGCCTTCCATGTTTCTACATGCTAGCTGGAGATTTTTGTTGCTAGGACTAACGACAGCATTAAGGGCATGTCTGCCTTTAGCAGGTATTATGGCTGAGGCTCTGATTGTAG
>CM060332.1:32079618-32084618 GCA_030674155.1 Stramonita haemastoma
TTGCCATGCTGATTATTCTATTGTATTCTTATATTTCGAGGATAATGGAATAAGCACTCATGTGCTTTTTAACATCCAGTCCCCGAGTGTATGCAGTTTTGTAAACTTTGTCATTTTTTCATTCCCACCGGAACACAATGGCCCACTCTTCCGAAAAAAAGGACGGGTTTTAACGTGTGCGCAAGATGTTCTGCGTGCGTTCGCGCACGGGACCTCGATTACGTGTTTCATGTGATGTTTGTGCCATGCTTTTTGAACGATGGAACAACACTGTTGAAACCAAACAAAGAGGAAAATCACTGCAGCGCCTTTACAACTCTGTTTATCATAGTTACGACATTTTTTTAAGAAACAAAAAAGGAAAAACCGCCGGTGCATTTATAGCTCTGTGTAATTAAAGCTATGACATGTTTTTTTAGAAGTCATAACGTCCTTCACTTTGCGTTGAGCAAATCCCTTTTTAAAAAAACAACAACTTTAAACAACAATAGATATGACACTTAACTTACAGAAAAAAAGGTGTGATGCAGAAATTATGCAAGGAATTTTCACGCTTAGAGGTCATCCAGTAGATATCTAAGATAACATAGATAAACCAAATGTTACAACATCCTAAGAATGGTAGTTTTCCCAGTGTGTGTGTGTGTGTGTGTGTGTGTGTGTTGTGTGTGTGTGTGTGTGTGTGTGGTGCGTGCGTGCGTGCGTGCGTGTGTGTGTGTGTGTGTGTGTGTGTGTGTGTATGCTAAGATCAGAGTGGATAACAGAGACAGAAAGGCGCAATGGGATCTGTCTGTCAGACGACATTGAGCAGTAAGGTTCCAGATTTTTGATTAGCAGATATTGAAAGCATGGGATTCCCAGAGGTGGTGATCTTTAAAAGTAAGCTTCAAACTTTTTCCACAACTTTGAAGATATGATCTGGAATCTTTTCCTTCAGCTGAAATAGTCCTGTCAAAAAAGCCGTTCGAAAGTAAAACTTTATCTACTGTGTTAACGGCAGAACCATTTTCTTATGGAATCGGTTTTTTCACCACTCAACTCAACTGTCTCCATCGCCGTTGTCGTTTGGTAAGAGCTCCATGCAATGCTATCAGGGTTCACTATTTTCCTCTATCTCTGCTGAGTTCTACCATCTCCTGTAGCCCTCCATCCCAGACCACTGATCTCAATTATGTTGGCACTGTAGGATGTTGGTGCTCTGCCTCTTTTTCCTTCTGCCCTCAACCTTACCTGGGAGAACTGTCGTCGTCATCAGACTTGTCTGTGTGTTTCTGTTTGTATAACCAGCATATCTCAGGTATGTGCTTATCAAATTCAGCCAACATTAATTTGTCTTTTGCACTGAAAGTTCATCACTGAGTTTTCCACAGAGGAGCAAAAAAAAAAGTATCTGAGGTCCGTAGTCCTTACAAACAAAACGGGAATGTGTCTGCAAAATGATATAACAAAGACAGACCTCTTACAGATACTACTGGAGGCACAGCAGGACTTTGAACAGCGAGGCACGAAGTCTGGGTAAGATTCTTAATGTCTAGAAAGAAAGCAGTTCGCATACTTGTACCATTGGCTGTCTGGGGAATTTAGTTAGGCAGCTCCACAGCGGGAATTACTGAGACCTGTCAGTATAAACAACATCCCCATATTCTGGAAATTCTGCGCTAGGAATACCCCTTTTCTATCTCTCTCCTTTTTCTGCCTTGTTCCGTTTCTTCCTGTTGCCTCATTCCTATTTTCTGCCGTTTTTGGTCCATTCTCCTGCCATTTTCGAGAACAAGTTCCGAGATAACAATTCTCTCTCACGCCAAAATTGGGTATGCTGGGCCTAACTTTTGCGGCGCTTAATGGCAGTACAACATATTTACGTTCATATGAAAGACAGCAGCAGTTGCTGTCTAAGCATTCGACAACGAGGACGACGGCGATGAAGAAGAATTGCAAAGAAGAAGAAGAATTGCGAGGAAGAAGAAGAATTGCGAAGAAGAGGAATTGCGAAGAAGAAGAATTGCGAAGAAGAAGAATTGCGAAGAAGAAGAATTGCGAAGAAGAAGAATTGCGAAGAAGAAGAATTGCGAAGAAGAAGAAGAAGAAGAAGAAGAAGAAGAAGAATTGCGAAGAATTGCGAAGAAGAAGAAGAAGAAGAAGAAGGATTGCGAAGAAGGAGAAGAATTGCGAAGAAGGAGAAGAATTGCGAAGAAGAAGAATTGCGAAGAAGAAGAATTGCGAAGAAGAAGAAGAAGAATTGCGAAGAAGAAGAAGAAGAAGAAGAAGAAGAAGAAGAAGAAGAAGAAGAAGAAGAAGAATTGCGAAGAATTGCGAAGAAGAAGAAGAAGAATTGCGAAGAATTGCGAAGAATTGCGAAGAATTGCGAAGAAGAAGAAGAAGAAGAAGAAGAAGAAGAAGAATTGCGAAGAAGAAGAAGAATTGCGAAGAAGAAGAAGAAGAATTGCGAAGAAGAAGAAGAAGAAGAATTGCGAAGAAGAAGAAGAAGAAGAAGAAGAAGAAGAAGAAGAATTGCGAAGAAGAAGAATTGCGAAGAAGAAGAAGAAGAAGAAGAATTGAGAAGAAGAAGAATTGCAAAGAAGAAGAAGAATTGCGAAGAAGAAGAAGAAGAATTGCGAAGAAGAGGAAGAAGAATTGCGAAGAAGAAGAAGAAGAAGAAGAAGAAGAAGAAGAAGAAGAAGAAGAAGAAGAAGAAGAAGAAGAAGAAGAAGAAGAACAAGAACAAGAAGAAGAAGAAGAAGAAGAAGAACAAGAAGAACATGAATTGCGAAGAAGAATTGCGAAGAAGAAGAATTGCGAAGAAGAAGAATTGCGAAGAAGAAGAATTGCGAAGAAGAAGAATTGCGAAGAAGAAGAAGAAGAAGAAGAAGAACTAGAAGTCAGGCAGTGGGCTATCTAGTCACACAGGTCAGTCACGAGAAACACAGAGTGAAGAAGAATAGCTGATGAAAGTTCTCAACAAAGGAGAAGAGAACTGCTCGGTAAACAAAGAAAGAAAGCTAGAGGGATGGAGGAATTTAGTGAAACAGAAAAAACCAACCTTACATGGAAAAACAAACACAAACAAACATAAATAAACACACAGGCAAAGCAGACAAACAAACAAAGACAGATGTATGTCCAAGTGTTTTCTCATTTCTTTCATAATGTTTATCTGTCTTTGTAGCTTTTCCCCTCTGGACGAACACACAGAAAGAAGTCAACAAACCCCCAAGCATCAATTTTTTTTCTTGTTTCTTCTCTCTCTCTCTCTCTCTCTCTCTCTCTCTCTCTCTCTCTCTCTCTCTTCTCTCTCTCTCTCTCTCTCTCTCTCTCTCTCTCTCTTCTCTCTCTCTCTCTCGATGTTCACCCCTCCTTGTTTACCATGATGTTGATGATAATGACAATGATGACGACAACGATGATGATTTTTACATTTTTTCCCCCACAAAGAACGTAAAAATTACTAGTTTGAATAATCCGTTCGCTGTAGCACTTGTTTAATTAATTATTTGGTCTGGATAATGTGTTGAGGGTTGCCTTCTGATATAAACGACTTCTATACAGTGGCTTTTGGACATTTGCTTGATTTGGGTGGGTCATTGTGATGGCGTTTAGTCCGATGTAGGCCTACTTCTTCAGTTAGAGACAAACAGACAAGACATACAGCAAAAGCCGATTTGATTTGATTTGATATGATTTATTCTTTTATATCGAGGATAATGGAATAAGCACTCCTGTGCTTTTTAAATTTTACATCCAGTCCCCATGTGTATGCAGTTTTATAAATGTCATCTGTTCCCACAGGCACATAATGGCCTACTCTTACGAAAAACGGAACAGAATTTAACGTGTGCGCAAGATGTTCTGCGTGCGTTCGCACACGGGGCCTCGGTTTAAAGTCTCATCCGAGGGACTTTTGGGGAGAGTGGAGTCGGCACTGATGTTAACTCCAGGAGAAAAAATCTCCTCGACCGGGAATCGAACTCGGGTCGTCAAATTGCCAGCGCAATGTTCTGACCACTAGGCTATCCGTTCCCCGATTGGCAGAGAGGAGAGAGAGAGGAGAGAGAGAGAGGAGAGAGAGAGAGAGAGAGAGAGAGAGAGAGAGAGAGAGAGAGAGAGGAGAGAGAGAGGAGAGGAGAGAGGAGGAGAGAGAGAGAGGAGAGAGAGAGGGGAGAGATTGCGCAGCAAATCAATATATAAAAAGTATACAGGTTAAATACAAAAAGAAGGGATAGGGAACACCCAACAAACAACAAACAATACCCTCCTCCAGAACACACATACAAGGAGAGAGGAGAGAGAGAGAGAGAGAGAGGAGAGGAGAGGAGAGAGAGAGAGGAGAGAGAGAGAGAGAGAGAGAGAGAGAGAGAAGAAGAGAGAGAGAAGAGACAGAGACAGACAGACAGACAGACAGACAGACAGACAGACAGACAGACAGAAAGAGACAGAAGACAGACAGAAACAGACAGAGATAGAGAGACAGACAGACAGACAGAAGAAGAGACAGATAGACAGAAAGAAAACAGACGAAGAGGACAGATACGAGAAACAGGTAGAGAACGAGAGAGAGAGGGAGAGGGAGAGGGAGAGGGAGAGAGAGAGAGAGAGAGAGAGAGAGAGAGAGAGAGAGAGAGAGAGAGAGAGAGAGAGAGAGAGAAAACATATCCAACAAACAAACAAGCAAATAAACAATCCAAAACCAAACCAAACCAAACCAACAAACGAAAGAAAAAAAAGCTTCAACGGCACAACCGCCCCCCCCCAGAACCCCCCCAGAACCCCCCCATGCCCCCCCCACCCATGGCCCCCCCTATGCCCCCCCCACTCCTAGACCAACATACACAGGAGGGACTCACTCAAAGGGGTAGCCATAGTGGAAGGAGACGATGTGAGTGGTGGCGGCACTGCTGCCATTCTCCGGACACTCCACTGTGAAACTGGAGGAGGAGGTGAAGGAAGTGGTGGTGGCGAAAGCGAAGATGGACAACACCTGCAACACACACACACACACACAC
>CM060332.1:32097148-32102148 GCA_030674155.1 Stramonita haemastoma
AAACAAAATACTCTCTTTAATGATGCCAAGACTATCTGACACAATGACGAATGGACCCCCCCAAAAAACCCACACCACCCAAACAAAAAAACACAAAACACTGACAGAAACAATACTGGCACCAAGAGGAAAAAGCCTTCTCGGGGTGACATAAGCGTGGAGCAATCAAAAACCCTTGTCAAACAGAAGAACATGTAAGGGGAAAGAAAAAAGATCAAACAAGATCTTTTATCTCTCCCTGCCTCTGTGTCTTCCAATATTCCCCCAAGATGGTATGTCTTCCTGCTCTGAAATGGCTCCAGGTGTACACACACGGTCCTTTGGATTACAAATAAAAAAGAGAGACACCCCCCCCCCACAAAGGAATAAGTGAAATGAGGAAAAAAAGAGAGAGGGGAGAAAGAACAAAAACAGAAAGCCAAAGAGATGCTTATTCTAAAGCATCTACATCTCTACCCCCACTTTCCCACCCCCCAAAAAAATGACAATCAAAGAGAGAGAAAGAGAGACAATAATGTTCTTGAATATAATCAAGAATCGGAGTACAAATTTTGAAATTATTTTAGATTCTGTTTCAAACAGGTCTATTAAGAAAAAAAGCTCAATTTATCACGTATAAACAGACTGTGATAATGAATCGAACAAACATGAAAACTAGACTTTTCCATTCTCTGCTCCTTTTTCATATACATACATACCGTACACTGAAAACAACAACAACAACAACTCAACAATCCCCCCATCTCTCAAGAAGGTCAACAACCCAATGAAAATGCTTGCAGCTAATGCCTGAATGATCAAAATCAACAAATCAATTATTCGGCGAATCCATCCCCATCCCCCCCCCCCCTGTGAACGAAAACAGAGTTAACCTGGTTAACCACAACATATCGCTATAGACATGGTTGCCCTCAAGGGATCGGCACTCTTCCCGGAAAAAAACAAAATGTCCCCCAATCTCTTGCTGTTCATGAAAGACAAGAACTCTGTTTGGAGCTGGGGCATTCGATATTGATCAGCAATGAATGGCCTTTCCGCATCGGGTAAATTAATGAGATTTTTTGTGAAAATATCGCTTGACATGCTATAGTGTGTGTGTGTGTATGTCTATTGCCATGGCTGATGTTATGCACATGGAACACGCAGATATCTTTTGTCAGAATATATTGTAACAAAGGTTATTTTTTATTTATGAGAAACATGATATCGGAGGAGATGAGGAGAGAGGAGAGAGAGAGAGGAGAGAGAGAGAGAGAGGAGAGAGAGAGAGAGAGAGAGAGAGAGAGAGAGGAGAGAGAGAGAGAGAGAGAATTGAAAACGAGGTTTATTCGAATAAACCTCGAGAGAGAGAAAGAGAAAGAGAGAGAGAGAGAGAGAGAGAGAGAGAGAGAGAGAGAGAGAGAGAGAGAGAGAGAGAGAGAGAGAGAGAGGACAGAGACAGAGACAGAGACACACACACACATACACACACACGCACGCTCGCACGCATGCACCTACGTACGCACACACGCACGCACACACACAGACTGGTAAAAGACGGGATAGCCTGGTGGTCAGAGTGATGTGCTCGTGATTTGCTGACCCGGGTTCGAATCTCGTTCAAGAGGGTATTTCCTCTGGAGTTAACATCAGTGCCGATTCCACTCCCCCAATAGTCCTTCGAATGAGACTATAAACCGAGCTTTTTGGAAGAGTAGACCTTTGTGTGCCGGTGGGAACTGATTACAAAACTGACAAAACTACATACACACAGGGACTGGATATAAAAAAGCACATGAGCGTTTATTCCATTATCCTAAAAAAAAAGACAAGACAGAGACGAACTTCTGAAAATAACATATTGCCATATTCACGGAAGTCGCTTGCATCACTGTGTACTTCAGAAGAACTTCAGGTGTTAGACAGACAGACAGACAGACGAACAGACAGACAGACGAACAGATAGACAGACAGACAGACAGATACAAACTACGGGGACGGGATAGCCTAGTCATCAGAACATTGCGCTGGCAATTTGACGACCCGGGTTCGAGTCCCGCCCGAGGAAACTTTTCTCCTGGAGTTAACATCAGTGCTGACTCCACTCTCCCCAAAAGTCCTTCGGATGAGATTATAAACCGAGGCCCCGTGTGCAAACGCATGCAGAATATCTTGCACACACGTTAAAACCAGTTCCGCTTTTCGGAAGAGTAGGCCTTTGTGTGTCGGTGGGAACGGATGACAAAATTGACAAAACTGCATACACACAGGGACTGGATATAAAAAAAAGCACATGAGCGTTTATTCCATTATCCTCAAAATAAAAAAAACAAATGGACAAAGACAGACAGAGACGAATTTCTGAAAATCACGTATTGCCATATTCACGGGAGTCACTTGTTTCACTGTGTACTTCAGAAGACCTTCAGGTGTTAGACAGACAGACGAACAGACAGACAGACAGACGAACAGACAGACAGACAGACAGACAAACAGTAGTATTAGTAGTAGGCACCCATCAGTCTCGGAAGGCTAAGGAGTTGCGCTCTAAACTTTAGAGCGCAAAGCCTGGGTAAGTAAGTATGGAGGGAAAGCTGTTGCCCATGCAGCAGACCCTCCCTCTCCACGCCACTGGAATGATCCATTGGAAAGGCAATGACCGATACGAATGGTTCCAGTACCGTCGCAGGAGCCACCAGAACGTTGCCATGTACAGCTCCAAGCCGTCCAGGGACTCCAACTCCCGATTTTTCCTCAGGGATGGTGTCTAAACACGACACCTGTGTGCATGCTGTTTTTTTATTTTAATTTTGTCATCCGCTCCTACCGGCACACAATGGCCTGCTCTTCCGAAAGGCGGAACGGGGTTTTAACGTGTGCGCAAGATCTTCTGCGTGCGTTCGCACAAGGGGCCTCGGTTTCTAGTCTCTTCCGAACGACTTTGACATTCAGTTCGATTTTTTCGTCAAATTGGGAAGAAAGGGCGAGGCTGGGTACGAACCCAGAAACTCACGGTTTACATAATTATTTGCAGGCGAACATCTTAACCATCCGGCCACCTTCCTTCCAGACAGACAGAGAAATGGACTTCTCAAAATAACGTCTTGTATTGCCATATCCACGGGGGGAGTCCTTTGCTTGGCTGGGTAGCTGAGAGGAAGGTGAACAAGGTGTGAAGTGACCAGCCTCTGTGAGAGTTTCATGTATAGTGCATGAGATAGGGGAATACAGCTGCTGTTCTCTCACAAACTGCTTTACAAACGTGCGTGGTGGTGGTGCGTGTGCGTGTGTGTGTGTGTGTGTGTGTGTGTGCGTGCGTGTGTGTGTGTGCGTGCGTGTGTGCGTGCGTGTGTGTGCGTGTGTGCATGCGTGTGTGTTTGTGTGTGTGCGTATGTGTGCGTGCGTGTGTGCGTGTGTATATGTATGTGCGTGTATGTGTATGTATGTATGTATGTATGTATGTATGTATGTATGTATGTATGTATGTATGTATGTATGTATGTATGTATGTATGTATGTATGTATGTATGTATGTATGTATGTGTGTGTATGACTATTCCCCACATAACCACACTCCTACACATTAGTAAGCATGTATAACCATATCAAAATGCTTCTGCATTCCTCCCTAACTGGAATACTTTTCATGTTGAAAATCAAAGCGCAGTCTACACATCGGGTGTGATTTCAGCCCACTATTCTGGAACTGCACTAAAATTCAGTACATTTTATTTCTGTTTTTTTAATCCTCGGCTAGAGCTAAAGAAAAGAAAAACACATGATGAGATTTTTGCCACATGCAACCCTTTTTTCCCCCACCATTAACAGTAGCCATATTCCAACTTCGGGAATACTAAAACCAATGAAACATAAACTTGCAGCTGAACCGATGCTGGCTTTAGCATAGCCTGTGCCCTTTCTGTGCCTTATTTTTCAGTGGGGTCGATCACTTGATGACCTGAAAACCACTCGAGGAAACAGCCTCCCCATATCCTAACTTCTCCACGCGAGTGGAAAACAAACAAACGCTGCAAGGGAACACTTTTGCTTTGTGTACAGATCAGTGTGGATGCTTTTGTTTTTTTTTTGCTCCTTTGACGTGGTTGTGTTAAGAGCAACTAAAGTAGGACAAAGTTTCAAACAGTATGCATTGCCTAAGACAGGTGTGGAAATACTGGATACTGTCTGTTCCAGATACTATTGATTTCTAGGCCAGAGTACACTATGACTGGATTTTAATCTGCGAAGATTTTTAGAGTTTCTAGTGACTAAAACTAAAGTGCGCAGCGCCTAAACTCCCCCCCCCCTTCTCTCTCTCTGTTGGCCTTGAACTCGTTCCCCAGTCTTCTTGATTTTGTCACTGACTGCAGAGTGCTTAGACAAACAGAGCGTGTGCGTGGTTGCGTGGTTGCGTGAATGCGAGCGTGTGTGTGTGTGTGTGTGTGTGTGTGTGTGTGTGTGTGTGTGTGTGTGTGTGTGTGTGTGTGTGTGTGTGTGCATGCGTGCGCAGAGAGAGAGGGAGAGAGAGAGAGAGAGAGAGAGAGAGAGAGGAGAGAGAGAGAGAGAGAGAGAGAGAGAGAGAGACACACACACACACACACACACAGACACACAGACACACACACAGAGACAGACAGAGAGAGACAGACAGTTTTCTCATATTCTAGCGCTGTGGAACTAAGGCTCTAAAGAACTGACAGCAGCAGGCAGTACCCACAAATGGCCCTTGCTCCTCTGGGTATCTTCCATGCAGTAGTAAAGGTGTGAAGAAGCATCTTTGGAGAGAGCTTCATGACTATTGCAGGAGACATGGGAAGACACTGCACTGCACTGCCCTTCCATGGTGGATACTGCATGCAAAGATGTGTGTGTCTGGTGCGTATCTTTTACAAAATCACGACAGGAAAAGGATGTGTGTGTGTGTGTGTGTGTGTGTGTGTGTGTGTGTGTGTGTGTGTGTGTGTGTGTGTGTGTGTGTGTGTGTGTGTGTAGTAGTAGTAGTAGTTCTTCAGTTTAACGTC
>CM060332.1:32112148-32117148 GCA_030674155.1 Stramonita haemastoma
AGTTTTTAAGACGAAAAAGAATATATGGTGTAATGATAGTTTCTGTGTAAGTAGAAAGTCACCTAAACAACCCCCCAGTTTTTAAGACGAAAAAGAATATATGGTGTAATGATAGTTTCTGTGTAAGTAGAAAGTCACCTAAACAACCCCCCAGTTTTTAAGACGAAAAAGAATATATGGTGTAATGATAGTTTCTGTGTAAGTAGAAAGTCACCTAAACAACCCCCCAGTTTTTAAGACGAAAAAGAATATATGGTGTAATGATAGTTTCTGTGTAAGTAGAAAGTCACCTAAACAACCCCCCAGTTTTTTAGACGAAAAACAATATAATTATGGTGTAATGATAGTTTCTGTGTAAGTAGAAAGTCACCTAAACAACCCCCCAGTTTTTAAGACGAAAAAGAATATATGGTGTAATGATAGTTTCTGTGTAAGTAGAAAGTCACCTAAACAACCCCCCAGTTTTTTAGACGAAAAAGAATATATGGTGTAATGATAGTTTCTGTGTAAGTAGAAAGTCACCTAAACAACCCCCCAGTTTTTTAGACGAAAAAGAATATATGGTGTAATGATAGTTTCTGTGTAAGTAGAAAGTCACCTAAACAACCCCCCAGTTTTTAAGACGAAAAAGAATATATGGTGTAATGATAGTTTCTGTGTAAGTAGAAAGTCACCTAAACAACCCCCCAGTTTTTAAGACGAAAAAGAATATATGGTGTAATGATAGTTTCTGTGTAAGTAGAAAGTCACCTAAACAACCCCCAGTTTTTAAGACGAAAAAGAATATATGGTGTAATGATAGTTTCTGTGTAAGTAGAAAGTCACCTAAACAACCCCCCAGTTTTTAAGACGAAAAAGAATATATGGTGTAATGATAGTTTCTGTGTAAGTAGAAAGTCACCTAAACAACCCCCCAGTTTTTAAGACGAAAAAGAATATATGGTGTAGTGATAGTTCTGGGCTTCTACAGGAAAATGTTTTTTTCCATGGCTGCATTTTAGAATCACTTCAGTTTTTATCGATCAGACAGATTATTATATGCATTCGAATAAAAATCAACGCATTGCGCTGACTTTTTAAGTGGTCTTCTTAATTGGAAAATATAGATCTACATAGTAGCGAAGACATGAACGATAGTGAAAAAATAAATGGTTATATCAAAACATAACGGAATTGTGATTGAATGTCCAGTTTTGTTCAAGAAGTTACTTAACATAATTTCACAAGTACCTGTTTCTATCACAACGATCGAAGGAAAGGGAATCACACACACGTTCACATGTGTAACCATGACTTTTACTTTACAGTTTGTTATAAGGCATCCAGTTGCTTTAAAAAAAAAATCTACGAATGCATGCACGAAAGAAACCCTATACTTGAAAGGTGCTTTTGCATTTTTCATGAACTGAAGGCAACAACGCAGCAGGTGTCAAAACTTTGCTTTTAGCTGGGAATAACTTTTAAAAACCCTTACAAAATACGTACTTTAAAACAAAATAGGTATGAAGGAAGAGATACATTGACAACGTATGACATCATTTCGTTGTAAAAAGGTCAAGTTATTCTTCATGAAGGAAAATAACGTCATAGGTTGATGCAATCAACCCAAAGAGACTTTTCATTTCACTCACAACCTTTCTACCCAGATGTCTTAACCCTCTTGTCACACTTATCATCTGTTTTATTTAAATAGCGCAGTCTTTTTTGAATGAAGAAGACGCAGACCACACGTCTAGATCTATCAGATATTTTGATTTCTGAAACTCCCCCAAATATTTTTGCTTTTCTCACCAAAAACATCGATTTTTTTAAAAAGCAAAGTGAAGCTTTTCGCATACAAAAAGTAAAAAATTCTCTGAGCAAAAGTTGTGATGCAGGCGTTATCAACTGAAGTAATAGCAGAAGTAGCAGATGCGTCAGCAGTTAACATCAACAGCAGAAGACACAATGGCAGCAGAAGCTAAACACGTCTATGTATTTTAAAAGTCCTTTACATCTATCTACTGTCACTCCTACTGTGTTGTTCTTTAGTTTTTCTGCACCCCCTACTCCTCTCTCGGGGTTTCTTGTCTTTTCCCTCCTGATAACAGTTTCTACCTTTTCATCTTCTTCCCTCCTTATAGCATCTTTATAGCCGTACCATCCCCTTTTCACATTTAAAAAACCCCATCTTTCCATCTTTTGGTATCTCTACAGTCTGGTCACATCTTCATTTTTTCCGCTCTGATTTCTGTTCCCTATCTTTCACTTTATCTTTTCGTCTTTCCTATTCTATGCTCTCTTCGTCTTCTCCTCTCTCTCTCTCTCTCTCTCTCTCTCTCTCCTCTCTCTCCTCTCTCTCTCTCTCTCTCTCTCTCTCTCTCTCTCTCTCCTCTTCTCTCTCTCACTCAATTTGCAACTCTGTGCATTCATTGTTTTTGTTTCTGACTTCTCATTCCCTCCTTTTTATCTATCTCTATTCTGTTTTTTCTTTCCTTCTTCTTCCATTTTTTCCCCAACCAATTGCAACAACTCTGAAAAGACTGGAACCAGGGGTCTTCCAGAACTGGGGGCTGCAGCTGCTGGCAGCTGAGTGACTGTCTGATGGATCCGTGATAAGCGATGGCAGGTGAGAGTGCACAAAGACACCTGCCACTTTCACCAAATCGCGCTTAATACTTTAATTAATCAATCAAGCTCTCAGCTGCTGCTCTTTTCCTCATTACCGAACGATTACTGACGATAATGGCAACAATTAACTGCTGCGATAAAGATGCTTGCTCCATGGGGGAAATGCAGGCATGTACAGATGGATCTCTTGGTTGTTGTTGTTTTTTCAGGGGCTAAAAACCTCTATACCCGGAGGGCAAAATTATGAGAACTGCAGACATGCTACTGATAAAGGACTTGTGAGACATTGATTATGGGGGAAAAAACAACAAGGCTTGTTTGTGTTTACATAGCCTACTATGGAGCAAGAAAGAGATTTTTTGCTTTTTGTTTTTCTTGTGTATTTTTTTGTTTTTGTTCAACACTCACATTATTCTGCAACATGCATTTAGACTGATGTGATATTTTCCCTCTACTTTTTCGGTTATGACGTCTTTTGTCAGTAGTTTTTTTTCTGTTCAGAAGGTTACTCTTGTCATGTGCTGATGTATTCATAGTGCATGGGAAGTGTCCTTAGGCAGAAGTGTTGAACATTTAGCACAGCAATCATACTACTAGGTGTGCAGGGTTTTTTTTGCAACAAAAAGTGTTGTTCATTCTCTATTTGGTCTTTACATACAGGACTTTGCTTCACTTCGTTTAAACTATTATACCTCTCTGTATTATTGTTCAATGGTAAGACATTGAAAGGAAGAAAGAAAAAAAGAAAGAAAGAAAGAGAGAGAGAGAGAGAGAGAGAGAGAGAAGAGAGAGAGAGAGAGAGAGAGAGAGAGAGAGAGAGAGAGAGAGAGAGAGAGAGAGAGAGAGAGAGAATGAATGAATGAATGAATGAATGATCTTTAATCTTTATTTTTCAAGGGGTTACAGAGAGAAAGACAGACAGACAGACAGACAGACAGACAGACAGACAGACAGAGAAAGACACAGACAGAAAGACAGAGAGAAAAAAACAAAACAAGATTAAAAAAAAACAGGACAGAAGCAACAGTAGAAAGCAGCAGCAGCAGCAGCAGCAGCAGCAGCAGCAGCAGCAGCAGCAGCAGCAGCAGCAGCAGCAGCAGCAGCAGCAAGCAGCAAGGAGCACAGCATCACCGACAGACAAAAGCCAGACAGGGTCCAGAGCACGTAACCGGGCCTCCACCTCCTGCTGACAGCACACCACTTAGTGTCTGCTCCATTGATCCTCCCACAGCACGACTCCACTGGCCTACTACACTGCAGACAGCAAGGGCCACTGACAGCTAGCCAGCCAGCCAGCCAGCCAGTCAGCCACCCCACCCCACCCCACCCAGCCCCACCCCACTATATTATATGGGATGAGAATCTGCTACCAAAAACCACACCAACAGAAGAAATCCCACTAACTATTGATCCCTCTCCTGCTTGTGGTATAATATAATATATAGTTGCCACCACCATTAGGGGCACAGAACGAAACCTCACTGTCACTCACCGTCACTACTACTATACCAGCTGGCTTCTTCTGTCCTGGCTATTCGGCAGCTGCAGTGTGGACAGCTGACCTGATTGTCCATCCTTCCTTCCCCCCTCCCCCCCTCACCCCGTTCCTTTCTCTACTCTCCCACCCCTGACAATCATTATAGAACAAAATAACAACATCGCCCCACCCCCCTTTTCACAGATTTACTTTTTCACATTTCACTCCATTAAGACTTAAAGACAACGATTCTCTCTAGTGCCGAAGTCGGATGCGCAGGTCTGACTTAACGGCAGCACAACGCATTTTCACTCATGACAGGAATAGTCCCTGTCTAGGAGTTGAACGAAGAAGAAGACATTTCATGGGTGGTTTTGCAGCTACATCTTTTCTTCAAGAAGCAAAAACATCACATAAATAAAGAAAGAAACCTGAATGACTTTCTCCTATTTCCCAATCCCTCACACTTATACTTAGAATGTTTTTTTGATGTGGTTTGATTATTATAGTTTCACCTACTTGGCCAAGTTCAACATGTTATGCTAAGAAAATGTGAAAAAAATTGGAAACTCAACACACACACATACACACACACATACACACACACACACACGCACACACACACGCACACGCACACAAACACACACACACACGCACGCACACACTCACGCACGCACGCACAGACACACGCACAGACACACTTACATACTTACACACACAAAGACACACACACTATTGCTTTGAAAAAAGAAAAAAAAGCCAGTATCCACGCAAAACAGACAAGAAACAAACAAGCACGTATACAGACATGCAGACAGACAAAACTAAACAAGGAACAAGAAAGAAAAGAAAGAAAGAAAGAAGAGAGAGAGGAGAGAGAGAGAGAGAGAGAGAGAGAGAGAGAGAGAGAGAG
>CM060332.1:32132148-32144648 GCA_030674155.1 Stramonita haemastoma
ATGGAATGTTCATGATGCAGTGCCCTGAATCTCTCCATACAAGTGTTGAAGAGTGCTGGTGCAGGTTCCACGGCCCCAAAGGACAGTGTATTTTGTATTTTGTACCACTTTATGTCACAGCAGATTTCTCTGCGTGAAATTCGGGCTGCTCTCCCCGGGGTAGAGCGCTCGCCACAAGTTGCAGCGCCTATCATTTTTTTTCTTCTTTTTCTTTCCTGCATGCAACTGTTTTTGTTTCCCTATCAGAGTGGCTTTTTTTCCTACAGAATTTTGCCAGGGTCAACCCCCTTGTTGCCGTGGGTTCTTTTACGTGCGCTAAATAGGGTGTGTAACACATGGGACCTCGGTTTATCGTCTCATCCGAAAGATAGCGCCCAGACCACCATTCATGGTCTTAATGGATGGGGGAAAAATTTTGGGCCCAAACGGGATTCGAACCACCGCACACTCCGACCCGCACTTTTTGCTTTCTAGGCAGGCGCGTTACCTCTAGACCACCGATGGAAATGTAATGTGACTTTGAACGTTTGAGAGAGGAGAAGCAGTTACAGCCAGAGCAAAAGCCTTTCTGCCAAATAACGTTGTAGCCAGTCAGGATGGCAAAAACCTTTCTGCCCCGGCTGCACTTCTTTTGGATTCATTACAGAAACCAGAACATGCTGCCCCATCATATTTCTTCCTTCCTTCTTTCCTTCCCATCACTTTTAACGTAGACACTGCCTCTGTTGTGAAACGGGCTCCCACTGAAAACGCATTTTGGGATTTGTGGATTTTAAATGAAATGACATCCACAGCTGTTACCTCTTCCACCTTCTTTCTTTAAAATGACGCTAGGATGTGTAGCTTTAGATCTGTCCCGAAGCAGTCTGAACACAGTAGCATTTTTGTTCAGATTGTTGTATTTTCATTTCTTCACTATTTTTGTTGAATGACTAGGACTCTCATCGTAAGTCCACTTTCAGAGGAGTCTGTCAGACAAGGGGTGATATATCATAGGTAAGTCTGTGTGTTATGTCACTGAAGGATGACTGCATTCAGAAGAGAATCTAAACCTTTAGCAACAATCATTCTCCACTGATTGTGTATAAAGGATTGTTGTGATAAAGTATGAACAATGGGACAGTATCTGTTGATATTTGGCATAAAGTCTATCGTGTCCATTGTTAGATCTTAGTGCTGATGCTTGCCATGCAGCTCATTGTGTCCATTGTATGATTTTAGGTAGGTATCATGCTTATTATCCTCCACATGTAATGTCACTTCAAATGCGAACACTGAAACATAAAACAAAAAAAAGCTATTTGGACTTGGTATCAATCAACAACCCAAACTGATAGCTGCACATTACAGCTTACTCTAGTTAAGAGTTTAGGGATCTTGGTGTCATGGATATCACGACCTTAGGGTTACTCTGTTCTAATTTCAACACCAATCACCGAATCCTGCTGAGCATCAAAAATCCATGAATCAGCAGGGCCAGTGAAGGCCAGAGCAAATGGAGAAGGAGGATCATGTCGGTGTCTTTGGTGCAGCGGGCTAACACCATTTTCGGTGATTTTGATTTGATTTGATTTGATTTATTCTTTTATATCGAGGATAATGGAATAAGCACTCTTGTGCTTTTTTACATCTAGTCCCCGTGTGTATGCAGTTTTGTAAATGTCATCTGTTCCCACCGGCACACGATGGCCTACTCTTACGAAAAGCGAAACAGGATTTAAACGTGTGCGCAAGATGTTCTGCGTGCGTTCGCACACGGGGCCTCGGTTTAAAGTTTCATTCGAAGGACTTTTGGGGAGAGTGGAGTCAGCACTGATGTTAACTCCAGGAGAAAAATCTCCTCGACTGGACTCGAACCCGGGTGATGCCAACAGGTGAGGCTCCCCTGTAAAATAAAGCAACAATACAAAAAAAGAGAAAAGAGTAACGCACACCTTCACTAATCTCTGACACATTCATAAAAAAAGAGCAATACATTTTTTAAAAAAAGGTCTGGGGGTAAATTGCATGGTGTTGGTAAAACTGGAAACAACATCCAATTTTACCTCTCAACCCAACTGTTATCGTTCACTGCCCCCCCCCCCCCCCAACCCTCCCAATCTTGCGGCCATAAATCTGTGGAATCCTTTTCATCAGTTCTCTACAGACGGCTGGCTCCAGGGAGCGAGACAGGCTATTGTGCCCTGGGCCAGCTAGGCCAGGGGAAAGGTTTTCTGCTCTCTTCTCTGAGGACAAGGTGCACAAAAAAAATATATATATAACACAGATGGAAGTGAACTAAATCACACAGCAGATGTAACGGTGATGGAAATTAGATGACGACTGTACCACTTCTCCTCTCTTTTCTGTCTGTCTGTCTGTCTGTCTGTCTGTCTGTCTGGTCCTGTCTGTGTCTGTCTCTGTCTGTCTGTCTGTTCTCTGTCTCCGTCAACTCTCTTACATCGTTAAATCCGTGTTCGCTTATCGTAAAGAGTAGGCCATCGTGTACGTGGGAACAGATGACATTTACAACTGCTATACACACGGGGACTAGATGTAAAAAAGCACAAGAGTGCGTATTCCATTATCCTCGATATAAAAGAATAAATAAAAAATATAAAATAAATCTCTCTCTCTCTCTCTCTCTCTCTCTCTCTCTCTCTCTCTCTCTCTCTCTCTCTCTCTCTCTCTCTCTCTCCTCTCTCTCTCTCTCTCTCTCTGTGTGTCTTTCTTGTTAATGTTATTTGGTTTATTATTGTTGTTAGAGGTCTTTTTTTTAAACGAATAAATATATTAGGGCTGAGACCGGATGTAAAAAAGCACACGAGTGCTATTCACTAACCTCGGAAATAAAAGAATTTGCCTTGCCTTGCGTTTTGTTCCTGTTTCTTGTTTGATCAGTACTTGAGCAATTTTTATTTACACAATATAGATAGTATATGTTTGTGATATATGTTATATTGTGTGTGTGTGTTGTGTGTGTGTGTGTGTGTGTGGTGTGTGTGTGTGTGTGTGTGTTGTGTGTGCGCGCGTGCGCGCGCGCCTCTGATACCTGATTGCGTGAAACAAAGCAAATGAAGACAAGAGTGACGAAACCGCCATGTTTCTCCCCTATTTCCCCGCTATTTGTTCAATCTCCCAAAACAGCCTGTTAGCCGATGAAATATCTGTCTGTGCAGTCCAAGGCTCTTGTTTCTTCTGTAGCCAGGGTTTTTTTGTTTTATCTCGCTTTTGTGCTTTTTAAGAAGAGCTGTCTGCCAAATATTTGCACTTGTCTGCTCTTTTCTCAATGTCTTAGTTGGAGATACAGCAAGTGAACAGAAAAAAAAATCCTTTTTTTTCAAATCATAAAAATATCTTCTTCATAGGCTGAAGAGTAAACAAAGAAAAAAACGGTTGTGATATTTGTCTTAGTTCCTCGGGCAGAGCCTCGATGTTCACCAATGATGAGATTTTGTGTCTGCGACCATTTTTTGCCCGGCTTAATGGTAGTCGTATTTTTTCGCCATCTAGGCTAGGTTGGGGATAAAATCCCTATGTTTTGTGTGAGGAGTATTTGTATTTTGTATTTTGTACCACTTTATGTCACAGCAGATTTCTCTGCGTGAAATTCGGGCCGCTCTCCCCTGGGAGAGCGCGTCGCCACAAGTGCAGCGCCTACCCATTTTTTTTCTTTTTCCTGTATTTGTTTTCCTATCAGAGTGGCTTTTTTCTACAGAATTTTGCCAGGGTCAACCCCCTTATTGCCGTGGGCTCTTTTAAGCGCCTAAATAGTGATGTGTAACACCGGGACCTCGGTTTATCGTCTCATCCGAAAGACTAGCGCCCAGACCACCACTCAGGGTCTAATGGATGGGGAAAAAGTTTTGGGTCCAAACGGGGTACGAACCACCGCACACTCCGACCCGGACTTTTTGCTATCTAGGCAAGGCGAGTTACCATCTAGACCACCGATCCACTAGTGCTGGGGTTCTTGGTTTGATTGAAGTCTGTGAAATGTTGAAAACCATCTTTCACAAGTAGAGGGTTTAAAACGGCTAGTTCTAGCTGATCACCTGTGGGCAGACAGATGACAATTACGATGAATCTCTGTTTCATTTTTAACTTTTATGGGTAAACTGTGTTTGAGTCTAAGCCGATGTTTGGTGGCGATAACTGAATCAACGATTTCTTTCTTCTCCCATTTTACATCCTGTCTCCTTTTCCCGGAAAAAAGACCCCTTCTCCTCCAACTTTTTGTACTACTGACAAAACGTCTATTTCTTTGTTACATGTCTTTTCCGAAGGTGTGAACTGCATTACCTTCATTCGTAAACTTTCAACGTGAAACATAAAAAAAACCATTTTCAGTCTTAGCTTCCATCAAAAGATATCATATTGTCTGATGTTTTGACAAAAATATGAGATGATTAGAAGTAATTACTGAAGCATGAATGTGACTACTAAAGGTGTGTAGATTAGTTCCATTTACATATATACACCACTTATCCTTCTTTTCCCCCTCCTCCATGTGTTTTGTGTTTGGTTGTGTGTTTGAGTGTGTGTGTGTGTGTGTGTGTGTTTTGTGTGTGGTGTGCGTGCGTGCGTGCGTGCGTGTGCGCTGCGCGCGTGCGTGCGTGCGTGCGTGGTGTTGCGTATTTGTGAGTATTTTTGTGCGTGTATGTGTGTGCACGTGCGCATGCGCATGCGTAATATTTGAAGTAAACAAGCCAGTAAAGTTGCACATTAACAACGTTTCGTTCTCCCAAGTCCCCAACATATGCTAGCTTCTAAAAATCAATGCAATTCTTAACAAAGTTTTGTGATATCTGAGTAAAAAAAAAAATCACAGAACGAAAGAATATTAGCTGTTAACTTATTTGCAAACCATGAAGACAAACAACACTGATTTGTTTACGTTGGCACCCATGCTCAACAATAATAAAAAAAAGAATCCCCCCCCCAAAAAAAAAGAAACCTTTATCATTTCCAAAGCTTGACACACACACACACGCACGCACGCATGCACAGCACGCACGCACGCACGCACGCACGCACGCACACACACACACACACACACACACCGGTTCTTTCCAACCAAAGCATTCAGACAGAAAACTGACATCCCTATAATTTTTGACATTTTTTCCCTCTCTCTCTCTCCCTGTCAGTCTAGTGAATGACACAACCGTTTATTTTGGCTTCAGTTGGCATTTTATTATATCATTATTATTTTTTTTATATATCAGAATCCAATAACACGTTGGGACTGACAGCTGTTCTATGGAGAGGCAGCTCATGTCAGATGCACGTGTCATTTCTCTGCAACGCTGAAAGAAGTGCTACAATGGCCTCACAGAAGAAATGACAACAACAACTAATTGCGCCCTCTGAGAGAAGAGACAAAGAGAGGGTGAGAGAGAGCGAGAGAGGGGGGGAGGAGAGCGAGAGAGGGGGAGAGAGAGAGAGGGAGGAGAGAGAGAGAGAGAGAGAGAGAGAGAGAGAGAGAGAGAGAGAGAGAGAGAGAGAGTGTGTGTGTGTGTGTGTGTGTGTGTGGTGTGTGTGTGAGTGTGAGAGAGAGAGAGAGAGAGAGAGAGAGAGAGAGAGAGAGAGAGAAGAGAGAGAGAGAGAGAGAGCAGAGAGAGAGAGAGAGAACAGAGAGACACAGAAGAGACAGAGAGAGAGACAAGACAGAGAGACAGAGACAGAGAGAGAGAGAGACAGAGACAGAGACAGAGAAGAGAGAGCAGACAGACAGACAGACGAAGAGAGAGAGAGAGAGGACAGACAGACAGACAGACAGACAGACAGACAGACAGACAGACAGACAGGACAGAGAGGGAGAGAGAAGGCAAAGGTAAATTCTTTAGTTTCGAGGATAATGAATAAGCACTCGTGTGCTTTTTTACATCCAGTCCCCGCCCTTATCAAGGATAAGATCAAGATAAAAAAACTCCTTTAACTAAACAAGAGAGAGAGAGAGAGAGAGAGAGAGAGAGAGAGGAGAGAGAGAGAGAGAGAGAGAGAGAGAGAGAGAGAGAGAGAGAGAGAGAAAGAGAGACAGACAGACAGACAGACAGACACAGAGAGACAGATACACAGAGAGACAGACAGACAAACAGAGACAGAGACAGAGAGGGAGAGAGAAGGCAAAGGTAAATTCTTTAGTTTCGAGGATAATGAATAAGCACTCGTGTGCTTTTTTACATCCAGTTCCCGCCCTTATCAGAGATAAGATCAAGATAAAAAACTCCTTTAACATAGAACAGAGAGAGAGAGAGAGAGAGAGACGAAGAGAGAGAGAGAGAGAGAGAGAGAGAGAGAGAGAGAGAGAGAGAGAGAGAGAGAGAGAGAGAGAGAGAGAGAGAGAGAGAGAGAGAGGAGAGAGAGAGAGAGAGAGAGAGAGAGAGTCTGTAATTAGCGAAGCTGCAGAAAGACAAAAGATTGTGCACGTAAAAGTCCAATGACTGCTTTTGCAAACAATCTTTCCTAATTAAAACACAACCCGTAAGTAGCAAATTTTTGTATATTCAGTGTTGTCACATTCACAGTTGTATTTTGCAATACTTCAAGCTTTTATCTATTTAAAAAAAAAAAAGAAAGTAAATTAAAATTGATTCTCGGTATATGTTAAGGTGTAGAAACTTAGTGCATCACGGAAATGAATAGTTGGGTGGTCTAAGTCTGTTTTCCATGCAGTTAAAAAAAAAAAGAAGAGAAGAGAAGAAAGAGAAGATTATAGAAGAAGTGAGTGTAAAGAGCGATGAGAGAAGATTAGAGAGTCAGGAGAGAAGATAGAGAGATGGGAGAGAGCTGCAGACAGACAGACGAAACAGAGAAGAGAGAGAGAGACAGAGAGAGACAGAGAGAGACAGAGAGAGAGAAGAGAGAGAGAAGAGAGGGAGGGAGAGACAGAGAGAGAGAGACAGAGACAGAGAGAGAGAGAAGACAGAGAGAGACAGAGAGAGAGACAGAGAGAGACAGAGAGAGAGGACAGAGAGAGAGAGAGAGGGAGAAAGAGACAGAGACAGAGGAGAGAGAGAAGACAGAGATAGACAGAGAGAGAACAGAGAGAGAGAGAGACGAGAGAGAGAGAGACAGAGAGAGAGGACAGAGAGAGAGAGAGAGAGAGAGAGGAGAATGAGGACAGAGACAGAGAGAGAGAGACAGAGAGACACAGAGAGAGAGAGAGAGAGAGAGAGAGGAGACAGAGAGACAGAGAGACAGAGAGACAGAGAGAGACAGAGAGAGACAGAGAGAGAGACATAGACAGAGACAGAAAGAAAGAGAGAGAGACAGAGACAGAGACAGAGACAGACAGACAGACAGACAGACAGACAGACAGGCACAGAGACAGACAGAGAGAGAAAACCTAAAACTAAAAATCCACCGACTAGAACACAACGGCACGACTACTTTTTTTTTTTTTTTTTTTTTTTAAATTCTCTTCCACTCAATTGGAATGACTGTGGGCGAAGTGGTAGTAGTAGTCTCCTAATGGAGATAAAGCAACTCTTTTCTTTCCAGCACTCAGCAAAAGAAGAAAGGAACGGCAGCGGAGAATGAAATCCCTGATTGTGTTGCTCTTTAATGGCTTTTCTTTCCTCTACATCCAAAACAAGCAGTTTACAGGGTTACTTTGCAGCACGACTTCCGATCCGTCAAAGTGAAGTGTGTGTGTGTGTGTGTGTGTGTGTGTGTGTGTGTGTGGTGTGTGTGTGTGTGTGTGTGTGGTGTGGTGTGGTGTGGTGTGGTGTGGTGTGGTGTGGTGTGTGTGGTGTGGTGTGGTGTGTGTGTGGTGTGTGTGGTGTGTGTGTTGTGTTGTGTTGTGTTGTGTTGTGTGTTGTGTGTGTGTGTGTGTGTGTGTGTGTGTGTGTGTGTGTGTGTGTGTGTGTGTGTGTGTGTGTGTGTAGTGTGTGTGTGTGTGTGTGTGTGTGTGTGTGTGTGTGTGTGTGTTGTGTGTGTGCGTTTGTGTTGAGTGAGTGAGTGAGTGAGTGAGTATATATATATATGTATATATATATATATATATATATATATATATATGTATGTGTGTGTGTGTGTGTGTGTGTGCGTGTGTGGGTGGGTGGGTGGGTGGGGGGTGGTTAGTAATAAAAACATCTTTAAATGATTTATGTGTAGAAGGGATCTTTGATATCCAGTTTCTCTTTCTATAGCAAGTTTAAGTAACATGTTCTTTTTATTTGATAACATATTACCTGTACAGGTTCGGACTCTGTTCGGTTCCGATTCCCCCTGACACACTGACCGCAAACAATAATTTCAGTGCCCCTGACCACTCCTCTAAAATTTAAAGCAGGAGGTTCACAGCCAGCTCTATGCACAAAATAATGTCTTCAAAAATGATTTCGCTTTTCATAGCGATATGACCTGTTGGACAAGGAAGACTGAAAACGGGGAGGTTGTATCTGGCGCAATTTCCGCAGTTGTGATAGATCAGGGGGCCCCGTCCCCGTCACGTGGAATCAGTTGTCTGCCCGCTAAGGAAATAGGCTTTGAATATTCATTCCAAACACAGGAGCGGTGATGATGCAGTGATCATTCTTCTGTCACTTCGTCTCCGCCATCATCTGCCCCCGTGGTCATAGCCCACAGGCGGTCTGTCGGGAAGGGCTTAGCGCTTGTCTGCATCATAAACAACACCATTTATATTGAATGAGAGCTGGTCAACACTTGGTGTTCGTGACTAGGAAAATATTAATCTACAAAGTGAACTTGGCGTACAAACATAATGCATATTCCACATCTGATTAAAAAAAAAATCCAATGATTTTTGTTTCCATTATAAAAAATGTCTTAAATATCAAGAAGCATCATTGTGCTTTTTCTCATCTCTACTTGAATTTGATTGCAACAGGGTTTGTGTTTATAGTAGGTGTTTACATGCATAAGTATAAAACTGTAAACATTCTCCTGTTCACTCCCCCTGTTGTTAAAGTTATAAGGTAGCATTACGATAATGGAATAAAGACAAGAAATCACGAGTGCCAGACGAAAGTGCTTGCTCGAATTCTACACAAAACACCCTCAAGGAACATTGGGTGTCAGCTCTAAAAGGTAACAGCATTTGAAAATACAGGTGTCCATCACATCCTTCAGAAACTGACTGATCTGCCACACAGGCTAGACGAGGAGCAGTATCTACGAGGCAACGCAAACGTATCAAGCGAAGGATTTACGGACGGTACTGACCTGAGTTTAGCAGCGTCTAGTGTGGTTGCCAGTTGGATGGGTGACCGTTTGCGCGCCTTGGCTACAGTACAGCTCCCCAGTTCCCCCAGCTGTAAATGGGTACCTGCCCTCTTTAGGGTCAGGGAAGGTAAAGCAGCGACGGAGAAGAGATGGGCGCCGCCCTCAACATGCTGGCCCCTAGAGAAGCTGAGGTCTCTGACGCCTCGCTCCCCTACGACCACACAGGTTATGGGACACCTTTACCTTTACCTTAGTGACCTGAGAACTGTTTTTGGAGTCCATGATCTTGTCCTTCATTGAAGAAAGTACTAATCCGGCAGGCTTCATGCCCTGTGGTGTACAGCAGCTTCATGCCAACACTGCGGAAGCAGCAGGGAAGTGTCAGCAGTGCTGGGTTAGGGCTGAAGGGGTATCTGCCGTTTGTCCGGCACCTTGTCTGAAGCCAAGCTGTCGATGGTAGAACCAATGCCGGAATGCTCAGGTTCTGGCTTTTCCATGGTGGGCAAGGCACTGAACGGCATGATCACCAGAGCGGGACACAGAGCTGACTCTCTCTCTCTCTCTCTGTCTCTCTCTGTCTCTCTCCCTCCCCCCCTCTCTCTCTCCCTCCCCCCCTCTCTATCCCTCCTCTCTCTATCCCCTCTCCTCTCTCTCCCCCCTTCTCTCTCTCCCCCTCTTCTCTCCTCCCCCCTCTCTCTCTCCCCCTCTCTCTCTCTCTTCATCTCTCTCCCTCTCTCTCTGGAGTACAGATGGGAATAGGGTTCCATCGCTTTTACTATTCCTTCTCCTTCACGGTCACTTTCTTCTTGAAAGACCTGCGAGGAGATGTCTGGCTCTGAATCGGTGCTAATGCTTTCCTTTTTTTGATACCAACGTACTTCCCCTCGATGCGATGTTGGCTGTCTGAATGTTTTTCAACTGATCTCCACCGTGTGCTTGGTGTCACAATACCTGGTAGTCCACTGAATATTGCTTTAGCAGACTCTGAGAATGTACAGGTTTGTCCTCTCTGGGCAACTGCTTGCATATTGATATGGCGAAGTTCTTCTGAATCAACTCTGCTTTAAACGTGTCTTAAGTGTGTGGATTTTTTTGGGCCAAAAGTTGTTATGGTTAGTTGGTTATGGTGTCCGGGAAAGTTTTCTGCTCTTCTGTAGTAGTCTGAGGATTGTACTGAACATTAAAGCAAAACGCATCCATTAATAGGACATAAACCCTTTACCTTTTTTTCTCTCTTCTTTCTTCTCATAGAAGTAGGCTCATACCTTGTACAACCGCTAACATGGCTTACATGACTAAAATATGATGAGCCAGAACATACTTGTGAACATGCATAATTATACAAATGAAAGTGTGTGTGTGCTTGTGAGCGTGTGCGCGCGCGCATGCATGTGCATATGTGTGTGCAAATGTGTGAGCATGTGTGTGTGTGTGCGCGTGCATGCGCGCACGCACACGTGTATGTGCACATGCGTTGCACGTACGCAGCGTGTATCACAGGCCACTGCATGCATGCAATGTGCGTTACGTTAGCATACCTAAGTGCATCGTTAACGTTAACGTTGCGTGCATCTGCTACTTTTCGTGGCGGCTGGATGACTTGCCCCTCAAAGCCCGAAGTGCAGACTGGGGGTCTGCCTGCCTGCCTCCCTCCCTGAAACCCCCATCAAATATTCATCGGCTGAAATGTCCGGTGGCGCCACGAGGCTGTCTCGTCAGACTGTTTGTCATATTGCTGCTCTGATCAGTTAGGATGTCAACATGTCCCCTAGGGCCATCTATATCTCACCCCCCAAGCATCACACTAAAGGCTGTTGGTGGTTTTTCTTGTGTGTGTGTGTTTGTTTTCTTTTGGTTGTATGTGTGTTTCTTTATTATTGTTCTTGTTGTTTTTGTTGCTGCCCCATTCTCTGTGATGTTCCTGTCAAAAGAATAAATAGATAGATAGATAAATAAATAAATAAATAAATAAATAAAAGCTGTTCCCATTCCGTTCATTCCAATCTCTACGCCCTCGCCAAGCTTTGGCTCGTCCTGTCTCCACTGGGCTTGAAGTTAACAGAGGCTACTCAATTTTAGGCTACACTACTGCTTTAGCTTGCAGGTTATGTAGTATCTTCTATAGGGTGCTAGTCGGGATTAAAAAAAATCTGCTGATTTTCACAGAGTTTTGTTTTGGTTGTAAACTATGAAAAAAATGCACTGTGTACTTATGTTGGGGATTGAGGACATAGAGCTATACCAGGTAGTCACGAGAAAGTTGGAAATGATCATCAAATGAGGATTGCTTGTGTTCCTACTGCGTTGACCCCGCCCATGCACATTACGGTAAGGAAGCTAGCAGAAAAGGACTGAGGGGGTACAGTCTTTGCTGAAAAAATATATTAAAAAATTCAAACCTACCAAATTTGTGCAAAATCACAAGTTTTAAATCAGGGGCTAGTCTCTCACAAAAGTGGTTTTGTAAACAACAACAACAAACTCTGTGGATACCTTAGTACGTTCAGTATGAATGCAAGAGCAGTAGAGGAAAACAGGAGGAAAAGGTGCAAAAACTACAGGTATCAGATAGGTAATCAGATAATTATGTATGTGAAATGACCGGAGGCTGTGTTGAGGAGGATGTAAACGATGAGGCTCTTAGTCATATGTTACGTATTTCAATGTGTTGTATTTCTAGACAACTGATTGAAGTTTTTTTTTTCGTCTGCTTATTACACTCACCTTCACCCCTTTCACTTGTATTGTGGCCCAAGACCGATGAACAATTAAAATGTTCAGTGTTCAGTGTTTCTCTCTCTCTTCTCTCTCTCTCTCTCTCTCTCTCTCTCTCTCTCTCTCTCTCTCTCTCTCTCTCTCTCTCTCTCTCTCTCTCTCTCTCTCTCTCTTCTGTCTGTCTGTCTGTCTGTCTGTCTGTCTGTCTGTCTGTCTGTCTGTCTGTCTGTCTTTGTCTCACCCCCCTCCTTCCATGTCTCTCTATCAAGCAAACTCCCACAGACGTAATATACTTATTTTCTATGTTGACAGCAGCCATTGCAGTAAGTCATAAACCTTTTGATCTTTGGATGAATACATTTCATAGGCAAAATGCTAAACAAGTACTGTAAACAAAAGAGTGATGAATAAAGAAGAAAACATGCCACTGCATATGAAGACAGAATATAAATGAATGAATAGCTAGGGAAAGAAGCTAGCTGTCGGTTTCTCTTTCCAATAAGACTTTTTTTTTTTTTAGTACCCACGATATTTTTCCCAGGTGCCAATTTTCTTCTCTCCTACCCAAATACGCTCTTAGTACATCCATTTATCATTCCTCGCAAAAAGCGAAA
>CM060332.1:32161030-32163530 GCA_030674155.1 Stramonita haemastoma
ACCGGGTTTTATCTGTTGTAGTTTCCGGATAGACGATAAACCAAAAACCCCGTGCAACACCATTCAGTGCATGTAAAAGATCCTACGACAACAAGAAGTTTTCCCTGGCAAAATAACTGTAGAAAAAAAAGCCACTTTGAAAAAGAAACTAAATGCATAGACAGACGGGATTTTTTTTTATCATCATTGATTATCATTACTTTTGCTGTTTTTGTTTGTTGCTGCCGCTTTTATAATCGTTTTTATCGTTATTATCATTGTTATGCGATACTTGACTTTCTTAAATTTTCAATTCATTTGCTCAGTGACCTTGGTATCTTGCTCGTTTTTCAGATTATATCCTCTTTTTCTGAAAGGTTTTTTTTCCCATTAGTTTAGTATTTGTTTCATTCTTCTGCCGGTGTGGTTTTTTTTTACAACTAGATTAAGATGATATGAATCAGATTGTTGTATCTATTGTCTGTGACTTTCCCCATTAGTGTTTTCCCCCGTCACCGTGTGCACCTACGAGGAGAGTCTTTATCTGCAAATGTCTTCCAAGGACAACTGCTGTTGCCGTGAATTCTTTTACGTGTGTTTAAAGTGTGCTGTACATGGGATCCTGGTTTTATCATGCTCTAAGAAAAGAATTGCTCTCAGACTAAGACTCACACCATCATCTAGCAGCATAGTATACATAAAAACTCTCTCTCACTCTCTGTCTCTCTCTGTCAGAGACAGAGAGAGAGAGTTTATGTATACTGTGCTGTCTCTGTCTGTGTCTCTGTCGCTGTCTGTCTGTCTGACTGTCTGTCTGTCTGACTGTCTGTCTGTCTGTCTGTCCTGTCTGTCTGTCTTCTCTCTCTCTCTCTCTCTCTCTCTCTCCTCTCTCTCTCTCTCTCTCTCTCTCTTTTCTCTTTCTCTCTCTCTCTCTCTCTCTCTCTCTCTCTTCTCTCTCTCTCTCTCTCTCTCTCTCCCCTCTCTCTCTCTCCCCTCTTCTCTCTCTCTCCCCTCTCTCCTCTGTCTCTCTCTCTCTCTGTCTCTCTCTCTGTCTCTCTCTCTGTCTCTCTCTATCTCTCTCACACACGCACACACATACACACGTACACACTACACCACACACACACACCACACACACACACACACACACACACACACAAAACCCACACACACCACACACACACACCACACACAACACACAATTTACTCAGTCCCCAGAGGAAGGGAGAAATAATTGACACATCCTTTTTCTGGAATGGGTTTTTCTTCTCCCAGGAACAGCAAGCCCTCGTTACATGTTATCAAAGCTTAAGAGGAGAAGAAGAAGAAAAGAAGAAGAAAGAAAAAGAAGAAGAAGAAGAAGAAAGAAGAAAGAAAGAAGAAGAAGAAGAAAAAGAAGAAGAAAGAGGAGGAGGAGGAAGAAGAAGAAGAAGAAGGAAAGGAGGAGAAGGAGGAGGAGGAGAAGAAGAAGGAGGAGAAGAAGGAGGAAGGAAAAGGAAGAAGAAGAAGAAGAAGAAAGAAAGAAGAAGAAGAAGAAAGAAGAAAAAAGAAAAGAAGAAAGAAGAAGAAGAAGAAGGGGGGAAGAAGGAGGAGGAGGAGAAGAAGGAGAAACAAGAAGAAGAAGAAGAAAAAAGAAGGAGGAGGAGGAGAACAACAAGAACAAGAACAAAAAGAAGGAGGAGAGAAGAAGAAGAAGGAGGAGAAGAAGAAGAAGAAGAAGGAGAAGAAGAAAAGAAGAAACCAAGAACAGGAAGAACAAGTAAAAGCAGAAGAAGCAGAAGAAAAAAGGGGGAAAAAAGGAGGAGTAGAAGGGGGGAAAACGAAGAAGAAGAAGAAGAAGAAGAAGAAGACGAAAGAAGAACAACAAGAACAAGAGCAAGAACAAAAAACAAGAAAAAGTAGAACAAGAACAAGAACGAAGAAGAAGAAGAAGAAGAAGAAAAAGAAGAAGAAAAGAAGAAGAAGAAGAAAAGAAGAAGAAGAAGAAGAAGAAGAAAAAGAAGAAGCAGAGGAAAAAAAAAGAGGTAGTAGGAGGAAACGAAGAAGAAGACGAAGAGGAAGAAGAAGAAAAAAGACAAAAAAAAAGAAAAGAAGAAGAAGAAGAAGAAGAAGAAGAAGAAAAGAAGAAAGAAGAAGAAAGATCAAAGTCAAAATCTCCTTGTTCAGGGGATCCTTTGGACCAAAAACATCGTATAATTTTCATATATTATTTAAATGCTTTCGTATATTTTTCGATTTATTGAAAATGTAACCGTAATATGTGTTTAAGAGATATTGTGCCCATCAAATTTAATCAGAGTTTTGTTATAGTATTTTTTAATGATATATCTATGGAACATTACGTATCCATATAATTCCGACTTTTTTTCCCCCAAAAATATGGCAGAAATGTTTATGTTACAAAGAAGAGTGGGATGAGCAGACTGCAAATATTCATTGTTAAAGCTAGTTGTATGTTTAAATAATCAAGGGTGATAATGTTGAAAACTGTACCATACTGTTTGTCACCGACGGAATGTGT
>CM060332.1:32168530-32171030 GCA_030674155.1 Stramonita haemastoma
GCCGGCCGGAATGCGAACATTCCCAATGACTCTTATGGGATTCGAACCTGCGACCTTCCAGTCCGAAATCCAAGACACTAACCACTGCACCATGGCAGCTGGAATGAGTGGAGATTTAGTTGTTGGATGAAACATCTAAATGGGGAAATATATATATATATATATGTATATATTCCTACATATCTATACACATATATAAAGGTAGGTAAGGTATATAAAAAAAAACACAAATACACATATATATATATTTATTTATATTAATTGCCCTTGATGGGATGATAAAAGTGTTTTTGACTTGACTATATTTAATCCTGCCCAGGGAGATCAGCCCCACATTATTTCTGTGTGTAGGTTTATGACTGCCGGTACCTTTCATTTCCAGTGTCTGAGTGCAGAAGGGGGAATCAATGGTGTCTATCTATTTCTGGGGGGTTAATGGCCTGGCTATCTGTGGCCTACAGTCGCTCTGTGCTTTGATGTCAGGGGTAGGACAGATTGATGGAGTCCTCGTCTGTTCCCCTGCCTGACCCACCAATCCACTCCGGGACTTGGGACTGGGGGGTCTGGTTACAACAGGGCCACATATTGCCCGGGACACTTTTATTGATCTTTTTATGGCTGTCAGTCTGTCTCTTTCCCTTCCCCTGTGTCTTTCTTTCTGTCTCTGTCTCTCTGTTCTCCTCTGTCATGTCTCTCTCTGTCTCTCTGTCTCTGTCTGTATCTCTGTCTGTCTGTCTGTCTCTGTCTGTCTGTCTGTCTGTCTGTCTGTCTGTCTGTCTGTCTGTCTGTCTGTCTGTCTGTCTGTCTCTCTCTCTCTCTCTCTCTCTCTCTCTCTCCTCTCTCTCTCTCTCTCTCTCTCTCTCTCTCTCTCTCTCTCTCTCTCTCTCTCTCTCTCTCTCTCTCTCTCTCTCTCTCTCTCTCTCTCTCCCTCTCTCTCTGAGATTGAAATTGTTCAGAGTTCAGAGTTCTCTCTCCCTTTTCTATTTGAAAAATGATATAATCTCCCTGCACACAACTGAATGCTACATGCTGCATATACACACATATGATATATGTTATGATATGATATGATATGATATGATATGATATATATATATATATATATTGTGTATTCAAATATACATATAAGTCCTGCTTTTGAATCTCACTATCGGTATCTGGTAAATTAAGGATGGTGAGTTTTACGATTTTCCAGGTCAACGTCAAATGCAGACCTGCAGGTGCCTTAATTCCCTTTGTGTATATACACACATGCATAAAATCCAAATACGAGCGTCAAAGATCCAGTAATTGATGTGAACATTTGGTAGGTTACGGAACCACGAATATACCCAGCAAATGCAACCTGTACAAAGAAATGAACTGCTCTGAAGTCGGGATGTATCAACTGAGACCAGCAGGCAAACTAGGCACTACCCCCCACCCCAATTCCCTCAACCCACAAAGGGTACACAGAGAAGATAATTATCAGACTTTTGTTTTTCTTTCCCTGACCCTAGATAAACAGCAACGGTGGTGAAGCCAGCCTTTGGTACAATGGGGTTGCTGGCGCATAGCAGCCATGTGCAAATAAGGGGCCAAAGAGAAGTGACAGGTTGATGGTCCCCAGAGAGGACAAAAAAAAGGGCAGCAGGCAATAACAGTGATATAAGGGAGGGGGGAGGGGGGGGGACAGGGCAGTATGGGGTTTGTTGCTTCAAAAGCTTCTTCCCTGGCCTAGGCTACCAGCATGTTCACCACATACAGTCCCTGTTCAAAACTTCAAGAGCATTATTTGTTTTAGGAGAAAGAGATTTGTCATATTGCTTCTGTCTGTGTAAGCCGCCACTGTAGTCTAGTGGTTAGGGCGTTGGACTCGTAATCTAAAGGTTGCGGGTTCGATCCCAGCTTTCGGCTATGGTGTTGTGCCCTTGGAAAAGGTACTTTACGGCTATTTTCTCACCCCACCCAGGTGCAAAAGGGTACCAACCTTGTGTTGGTGGTTAACTCTGTGATAGCCTGGCATCCTATCCAGGGGGGAGTCGATGACTCTCAGTCGCTTAACGCCACAGAAACCGGGATAAGCACCGGCCTGATGAGCCTTAGGCTCGGGACAGACTTTAACTTTTTTTAACTTCTGTCTGTCTGTATGTCTGTCTTCTGTTTGTTCTCTGTCTGTCTGTCTGTCTGCCTGTCTCTCTGTCTGTCTGTCTGTCTGTCTGTCTGTCTGTCTGTCTCTCTCTCTCTCTCTCTCTCTCTCTCTCTCTGTCTCTCTCTCTCTCTCTCTCTCTCTCTCTCTCTCTCCTCTCTCTCTCTCTCTCTCTCTCTCTCTCTCTCTCTCTCTCTCTCTCTCTCTCTGACTTTAGCTATAGCTACATCCCTTGTGTCTTGACAAGTGCAGCGTTGTGAAAATGAAAGTTTGGAAGCTTGGTCTTCACTTGTCCAGTAGTGCCTTGTGTTACAAGTGTCCTACCTCTTCATTTCCAGTGCCTGAGTGCAGAAGGGGAATCAATGGTGTCTG
>CM060332.1:32176030-32182613 GCA_030674155.1 Stramonita haemastoma
ACACACCCTCACTCCAAGACCTAGTTGCCTCTCTCTCTCTCTCTCTCTCTCCTCTCTCTCTCTCTCTCTCTCTCTCTCTCTCTCTCCTCTCTCTCTCTCTCTCTCCCCTTCTCTCTCTCTCTCCATTTTGTATACATCATATTATATTAACGACAAAAGGTGTATGTCTATATAATGAAAACAGTGCAAACGTAAAGTAAAATTTCAAACATAAAGAGGCAAATGACACATATATACAGTGTAGCAAAGCGTCGTTGTTTACTGATATACAATACCCAGACCTCAGTGGCAAATCAGTACGCACCTGTTCAGAGGTGGGGGGGGGGGGGGGGTAAGGGCTTCTCTATGACCCTTCACAAAACAAGTTCTTTTGATCTTGTCTTGCGTGCAAGATCCCATTCCTGCCACCACCCACCCCTGTACTGTAAAATGAACCCCTGTAATTTGGTTCTGTCTGGCTGTAGCGAGATTTCATTTCAGGTTTGCTGACTCTCCCAAGGCAAAAAAAAATAATAATAATAACCTGTGACTTGCTCGTTTTAACCAGAGTGAATTAAGAGCTTAGGGCTTTTTGCTTCATCATCCTTGTTCTTATCTTCATCAGACGAACATTCATTCTTATCAGTCTTTGGTATGAAAATTGTTGTCTTTTTTTTTTTACTTACTTGGCTAGTATGTGTTCAGCCACTCGTCTTAGAAAAGATGCCAGAGATTAAGGGATTGGTGTTTTTTTTCATGGTCTTGGCAGCAAGAATAGATCAGGCTGTGTTTTCATAAATTCCAGGTTCTCTTCTGTCTGTTCCTAAACGCGTAACTTTAAAGGTGGACAGCTTCAGGAAATAAGCGGATCATTCAGATACTATGTAGAGAAACTAGAGTGGTTCTGTCTATTCTTTTCATAATTTTTTTGTATTCTTTTTTTACCAAGGATAATGGAATAAGTACTCATGTGCTTTTTTACATCCAGTCCCCGTGTGTATGCAGTTTTGTAAATTTTGTCATCTCTTCCCACCGGGACACTATGGCCTACTCTTACGAAAAGCGGAACAGGTTTAACGTGTGCGCAAGATGTTCTGTATTATGTTGTTAAGTGGGGATTTTTTTGTTTGGTTTTGTCTAGAAACTCAGCAGCTACACAGCGCGCCATTGTGGCTCTTCTTCTCTTTAACACTTTCTGCCGTCACTCTGTACCACCAGTATTTTTCTCTTTCTGCGTGGGTCAAATGGATGAGATATCAACGAGAAAGGGAGACAGGAGGGAGAGGGGGGGGAGGGAGGAGAGGAGAAATGTTCCCGTCAGCTGCTAGACTGTAGGATCCCATGTGTTTTTGGAAAGCGTTTTATCTTCTAGCCATGCCCGGGAAAAACCTGTCCGCGGCTTGAGGTCGATAGCGGGATTTCCTTCTGCCCCCCTCACGGTTAGTGAGATAAGGTTAGTATTCAGTACAGTGTCGGGACAGTGGTGGGTTTGGGTTTGTTGTTGTTGTTGTATTTTTTATTTGGATTTCGTTCCTGGCTAGAGCTCAACAGTTCGCCAATGGTGAGAGTTTGCGTATGCGACCGTTTTGGCCAGCCATTGCAGATAGCTGCATTCCGACTTTACGGATGTATGCTTGGTAAGTTTCGTGTTTCTGTAATCCACCGAAACTGACAAGAATTACAGGATCTTTTAATGTGCATGCTTTTATCTTCTTCATGGATATCATACTCTCTCTCTCTCTCTCTCTCTCTCTCTCTCTCTCTCTTCCTCTCTCTCTCTCTCTCTCTGTCTCTCTGTCTCTGTCTGTCTGTCTGTCTGTCTGTCTGTCGGTCTGTCTGTCTGTCTGTCTGTCTGTCTGTCTGTCTGTCTGTCTGTCTGTCTCTCTCTCTCTCTCTCTCTCTCTCTCTCTCTCTCTCTCTCTCTCTCTCTCTCTCTCTCTCTCTCTCTCTTCTATGTGTCCTTCCTCTCCTATTGATCGTGTGAGATTAGATTGAAACCGGTTTGGGATCACTTTTTTAATTATGCATTGTCTGTGTGTGGAAGTGGGGGGAGAGAGCGAAAGGAGACATACAGACAGACAGAACAGAGACAGAGACACAGAGAAAGACTTTAAAATGTCTTGGGTCTTTTTTGGGGTGACGGGATGGGGAACAAGTCTTCCGGATGAGACGATAAACCTAGTTCCCGTGTGTCACACAAAAGTATTTAGCGCACGTAACAGAACCCACTGCAAGAAAAGAGTTGTCCCTGGCAAAAATTATGTTAAAAAAAAGAACTAGCCACTCTGATAGATAAACAAATACAGTTGCAGACAGGGGGAAAAAATGGGTGGCGCTGCTCTTGCCGCGACGCGCTCTCCCCGGGGAGAGCAGCCTGAATTTCACGCAGAGAAATCTGCCGTGTCTTAAAGTGGTGTAAAAGTAAATGATGATGATGATGATAATAATAATAATAATAATAATAATAATAATAAATAATAATAATAATAATAATAATAAAATAATAATAATAATAATAATAATAGTAATAATAAATAATTGATGATGATGATAATAATAATGATGATGATGATGATGATGATGATGATGATGATGATGATGATGATGATGATGATGATGATGCATCATCATCATCATCATCATCATCATCATGAATAAGGGATAGTTCAGCTTGATCCCCAAGCTAAGGTTAAGCAGCGTCGAGCGTGGTTACCAATGGACAGCTTAACGTTTGTTTTACCTTTGCTTCAATAGTTCCCCGGTTCACGTAGCTGTAAAAATTAATAGGTACCTGCCCTCTTTAGGGTCAGGGACAGTGAAGCAGCCAGGGACAGGAGATGGGCGCCGCCCTCAACATGCTGGCCCCTGGAGAAGTTGAGGTCTCTGACGCCTCACTCCCCGACGACCGAATAGGTTATGAGAACAACATTACCTTCTTTTATTCTTTTTGCTTTTGTTTGTTTGTTTGGTGGGTTGTTGTTTTTTTTTACAATTCCTCTGTAGGGAATTTTTTTATGTTGTTCTCCTGTCGGCGACATCATTTTTGATGGAAGCCTCTGATGCACGTCCTGTCAGCTTTCTCCATCCCCTTCTGTCTTCAGTCCTTCTGTCTTCAGTCCTTCTGTCTTCAGTCCTTCTGTCTTCAGTCCTTCTGTCTCCATCCCCTTCTGTCTTCAGTCCTTCTGTCTTCAGTCCTTCTGTCTTCAGTCCTTCTGTCTTCAGTCCTTCTGTCTTCAGTCCTTCTGTCTTCAGTCCTTCTGTCTTCAGTCCTTCTGTCTTCAGTCCTTCTGTCTTCATCCCCTTCTGTCTTCAGTCCTTCTGTCTTCAGTCCTTCTGTCTTCAGTCCTTCTGTCTTCAGTCCTGTAGATTTCATCTTTCCATAGCTCTGTCCACTTGGCTGTGTTCTCCATGTAAGAAGTCAGTGGTCTTCCTTGTCGTCTCTCGCCCTTCATTCTGCCCTGGGCCACAGTCCTCATGACATGGCAGCTCTAGTGTCTCATGGCATGTTCAAAATTTTATTCCTTTTATTTGTTTTTTTATTCCAGGCCAAAAAGTTCAAGTTGTTTGTTCAGTTCTGCCAACATACTTTGATTTGTTCGGGATTTTTATGTTGGATTTTTTTTTTGGGTCCAACGCATTTGTAGGAATCTTCTGTAGAAACACATCTCTGGATTCTGTTTTCATCAATAGCTTTAAGAGTTCATTCTTTACTTCCATTAATTGCAGGGTTGTTGTTTTGTTTTTGTTTTAATTTTGAGCTCATTTTTTTAAATTTTCGTCTTTCAGATGTTGGTAAGACGGACCACTCTTCACTTAGTTTGAGTAATTCTTGCTGTAAGGTCTTTATCACCAGTTGTGAAATGCGATATCAGAATACAGCACACTACAAAGAACCGTTACTTTTCAGCTCCGTATTGTCATGTGTGGGTGTGTGTGTGTGTGTGTGTTGTTGTGTGTGTGTGTGTGTGTGTGTGTGTGTGTGTGTGTGTGTGTGTGTGTGTGTGTGTGTGTGTGTGTGTGTACACCATCTATATACATAGATATGAAGTATCACATCAATTATTTTGTTCGTCATTTAGTTATTGAATTCCATTTAAATCGTTTAAAAAAAACAAAAAACACTGTGTAAAATGCTTTTCCTTTTGTTTCATACAACATGTCTTTATGCATATAGATCAAACTCTTTAAGAGACATCTTCCTGATTTCTAATGAAAATGGCTTTGCCACCAGTTGCGCATACAAGGCATACACTGTTTCTTCGTCCCGCTGAACATAATTTTCTGGCGGACAAACAAAGCAATAAGTGGGGAAGGAGACAGATTTAAAACACACATCAGACTGAACGCCCACTTGCCATAAAGGGAGCATCCAGCCAAGAAAAGTTGTCACCAGCCAATTTTCAAGCACCGATGTAGACAACATCTGTCAGCAATGCCATCCATTACGTCTGTCAGCCTTTCCCAAGAATATAGTGTGTCTGCTGTTTCCTATGGTCTCAAGAGTGTATGGACACTTACCTTCTTATTGCAAAACAAAAAAGATACACTAATTAAGAACTGTTTCCAATTGTCATGCGTACCAAGTGATGACCACCATAAGTGACCTGGTTTCTGTCGGCACTTTCGTGTGTACGATCCTGTTTGTCTTGGGCCAAGGTCACATAAACCATCGTTTACACCCGATAAAAGACATCTGGCTCCTGATTAAAGTCTTGGGAGACAGAACGGATGATATATTGACGAGAGTGTGACTGTGCTTCCATTCCCCGCAGTGGGGTCAGACTTTGATCTGAGTCACAGTTACAGTCAGCGAAGAGGAGGAGGAAGAAGAAGAAAAAAAGGAAGAAAAAAAGAAAGAAGAAGAAAAGAAGAAGAAGAAAAAGAAGAAGAAGAAGAAGAAGAAGAAGAAAAAAGAAAAAGAAAGAAAGAAAGAAAGAAAGAAGAAGAAAGATGAAGGTAAAGAAGAAATCATTTTCATGCTATCATCAGACAGGGTATGTATGGTCGGATTATTTCAGGTAAACCTAGCTATTTTTGTTTGCAATGTGCTCTCTCACAACGCGCATGTGAGGACACGCACGCACCTACGCATGCACACACATACAGGCATGTACACACACAGGAGCGCGTGCGCGCACAAATACTTACATAAATTATATACACACATGTGCGCACACACTATGTCTCTGTCTCTGTCTCTGTCTCTGTCTCTCTCTCTGTCTGTCTCTCTCTCTCTCTTTCCTATCTCTCTCTCTCCCACCCCCCCCCCCCCCCACACAAACACACATAAACACACAACCACACACACAACACACACAAAACACACACACACACACACACACACACAAAACAAACACACACACACAATACACACACACCAAGCAGGCAGGAAGACATTTTAAACAGCGTCACAACAGTAATATAGACCTTTCTAAAAAGAACTTCATGTACATATTAAGTGAACGATGTGGCGGCCATTTTCAGAACCGGCCAGCCTGAGGCCATGCCAGCTAGCCCTCTCATACCTTCCTTTCCGGACCCAGATTTCATTATTCAGGACACGCTACCGGCAAAGGCAGAGAACACACAGACATACAGACTGACAGTACCTGCCAACAAACATCCAGCGCTAGAGAGTAATAAGGTATGCTCGTTAAGGCCTGAAGCCAGGATCTGACATTGTTTTAAAAAAAAACACGCTTAGGGCGATCACGTTTTTGTTTTTTCTGTGGACAGTGCTGTTTCAGGACAACAAAAAGATAAGAAAAAGAAGCATACACACGCACACACAGACACACAAACACACACACACACACTCACACTCACACACACACACTCAACACCCACACCACACCACCACACCATCACACACACACACACACACCACACACACACACACACACACACACAACACACACACACACACACACACACATTGGAAACACACATACTGAAAACACACACACACACATTGGAAACACACGCGCGTGCGCGCTTACGCACGCACGCACGCGCTTACTCATGCACACACAACACACACACACACACACACACAACACACACACACACAACCACACACAACACACACACACAACACACACACACACACTTTTATTCCTTCATGTCGATAATACTAGATTAAGCACGGCGTGCTTTTTTTTTTACATTCAGTCCCCGTCTGCATACGATCATGTACATTTTGTGGATCCGCTCCCACCGGCACATAATTATGGCCTAGTCTTCCTAAAGTGGAACAGGTTTTAACAAGTAGACAGTAAACGTCAGTCGACACATCAACTGATATATATAGTCAGCAATCGACTTATCCCCCAATAGCAAATACAAGCAGGTTAGCAGACAGACAGACAGACAGACAGACAGACAGACACGTATGTAGGTACCGGGCTAGTAAAATGGACAGACAGAAATACAGATATATAAATCGCTCCGTGACATTTCTTTCTGTCCTTTTTTCTTTTTTTTTTTTTTTAAATTTTGACTCAACTCAGACAGGGCGGCGTGTTTAAACTAGTCCAATCTGAACGCCGAATGGAAAAAAGCGATCCTTCACTAAGAAAGCTTCCTTCCCCTTAAAAAGGTTTGT
>CM060332.1:32182713-32190213 GCA_030674155.1 Stramonita haemastoma
GCACGCGCGCACACCACACCACACACACACACACACAACACACACAAACACCAAAACACACACACACACACACACACAACCACGCACGCCTCTATTATCAATGGGAACTTGAAAAACTATGCAAAAAATATAAACACACTCGCACACACTATATGATCGCAATCAATATTACAATGTTCAATAATGGTATAACAGTTATTTCCAGTGAAGTCATAAGTGCTTTGAAGGAGTAGGAAACAGTACGTTGATGCAACCTCTTTCATTTCCCTGGTCTTTCCTTTAAGATCTTCACAGCTCGTCTGTCGCCAGTCTCTCCATGTCTTCTGGATCATTCTTTCCTGTCAGTAATAGTACAATACAAGGCCAAATGCATAGTCCAGTCAGTTCACCTGAAACAAATATCTCTGAAAAGATGTTTTAAAAGATGAGAAAACTAAGTTTTTGGTTTTAAGTGAATGGGAATTTCATTCCATAATTTTACCTCCTGAATAAACCAAGGACGACATAAATAGATCAGTTCTTGGACGTGGGATAAATAGTGTACTTTTTACCTCGAACATTATTAACAATAAACTTTTTGTTCAGATAGGATGGAGCAAGATTATTCATAATTCTGTACATGAATACACCTTTATTGAAACGACATCTAAGATGAAAGGGAAGGATATTAAGTTCCTTGTAATCTTTTACTTCCAATGGTGTCGATTTAAGGAGCACTATTTTTAAGGAACGTCTATACAAACTTTCTAATCGTTTTAAGCATTTTTTACTGGCTAAATCCCAGCATGTGGAGGCATAATCTATGTCAGGCTGTATATAAGCATGAAAGAAAAGCTTGCGGGTATGTTGATCAAGCAAATTTTTTATTCTGTTGAGCTGAAAGATTTTCTGGGCTAACTTTTTAGACAAATTTGAAAGATGAATAGACCAAGATAAATTGTTATCAATATTTAAGCCAAGCAATTTGTGAGAATTTACTTCTTCTAAGTGCCTGTTGCAAACTTTAAGGTCCGGTAACTTCAATCTAACGTTTTGTCGCTTTTGCCTTGTCGTAACTAACATAAATTTGGACTTTTCAGGATGGAGAGCCATATGATTAAGTTTAGACCAAAGAATAAGTTTATCTATGTCTTTTTGCATTTCAAAACAAAGCGAACTTGCATCCTTACCTTTATTATGGATCGTAGTATCATCAGCAAATAGTTCACACGTAGTGGAGATATTCAATGGAAGATCGTTTACATAAACTGAAAATAAAATGGGACCTAAAACTGATCCCTGTGGAACTCCATGATTAATTGGCATAAAAGTGGAGGTAATACAATCTTGATATACTGCTTGTTGCCTATTACACAGAAAGGACGATACAAGTTCAACTGCTTCGGGACATAAGCCATACATATCTAGTTTTTTTAAGAGAAGATCATGATCAATTGTGTCAAATGCCTTTGTAAAGTCTACAAAAACGGCTCCTGATAACAAATTGTTATTGATGTTTTCATGCCATTGTTCAATGATATTTGTTTAGTAGAGTATGACAGGAGTGGTTTTTTCTGAATCCACTCTGATTTTGGTGAAGTAAATCATACTTAATAAAGTGAGATTGAAGGTTACTTTTAAGGTGTTTTTCAAGGGCTTAGACAACGTGGACAGGATAGAAATAGGTCTGTAGTTTGACGGATCATTTGGGTCACCAGATTTATAGAGTGGTATTACTTTAGCATCTTTAAATGCTTGAGGAAAGCAGGATTTTTCTAAACAGAGATTATAAATATATGTTATATGTTCAGAAATTATGGGTGCCGAAAATCTTTAAAATTCTGCTGTCAATGTCATCGAAGCCCCGCGATTTTGACTGTTTTAATAAGCATAATTCTTTGTATACCTCATGTACACCAATAAACCCAAATTTCAACTTAGAAGTTATTTTTCGGGAATCACAAAAATCTTTTAATGCACGTAATTTGTTACATTTTGTAAAATCTACAGGAACAACTTTTTCTCCTACTGTGCTGAAATATTTATTGATACTTACAGCTGATAAATTACAAGAAGGTGAAGAGATACAGATGGCTTACCTGACAGCTGGTTTATTGCTTTCCAAAGTGATTTGGTATCCTTTTTCGATGAAATAAGATCACTAAAATATTTCTTTTTTGCAGCTCTTTTCATTGCTGTTATCTTGTTTCGCTGCTTTTTGAAATTTTCATCTCTGCCTGTTGATCGTAGCAGGGAATCTCTGATTAAAATGGCTGCATTTATTTCGTCAGTTAGCCAAGGTGGTTTTTCTTTGAATTTAACACGTTTTATTTTTTGGTGGTGCGTGCTTGTCATAGACAGACAGAAAAGTTTTGTACCAAACAGCCAGAGCTTCATTTGGATCATTGTGTTGATACACCTCAGAAAAATTAGCCATACATAAATCAGACAGAAACTCTTCAGTATGAAACGATTTATAACTTCTAAAGGAAACACATTTGTGTCGACATATGGGAATTTTGGCGCCCTTTTTGGACCAGGTTAAGCAAACAGGAAAATGATCACTAAGTCCAAACACAGGCACAGATGTTTCTATTATGTTTAGTTGGGTTAGTTACATAGATATGATCGATTAATGTTTCAGAAGACAACATTTTCCTTGTTGGGGTGTTAATTAATTGTGAAAGGTTATATGATTCATATAGGTTTTTTCCATTTGTTGTGAGGTTTACATAAATCAATATTAAAATCACCTAGCAAGATAATTTCAGTTGAATGGCTCGAAACGTCGTCCATCATTTGTTCAAAACGATCAAACCACTCTGTGCGCTCATCTGGGTTTCTGTATAAGAAACCAACCAGCATTGGTTTTGATCCTTTCAAATGGATTTGCAGCCATACACATTCAATTCCATACTTATCAAAATTACTAATCTGCTTGTAGTTTATAGACTGATGCACATATGCTATTAGTCCTGTTTCTAATCTTGCTTTTGCATCCCTTCTAATTGTATTAAATCCTGGAATAGAAACAGTATCATTTGAAACTACATCAGACAAACGAGATTCTGAAAAACAAAAGACATGAAAACAATTGTCAGCATTGGAAAGGATGGGAGGTATATCAGATAATTTGTTAAGCAGGTGACAAGCATTGAGATAACCTGCTTTAAAGCCAAATTTGGTCAGCCACTTTCGTGCATTAGGATGATATGACATATTATTGGTATATTACTTTCTTGTCCAACACAGACAAACACATATACACAGGCATATAAATTTACAAGTCTCAATTGTCGTCACAGGCAGACTTTTCACAACCTCACGCATGCACAAATCCCTAAAACAGATGAAGAAGAAAAAAAACAAACAAACGATCACAAAAACCAATGAAGAATGTAGAAAGGGAAAAGACAATGTAAGTAGAATGAATACAATATGTATTAATAGAAAAGCAACAAACACGACTCAGATACAAAATGAAAGAGATTAACTGATTTGCCACCACACACAATGAGTTGTGGCAGAGCGTATGTCAAAGGACAAAACTGTATAGCTTCTGCAGCTTTTCATCCCCAGCCCCCCAGTCCGCGTAGTCATGTGGCCTGCATAACAATACACACCTCTCTAACACACATGCACGTCATGCACTCACGCAAGCACGCACGCACAAACGCGCGCACACACACACACACAGTGATTATTGGAGGCACTAAAGGTTACCAACTGACAGGTTGTCTGTGACTTTGCTGAGCTGCCAGCTGTGTGGCAAGGTCCACTAGCTGCTGGCTGTAGTGGCCAGCAGGATGAGGAGGAACCCAGGCCCGTGGATCAGAGCTGTACAGTGGAGGAGGGTTCATCCCAGGAGAAGCAAACCCCACGGGAAAATTAGCAGGTCTCTGCAAGATTTCTCTACTGTGAACATCATGCTGAGGAAAGTGGTAAGGGAGTCTGGGATAAGGGGCCTCTGGAGCCATGTAACTAGGGTTCGGAAGTGGAGGAGGGAAATATGAGGAAAATTGGGGCAGTGGGAAGAGTGGTCGTGAATCTCCACCAGTCTGGGGTTGACCTCTTCCTTCTGAGAATGTCACACTCCCAGTGGATTCCGGAGCTCTAGACCTTTGTGTGAAATCTAGAGGGTGACCAGCTTTGCTCTGTGTCACCTGGTCACTTCTTTCTGAGGTCAATGGTGGGAATTCATCCATTGATGTGAGTGGCACCTGTGATACTCTAACATTGTTTAGACTGTTTAATGCAGTTCTATTGTCGGGATTGTTCCTGAGTCTGGTGTTTCCATTAACAAAAGGATGGTTACGAAAATTATATCTTTGTCTATTAATAGGCCATGTGCTGTCAGAGGATTCTTGTGAAGGTAAATGGGAAGGTTGGGGGAGAATTTGTTTGAAGTTGATTGCCAAGCGGGCTGTTCCCTTGAAACTTGGATGAATAGGATCTTTAGAATAGAGAGAGAGAGAGAGAGAGAGAGAGAGAGAGAGAGAGAGAGAGAGTGAGAGGAGAGAGAGAGAGAGAGAGAGAGAGAGAGAGAAGAGAGAGAGGAGACAGACAGACAGACAGACAGACAGACAGACAGACAGACAGACAGACAGACATTCAGACAGACAGACAGACAGACAGACAGAGACACAGACAGAGACAGCACAGTATACATAAAAACTCTCTCTCACTCTCTCTCTCTCTGTCTCTGACAGAGAGAGACAGAGAGTGAGAGAGAGTTTTTATGTATACTATGCTGCTAGATGATGGTGTGAGTCTGAGTCTGAGAGCTATTCTTTCTTAGCATGATAAACCAGGATCCCATGTACAACACACCTTTAGCACAGGTAAAAGAATTCACGGCAACAGCAGTTGTCCTTGGCAGACACTTGCAGATAAAGACTCTCTCGTAGGTGCACATGGTGACAGGGGGAAAATATCAATGGGGGAAGTGGCAGACAATAGGTACAACAATCTGATCCATACGTCTTAATCGAGCTGTACAAAACACTCGCAGAAGAATAAAACAAATACTAAACTAATGGGAAAAAAGCCTTTTAGAAAAAGAGATATATCTAAAATTGAGCAAGATACCAAGTCACTGAGCAAATGAATCTGAAAATTTAAGAAGTCAAGTATCAGCATAACAATGATAATAACGATAAAACGATTATAGCGGCAGCAACAGCAACAACAACAAAAACAGCAATAGTAATAATAATCAATGATGATAAAAAATCCTGTCTGTCTATGCATTTATTTCCTTATCAAAGTGGCTTTTTCTACAGTATTTTGCCAGGGAAAAAAACTCTCTTGTTGCCGTAGGATCTTTTACATGCACTGAATGCGTGTTGCACACGGGGTATCGGTTTATCGTCTCATCCGGAAGACTAGCATCAGATAACCTGGTCTGGTGAACGGGGGATAAGTTTGTGGCACAAACGGGGATTAAACGCACACCTCTCGATTTCTAAAACAAGGTGCGTTACCTTTGGACCACCGACCCATATGCTACAATCACAGCGGTAGACTGACTGACTGACTGTATGTATATATATATATATGTGTGTGTGTGTGTCTTTCTCAGATAAGTAGGTATGAATATTCATTTCCATCACTGGTAAGTCAGTGAGAAGTCTTCGGTCATTCTGCCTCCAGCAGCATTTTCGAGAGTTTTAGGATGAGGAGGAGGAGGAAGATGAGGAGGAGAATGAGAAGGAGGTGGTGGTGGTGGTGGTGGTGTGTGTGTGTGTGTGTGTGTGTGCGTGCGTGCGTGCGTGCGTGCGTGCGTGCGTGCGTGCGTGTGTGTGTGTGTGTGTGTGTACCTGTGTGGATGAGTCTAACTCGCATGTATGTATGTATGTATGTATGTATGTATGTATGTATGTATGTATGTATGTATGTATGTATGTATGTATGTATGTATGTATGTATGTATGTATGTATGTATGTATGTACGTATGACTGTCTGTCTGTCTGTCTGTCTGTCTGTCTGCCTGCCTGCCTGCCTGTCTGTCTGTCTGTCTCTGTGTATCTATATCTATTTATGTATGTATGTATGTATGTATGTATGTATGTATGTATGTATGTATGTATGTATGTATGTATGTATGTATGTATGTATGTATGTATGTATGTATGTCTGTCTGTCTGTCTGTCTGTCTGTCTGTCTGTCTGTCTGTCTGTCTGCCTGTGTGCGTGCGTGCGTGCGTGCGTGCGTGCGTGCGTGCGTGCGTGCGTATGTATGTATGTATGTATGTATGTATGTATGTATGTATGTATGTATGTATGTATGTATGTATGTATGTATGTATGTATGTATGTATGTATGTATGTACGTATTTATGTGTGGTGTGTGTGTGTGTGTATGTATGTGTGTTTGTGTGCGCGCGCGCGCGCGAGCGAGTGCGTGCGCACACACGCCTACATGCTTATAAATACAAATTTAAACTAACCTGGCTGTTTGTTTAAAATCCGGATCCCGATTTTTGTTAAAGCCAATATTAGGTATTTTCATATCAAATCACTTTATCAACGAATAACAAAAATACAGACATAATTATATGTGCAGCGTCTTTTGTTTTTTTACGTCTTCTTAATGCGTTTCTTTAAACAAATTCTCTTTGATGTGTGCGTTGTATCAATAGCGCTACAAAAACCATTTACGACCTTTTTAAATGCAAAGTTGGCGGAAACATAAAAAAATAAAGAAAAGAGGAGAGAGAGAAGGGGGGGGGGGGGGGGGGGGGCTGATTTAAAACCCACGGTAAAAACTCTCTACAATCTCCAAAATTATCATTTTGTTTACAGAATTTTCATTTAATGTTTCATAAAGCAAAACCCAAATCTTGAAGGCTGCACAAATAAAAACCCGGACAAATTATCATTCTCTGAACCTAATCATATGAAAGGGATTTCCATTTTGTGTCCGCCTTTTTCATGTGTGGTGTTCTTTTTTTTTTGGCCGTCTCATCTTTCCTCTGTACTGATTAGCACATTTCCATAACTGTCTGACAGTTTGTCTGTTTGTCTGTCTGTCTGCCTGTCTGTATGTCCGTCTGTCTTTTGGTCTGTCTGTCCGTCTGTATGTCCGTCTGTCTGCCTGTACGTCTGTCTGTCTGTCTGTATGTTTGTCTTTTCACAATGATTGTGGCAGTGAAAAGTGCCTTTTTAGCAGTCAAGAAAAAAAAATCCCATGCCAAATAAAACATCAATAAATGAGAGAGTTCGTACATGATAAATACAGAAATTATTATTGAATGAAAAAAAAACCCAATGAAATACATGTAAGAAAATACATAAATCAATCAATCTTTTCTTCCGGTTTTTCGGCTACACTTCCGAGGTTTACGACTGGTGAGATTTTTGCGTATGCCACCGTTTTTTTCCCCCGACTATTAAGGTAGCCGCATTCCGACTTTGGGGACGGTGTCTAAACAAGCGTCTAAACTCTCTAACCACTAGGTTATCGTGTCCGCCTCAAAAAATAACATGATTAACTTGCCACACAAACAAGGGAACAGTGTT
>CM060332.1:32195213-32202152 GCA_030674155.1 Stramonita haemastoma
CCTTTTTGGAAAGTTCGTTTCTGCTTGAATCTTTAATTCACTTGAGGCAAAATTTTCGTTATTAGTGCTCCGTAACACATATTTGGCGCATGAAAGTTGTCGGTAATCAGCTAGGGGAAGTTCCCCAATTTCTTTATAAGTTCCTATGGTGGATGCATGGAATGGTACCCCAAGTGCAAGTTTGTATGCCTTACAATCTATACTTTGGAGTTTTTTAAGTAAGTAATTGGGAGCACTGAAAAAGACTTCTTGGCCATATGATAATTTGGAACGTACAAGTGACATAGACAAGCATTTTAGAGTGAAGATATCTTGTCCCCAGGATTGTCTACTAACCATTTTAAGAAAATTAATGCAATTAATGTGTGTGTGTGTGTGTGTGTGTGTGTGTGTGTGTTGTGTTGAAATCTGATCCTGACGTCTTCTTGCCAGTTGCAGACAGATTTGTTCCTGTCATCTCCCAAATTGCCACAAGGTTCTTTGCTTTTTGTTGTCTTTTTGTTTTTTGGGTTTTTTTTTTTGCTTTTTGCTTCCTTTGTTTTGTTTTTGCTTTTGTTCGTTTCCTCTTCCATCTCTCTAGACTCGCATCTCCATCTTCTGTCTTTTTAAGAAATCTCTCTTTCTCTGTCTGTCTGTCTGTCTGTCTGTCTGTCTGTCTGTCTGTCTGTCTGTCTCTCTACTTTCAGCTTTGCTTTGTTTTTTCCCCCCACATCGCTATTGGAAAAAAGTATTTCAAGGTTTGATCACCAGTGCCAAACTGTACTTTGCTGTTTCTAAATACACACACGCATGCATACACGCTCGCAACCCCCCTCCCCTGCACACACACACACACACACACACACACACACACACACACACACACACACACACACACACACACACACACACACACACACACACACACACACAAACAGAAAAATACCAACATGCACAAAATAGAGACAAAAAACTTGAATTGAAGATATCCGATATAATATGAAACTTCAGCTTTTGAGAACACTAGTAGAATGAATGCAGCCAGTTCTGACGATGTACTTTACAAAGGTTGGATGACAAAGTCACAGGCTTCATCTGAACGTTAGCCTAAGGTGTATCGTGTTAGTAGTTTTATTTTAAATTAAAGACTTGTGCTCTTCACATAAGTGAAAAAGGAGAAGTGAGATTTTTTTTTCCCCCCTCACTGATCTTTCCAACTATCTCAATCTGACCTCTTGTTATGTTTTCTGTCTTGATGTCTTGAGTTTATTTTTAATCGTGTGTACATTGCTATGTTCAACAGATTCCTGCTATTAGAGGTAGCGTATCAACTTGGTCAAGAAATTTAACAGAGGTAAACAGAAGAAAAATGACTTTTCATGTGTTATAATATTGTGTTGGGATTCTGTGAGAAGACTGAATGGTGCTTGTCAACTTAAGTTGCTCGGTTATGATTGTACTTTTTTGATGTTGTGTACAATCATTCTTATTCACTGTGGGACGACAAGAACTAAAGAAGTTTACCCCTGAAGTTGGAATGCGGCTACCTTAATGGTGGGTAAAAGCGGTGGCATACGCAAAACATCACCATTGGGGAACCTTGGAGTTTTGCCAAGGAACAACCCCCCCTCCCCTCCCCCAAGAAAAAAAAATGATGAGTCAAATATGTACGCATATAACCTTTGATAATAAAGATAAGGTAGTCTATTTTTTTCAAACAGGCAACGCAATTACAAATTTACGATTTCGAAGAAAATGATGTGCAATGAATTCTAAAAAAAAAGCTACACAGACAGGTGAAATTATTCAAAAGGAAACCGAATTTCACAAGACAACGAAAAAATGTAAATATAAAATAAGAAGAAGGATATAAGAGAGAAAAACCAAAGAACACGAAATCATAGAAAAAACCTTCAAGCTTTAAATAGCAGAAAACCTACAATTATTGTTCTAATTGTTTCCTGGTAGGGTATCGCCTGTTTTTTTGCCACTGTCTGGAGGCACGAGGCTCCACCTTGTAGAGAGTGTTGTGTGTTTGATCTCCAGTCGTCATAGAAACCTATTTGCCTGCAGTCAGCACTGAGGGCTATTGTGTTTTTTTCTCTCTCCCCAATGCTCACACTGATTTCTAGGTCAGCATTTTGCCACTATGATGTTCTTCGTTTCGTATGACTTGATGTCTACATTACGCTAGAAAACGGATAGCATTGTAACACACTGCCAATGAAGAGAAGCAGAAGCAGCATCTGCAACAGCAACTGCTTTCTTTGTAGACATTACATTTCATCCTTTCCTTTAATATTTAGATCTCAGGACAATATTTTACTAACATCTTTAACTCAACTAAAACGCTGACAACAGGAAAGGATATCTAAAACAGAATGCAGTCAGTTGTCAAAAATTGATCAGATACCATGCGCTTTTCAACACCCAGATTCAAACAATCGGCTGTCGTCCTTATTCTGGTCCAGCTATCTGGAATGACCTTCCTCTCCCCCTTCACCAAAAGACTGCTTTTAATACTTCCAAATCCAGTCTCTAGACACACTTGTTTCCTACCTAGGATCTTCCTCTATAATTACCCCCCCCCTCCCCCCCTATTTGTCCTTATGTTCAATACGTCTCCTCCATCTCCATCACCTTGCCTTAGTGCATTACTTGTGTTAGTGTTAGTGTGAGTGTGAGTGTGTGTGTGTGTGTGTGTGTGTGTGTGTGTGTGTGTGTGTGTGTGTGTGTGTGTGTGTGAGAGAGAGAGAGAGAGAGAGAGAGAGAGTGTTAGTGTGTTAGTGTTAGTGTTAGTGTTAGTGTTAGTGTGTGTGTGTGTGTGTGTGTGTGTGTGTGTGGTGTGTGTGTGTGTGTGTGTGTGTAAATTCTAAATCTGTTAATCTTATTTGTGAACGGTGGCATGCACGGGAATGATTTGAATGCAAGCGCTTTGATTTGCTTGCTATACAAGATTCAGTGCCATAAAAAATCCAAATATGATCATGATCATTATCATTATGTGTATGCAAAAGAACACTTATTGTCCAGGGGAGAGAGAGAGAGAGAGAGAGAGAGAGAGAGAGAGAGAGAGAGAGAGAGAGAGAGAGAGAGAGAGAGAGAGAGAGAGAGAGAGAGAGAGAGAGAGAGAGAGAGAGAACACTGAACACTGAACACTGAACACTGAAAAGTTTTATTGTACATCGGCCTTAGACCACTATACAAAACATGTTTGAGGCAGGAGGAAGGTAAACATCATCGCGGAAAACATTTCCAGCTATTCCAGAATTTCAATTTTCGATCATCATCTTCAGTGTCTACATAATAGTCACGATCATCATCCTCGTCTTCTTCATCACTGTTTCCATCGTCATCTTTAACTTCTTCATCATAGTCACCGTTACCACTATCACTTTCAACACCTACACCATCGTTACCACCATCACCTTTAGTAACCACAACATCATAATCATCATCACCATTAAAAAATCAAATCATCATACTATTATCATTGTTAGTATTCACATCACCTTAACCATCAGCACTTCCTTCATTGGTTCTATCATCTACATCATCATTCATAATCATCACCTTCCACAAGTACATCACCATCACCATCATCTTCAGCATTTACCTCACCATCACCATCATTTTCAGCATTTACATCACCCTCATCTTCAACATTTACATCACCATCACCTTCAGCATTTACATCACCATCATCTTCAGCATTTACATCACCATCAACATCATCTTCAGCATTTAAATCACCATCACCATCATCTTCAGCATTTACCTCACCATCACCATCATTTTCAGCATATACATCACCAACATCTTCGACATTTACATCACCCTCATCTTCAACATTTACATCACCTTCATCTTCAGCATTTACATCACCATCATCTTCAACATTTACACCACCATCATCTTCAACATTTATATCACCAGCACCATCATCTTCAGCATTTACATCACTGTCATCTTCAACAGCTACATCACCAGCACCATCATCTTCAACATTTACATCACTATCATCTTCAGCATTTACATCACCATCACCGTCATCTTCAAGAGAGAGAGAGAGAGAGAAGAGGAGAGAGAGAGAGAGAGAGAGAGAGAGAGAGAGAGAGAGAGAGAGAGAGAGAGAGAGAGAGAGAGAGAGAGAGAGAGAGAGAGAGAGAGATTTGATTTATTGATTTATTCTTTTATATCGAGGATAATGGAATAAGCACTCTTGTGCTTTTTTTGCATCCAGTCCCCGTGTGTATGCAGTTTATGCACAGAGAGAGAGAGAGAGAGAGAGAGAGAGAGAGAGAGAGAGAGAGAGAGAGAGAGAGAGAGAGAGAGAGAGAGAGAGAGAGAGAGAGAGAGAGAGAGAGAGAGAGAGAGAGGAGAGAGAGAGAGAGAGAAAGAGAGAGAGAGAGAGAGCGCACGTGCGTGCTGCATCAGGTTTAGGAAAGACAGCTCGCTTTCTCTTGAAAGGAAACAATCGGCATCTATTTTGCACTGTGTAATACAAGCTTTCTGTCCCAATGGTGCGTTACCTTGACGTGGTGGGATGGCTTGCGTGTTCTGTTTGATCCCCAGAGCTATGTGGGCGGGGGCTTCGGCCTCCGGCAGGTTCAACCATGCTCAACAGGTCTGTGGGGTAGGAGCCAGACTAAATTTGCACCCTGGTCCTCCAGGTTGGGGTTTGTGCTTTGGGTTAACAACCCATTCACTTAAAAATCAGTATGTTACAGAAACCACAACAATATCTCTAAACAGCGACCTGGTTGGGGGAGAGTCCTCTCTGGCAGAGTCTATGACGCGAGCTGGTGAAAGCCTTCGGGAAGCCAGTGCGCCGACAACTCTTCTGTCAACCAAGTCAACAACCAGGATAGGGACCTGGAACATCAGAACCCTATTTGAAACTGGAAAAAACAGCACAGGTATGTAGAGAAATGCATAGGTACAACTTGAAGATCCTTGGCCTGTGCGAGACTAGATGGAATGGAACGGACGGTCAAGACTAGCGAGTGGAGATACCATCATCTACTCTGGACAGGAGGAAGGCCAGCCCCACACACATGGAGTAGCGCTGCTGATGAAACCTGAGGCAACGCGAGCACTACTATCCTGGGAACCAGTGTCACCACGGATCCTCACTGCCCGGTTCAACTCAAAGGGCAGGAAAGTTACCATCCTCCAATGCTATGCTCCAACAAATGCCGCTGACTTAGAAGAAAAAGAAAACTTCTACGAGCAAGTCCAAGCCATAATGGACAAAACGCCAAAGAGGGACATGAAGATCCTAATGGGAGACCTGAATGCAAAAGTTGGGTCAGATAACACCAACAGAGAACTGATCATGGGCAAACATGGCACGGGAGACCAGAATGAAAATGGTGAACTCTTAGCAGAGTTCTGCACCTTCAATGACCTGGTCATTGGAGGCACCATCTTTCCCCACAAGAAAGTCCACAAGACCACATGGACTTCCCCAGATGGCAAGACTGAAAACCAGATCGACCACATCACCATCGGGCGAAAGTGGAGAAGGAGCCTGCACGATGTCAGGGTGAAGCGCGGAGCAGACGCAGCGTCAGACCACCATCTTGTAATAGCCATCCTCAAGACAAAGCTCAAAGCCTTCACCGACAAGGCAGGAAGACCATCGCACAAATTCAACGTGCAAAGCCTTAAAGACAGAGCGAAAACAGAAGAATTCAAGCTGGAACTAAGAAACAAATTCAGCATGCTTGCCCAGATGCCAGAGGAAACGATCGAAGAGCAGTGGCACAGTCTACATTAGACCTGGAAGACAACATGCCAAGCAGTCTTGGGAAAAAATACAAGAAAACACAAGGAATGGCTGACAACAGAAACATGGGCACTGATCACCGAGAGAAAACAGCTGAAAGACCAGATCAACAGAACACAAGATCAGGAAGAGAAGCAGACATTACAAGCACGATACTGGGACAAAAACCGTGCAGTAAAAAGAAGTGCAAGAAAGGACAAGAGAAATTTCATTGAGGAGCTGACTCAGGAAGCAGAGACTGCAGCAGGCCAAAGAAACATGAAGAGACTCTATGAGATCACGAGGACTCTCTCAGGAAAAAACAGTAAACCTAATTGCCCCATCAAAGACAAGAACGGCAATACCATTCCAGGTGAAGAAGACCAGAGAGCAAGATGGGCAGAGCACTTCAAAGAAACACTCAACAGACCAGCACCATCTGTCCCACCAGATATCCCACCACCTACTGAAATCCTTGGCATCAACACCGGCCCCCCCACCAAAAATGAGATCACCAAAGCCATAAAGTCTTTAAAGTCAGGCAAAGCAGCAGGTCCTGATGGTATACCCCCTGAAGCACTGAAGGCAGACATCCAGACTTCAACTGACATGATGTATCCACTCCTACACAAGATCTGGGAGCAAGAGAGTGTGCCAGAAGACTGGAAGAAAGGCTACCTCGTGAAGCTACCAAAAAAAGGGGACCTGTCATCCTGCAACAACTAGAGAGGAATCATGCTGCTGTCTATACCAGGGAAAGTACTGACAAGAATAATCTTAGAAAGACTGAAGACGGCACTAGACAAGACACTCAGGGATGAACAGGCAGGCTTCCGACAAAACAGATCATGCACAGATCAGATCGCCACAATGCGCATCATCATCGAGCAGTCCCTAGAGTGGCAGACCCCTTTGTATTCAGTCTTTGTCGACTTCCAGAAGGCATTTGACAGCGTCGACAGAGATGTCATCTGGAGACTGATGCACCACTATGGTTTCCCACCAAAGTTCGTCACCATCATCCAACAGCTCTATGAAGATGCCACTTGCCAAGTCATCCATGATGGTAAATTGACGGAACCCTTCTGCGTACAAACCGGTGTTCGTCAGGGCTGTCTGCTGTCACCAGCCATCTTCCTGTTGGTGGTTGACTGGATAATGCGACAGGCCACAGCAGGCAGGAGAACTGG
>CM060332.1:32207252-32212252 GCA_030674155.1 Stramonita haemastoma
AATTCTAATCTAATCTAATCTAATCTAATCTAATCTAATCTAATCTAATCTAATCTAATCTAATATATATTTCTGCTATCATTCAAAACCTCTTTGGGCCCTTCTCTAGTCTCCATTTTCCTGTAACTGAGCTTTTTCTCCCTCAATCCTTTGCTTTGTAGATCAAAGGTACAGAGGGCATTCTTTACCTAAAAAGACCCACCTCTGCTTCAGCAGAGCAGCTAATTCCTCTATCATTTTCAGGGGTCTGCGGAAATGATCTCTTCTAGTAAAGAAAGAAGAAAGAAAGAACAAAGGGAAATGTACAAAAAAGTATATAAAGCGCATGGAAAATGAGAGAAAGATTGTGAAGGGAAAAAAGATAGGGAGAAAGAAGAGAGAAAAGAAGAAAGCAAAAGTGGTAAGTACAAAGCCTCGAAAAGTTTATTGGCAATATTTTCTGTTTCTTGTCCAATTTTTTTCAAGGGACAGGGATAACGACAACATCAATCATCATCATCATCATCATCATCATCATCATCATCATCATCATCATCATCATCACCACCACCACCCCACCACCACCACCACCACCACCACCACCACCACCACCACCACCACCACCCTATAATCATCATCATTATTATCACTACCTTATCATCATAATCACCATCACATCATCATCATCCATCATCATCATCATCATCATCATCATCATCATCATCATCATCATCATCATCTCAAGCCCATCACTTCTATCCATAACCAGTGAACCATCCATACACACTGTGCGCATTTACAAAAGGACATGAACAAGGTTATTTTTCGGTTCACGTTTCGTTTTTTTTCCTTTGCATATTAATTTTTTTTTTTTTACTGTTGTACTCAATGGTTATTACCTTTTTTTTTTTTTGTCACTCGTACAACTTCATACAAGATCAAAGGTACATAATGAATATTGTTCATACCCCCAAAAGCTGATTTCTGTTTCAGTGCAGCAGTTAATTCCTTTTTTTTTTCTCTTTACGAATCCTCAAAAAAGTTTTGTAATAGCAAAACAAAAGAGAAGTAAAAAAGAAAAAAAGAAGTAAAAATTAAGGAGACATAAAAAACCAAACCCTCGACCAAACAAAGAAAAAGTTGTAAGAACAAAGCTTTGAAATTACGTAAAACATTTGTTCATCTTCCTTCTTATCCTTGAGATCAATACGGAATCAGAACATTTACCTTCCAGAGAATGTGGTCGTATTTGAGCTGCATTCGCCCCGATGATACTTCAGCACGCAATTTCTATTTCTGCCTATTTTTGTGTCTTGTTTTAGTTAGGTTTGTTTTTTTTGTTCTGGGAGGCATATTTTCGTTCACTGTTTACTTTACATTTGAACTAATGGTGATGGCCATAATTTAATTTAATGCTCCGTCATGCACATACACAGATGGCACACGTTTACAGAGATTGTTTTCAGATTCATATATACATAATATATATATAATATATATATATAAATATGATATATATAATGATATATATATCATTATATATATAATATATATATTTATAATCATTATATATCATATATCATATAAAGATGGGAAACACAAAAGGAGGACTTACTTTTGTCCTCTGTAGTTCCAGTTTCTATAATACAACAAAAAGATATGAAACAGAAGAGGGGGGAGGAGGGGGGGGGGGTTACTACTGAATTCTGCACCACCCTTTTTGATATAATTATAGTGCTTTATCATCAAGTTTAACAATAATCGTTGAAATGTTCCCAAATGTTATACCGTGTTTCATGTTTTTAGTTAACCTACGAGCAACATTCACTAGTGGCATGTAGCCCTAAGTGAACCACTCTGAACTGGTCTTGCTTTACCGTGCTCTCTAGTGAACAATGAACAATGAAAAAGATTTATTCTTCAGGCCACCAGCCTCAAGAATGGGGTAAACAAAGCATAGCAGAGCAAAGCAAAGCAAAGCAAAGCAAATAAAGCAAAATCAAAAAACCTCATGACGTATGTGGCAACTGCTAAAAGAGAAATAGTGACTAACAGTGTCTGGGATTACTTGGTCTTTCTCGTCCTGATCTCATGATGACCTAGAAGATTTTTTTTTTTTTTTTTACTTTCTTCTTGGCTGTGGTCAGTTAGTGTGAAAAGTCATCAGATTCGGGGGGAGGATGGAAGGGGATGGGGTGGTGTCACTGGGGAGACATTGTGACAGCTCCTCATTCCTAAGCGGGCATCTGGCTCAATCTGACAGCTCCCTGACACATGTCTCTTTAGCCTAAGCGCTTTGATTTGCTCGCTTGACAAAGATTCAGTGCTATACAAATTCCATATAGTATGTATGTTGTATAGTCGTGTATAGAAGTAGTTACGTTAGTATGTATCGTATGTATAGATGATTGTTGTTGTCGTCGTCGTCGTTGTTGTTGTTGTTGTTGTTGTTGTCTCTTTTCTTCTTCTTCTTCTTCTTCTTCTTTCTTCTTCTTCTTCTCAATTCTCCTCAAATCTTCTCTTCTTCTTCTTCTTCTTCTTCTTCTTCTTCTTCTTCTCTCTCTTCTCCTCTCCTCCTCATTATATTATTATTATTATCATTCTCAGGATGTAGCTCTGCACGTGGTACTCTGCTGCGCATGCATCACTGTCATCACTGACCGCCAGCAGTGTGATGCACTAGCACTGAAAGGTCTCCCAAAGAAGGTGGCCTCGTGGCAGCCGGCCAGCGCTGGCAGCTCCCTGAGTATCAATACCTCTAAAAAGGTTGACAGAAAGATGTCTGAGTGTGAGGAGTTGTAATGAACGGCGTGGGAATAAGAGCACTGAGTTGACACAGAAATGTTGATGCAGTACTTCCCTTAGAGTTATCTTTTTTTTCACCAGTAAAAAACAACAACAACAACGGAATCTGCAGGTGTGATCTGTATCTTCAGAGCGGGGGTTGACTCTGAGACATAATACCAGAAGTAAGAGTTCACCAAGTGCAGATTTATCAATGTATCCCCAAACCAGTATGTAATATCATGATCATAACAACATCAATCATCTTTATTCTTTTTCAATGCGCAATAGATTCCTCGACATTTTCTGTCTTCGTCTTGCATTAGTTTCACTTCAGTTTTGTTTCTCCACGTGTGAACTATGGGAGATACGCTTTAGGCTGCACACTGTGCATGGTTATGGAAGACAGTCATTCCAATACAACCTGCAGTGTGTGACTGATCCAGCGTGGGCGACAGTTTTGTCTGGTCTCACTGCTAACTCATTACTGTCATCATTGCAGACTCAGTAGTAGGTGGAACACTGCTTTATTTATTCTTTTATATTGAGGATAATGGAATAAGTACTCTTGTGCTTTTAAAAATTGTTTGCATCCAGTCCACGTGTGTATGGAGTTTTGTAAATTTTGTCATCTGTTCCCACCGGCACACAATGGCCTACTCTTTCGAAAAGCGAAACAGGATTTAACGTGCGCGCAAGATGTTCTGCGCGCGTTCGCGCACGGGTCTCGGTTTATAGTCTTATCCGAAGGACTTTTGGGGAGAGGTGAAGTCAGCACTGATGTTAACTCCAGGGTAAAAATCCCCTTGAAGGGGAATCAGAACCCGGGTCGTCAGATTGCTAGCGCAATGTTCTGACCACTAGGCTATAGGCTATCCTATGATGGATGAGAACATGCACGACAGTGTTATACACTGCAGGGGACAAGCAAGAACGCAAGACTTCTTCTGACCTTGCTCGACAGCCCTTTTTGGCGGCTGGGTCTGGAATAGCAACAGGACGAACGTAGCTGTAGGTTTTGGATAGCATGGAGTGAGGACGACTGGTGTGCGAGCAGCAACGCTAAAAAGTCATGAAGAGGAAACGGCGAACACACTATGCCCAGAAAATCACCCGGTCACATTAAAAAAAGAAATTATTTGGGGGCAAAAAGTATCAGAATTAACTCAAACTGATACGAAAATGCAAAGATCTGAAAAAGGATACTGCGAAAAAATACCCCCCCCCCCCCCGAAAAAAAAAGTATACAAGGCCTTATAAAAACATCATACACACGCTAGCTTACACACACACACACACACACACACACACACACTTACACACACACACACACACACACACACACACACACACACACACACACACACACACACACACACACACACACACACACACTTAACACACAACTCACACACACACACACACACACACACACACACACACACACACACACACACACACACACTTACATACACACACACACACACACACACTTACACACACACACATACTTACACATACACACACACACACACACACACACACACACACACACACACACACACACACACACACACACCCTCCAACCCCCCCCCCCCACCGACCCCCGCCCACCCCAACACACACACACACAAACGCCTACAGCACCCTCCCCTCTAACCATCCCCACCACCACAACACAACCACTAAACAACAACCCTATAAAGGAACAAACACCTCGCTGTACTACTAAATCCCCACTAATCTGCAAATCCCCCCCCCCACCACCTGTAGAAAAGCAGGGACAAAGAAGTGACAGGTTTTTGGCCACAAGAGGATGGCTGTCAGTGAAACAATCTGTGCTATTGCGCTGTGTGTGTGTGGTGTGTGTGTGTGTGTGTGGTGTGTGTGTGTGTGTGTAGTGTGTGTGTGTGTGTTGTGTGTGTGTGTGTGTGTGTGTGTGTGCCATACAGTCACTGTCTTCAGTCCAGGGGTCGAGGGAGGGTTCAAACCTCTTGTGTGACGAACGAAAACAATAGCCGAGTGGTTATTAAGACTGTTCCGACTCCAATCCCATGGGTCCATGAACTCGTGGGTTCGGATCTCGGCAGCGTCTGTTTGGTGAATCAATGAAGAAGGGTGGGGGGGATCTCTACGATCTACCAGGTCAACTCTCGATGCAGACCTGCCAGTGCCTTAATTTCTTTCGTGTATATACACATGAGAAGATCAACTATGCACGTTAAAGATTCCGTTGT
>CM060332.1:32222252-32227252 GCA_030674155.1 Stramonita haemastoma
CCCCACACATCAACATCAACAAGAAGAAGAGGAACGATGAAGTGGACGATAGGCTCAATATGCCTGGCTCCTACTCTCACGTGTGTTTAATGCCCTTCAGTCTTTATAGCCGATGGTGATAGAGAGATGAGAGGATGAGAGAGGAGAGAGGAGAGAAGAGAGAGAGAGAGAGAGAGAGGGAGAGAGAGAGAGAGAGAGGAGAGAGAGAGGAGAGGGAGGAGAGAGAGAGAGAGAGAGAGAAACAACACCTACACACGCATGCTTGTACACCAGATTCTCTCTGTCTCCCTCTCTCTCTCTGTCTCCCTCTCTCTCTCTGTCTCCCTCTCTCTCTTCCCCCCCCCCTCTCTCTCTCTCTTACACACACACACACACACACACACACACACACACACACACACACACACACACACACACACACACACACACACACACACACATACACACACACATACACACACGCACGTACTTACAAAATCCCATTTTCACACAACAGAAAGCTGTTTGGCATAGCTCTTTTCTCTATTATTTTTTTCCCCTGTAGAGCTAATGATGGCAGCACAAAGGCCCCCCATAAATCCGGCCAACGCCACAATGCCATGTTTCACGCTCACAGAGTGATTGCAAGAGTATCAGGAGTGGAAAAAAGCGATGGATTTATGGCGACAAGGGGATCTACAGGATTTCACACCCTGTGGACTGCGATCTGCCAAACAGGCGCCGATTTCTTTTCCAGCGGCTTAGAGTTCAAATCCAGGGCCTAACGCAATGGAAAGAGTTTGCGTCCATTCCACGACCAATGTCTCTCTGAATGAGGCAACGTCTCTCTTAAATCATTGCTGTAACCTTACAGAGTTGTTGAATGGGGCTTCAAAGAACGCCTCCTAGAACTTGCTCTTGTCAACTTATCTACGTTGCAGTTTTCTTCAAAAAGAAGAGTCGATTTTCATCATGAGAACAATGATATAATTAATGTATGTAAAATTATCACCGTCAGAACATGAACAGTCCAACCTCTTCCTCCTTCTGTCATCAACATCAGTACACACTTCACACCGCTCTTTCTTTATACACCCATGATGTTCCATGAGCCAAAACAAAGAAAATCATTAAACTGTTAATGAAGCACTATCAATGTTTTTATTTTTAGATTGTCATCTAGAGCTCTAAGGATCCCCAATGGTGAGATTTGGCATATGCAACAGTTTTTACCCAACACGAAGGCAGCTACATTCCATCTTTGGGGATGTATGCTGGGTATGTTCGTTGTTTTTGTCACCAACTGATTGCTAATATAAATTACAGGATCTTTAACATGCACATGCGATCTTCTGCATGTGTATACACATGAACAGAATCAAAGCACTGGTAGTTCTGCACTTGAAGCTGACCTGTGATATCGTAAAAAAAAAATCACCTTTAATTCTCCAGACGTTGCCGAAACGGAACCCTCCACTGCATGGACCCATAAGATTGAAGTCAGTTGGTCTTTAACTGCACTGCTCAGCTATGGTGTCCAGTGTTATCATTCCTGACTTTGCTGTTATGGGTGATCCATACTTCTTAATATTTGCATTGTGCCTTTTGGGAAAAAAAAGATTAAAACAAAAACTATTTTTTATCTTAAACACAAAACAAAGAAAGAAAGAAACAAACGACAACAGTAACAACAACCCAAACCCAACGCAACCCCCAAAATACCAGCCTTTGATGAATCTCTCTTTTTTCCTTTTGCTTTTTCCTGCTTCATAACAGCTCGTCTTTCCTCTTTTTCCCCTTCTTTATAATCCAAATACTGATATTTGCTACTCTCTATCTGCAAAGACATAGTAGGCATCCGTCAGTCTCAGAGGACTATGGAGTTGCACTCTAAGCTCTAGAGCGCAAAGCCTGGGAAAGTATGAAGAGTGAGCTGTTACCCATGAAGCAGACCCCCCACCCCCACCCACCTTTTCACATTGCTGGAATGATCCATTGGAAATGCAATCGCCGATACAAATGGTTCCAGTGTCGTCGCAGAAGCCGCCAGAACGTTGCCATGTGCAGCCCCAAACAGCCCTGGGGACTCCAACTCCCCGATTTTTCCCCAGGGATGGTGTCTAAACACGACACCAGTGTGCATGCTGTTTTTGTTGTTGTTGTTGTTGTTGTCTTCTGTTCCTACCGGCACACTATGCCCTGCCTGCCCTTCCGAAAGGCGGAGCGGGTTTTTTAACGAGTGCGCAAGATGTTCTTCGTACGTTCGCACATAGGGCCTCGGTTTATATTCTCATCCAAATGACTGACATTCAGTTCGAGTTTTTCGTGAGACTGGGGAGAAAGAGCAAGGCTGGGAATTCGATTTACTTGTTGGCAGGCAAACGTCTTAACCACCCTGCCACCTTTCCTTCTCAATCTGCAAAGAATAAGCACTAGTTCAATGGAACAGCTATTACCTTAGTTTTTAGAACACGGGAGATATAACTTATAAAAAACAAAATTGATGGGAAAAACCCACGAGAGATTTAAAAAAAAGAAAAGAATACGGAGTGAAATTAAATGCAGATAAAAGCAGGAAAGCTAGATCAAAACTGATAATAAAAATAAAAAAAGGTACAAAAAGAATAAATAAAACTGACTTCCTTTAAACTGCAGCACTTTTTTGCGTTCCTATTTCTGTTCAGCCTTTTTTAAAATCACTGGAAACGCTCACTTTGTTCAGAAGACAATGCAGTTTTATTTCATCTGAACTTTATAGGGCAAAATGATACACTAGCATGCAATCTTCGATTTCTTTGTGTGTTTTTTTCTCTCTCTTTTCTGATCTATTTCCAATACTGCAAGCCACTGTCCAAGGAGGAAGAAAAAGAAGCAGACCAAGGAAGAGATGGGAGGATGACATCAGCGAATGGACAGGTCTAGAACTCAACGAAATCTTGAGAAAGGCTGAACAGAGACAGGAATGGGGGGAACTGGTTGTCAAGTCTTCAGGGGTACCCCCACGGGCGCCAGACAAAGGGATAGACGGACAGACAGACAGACAGACAGACAGACAGACAGACAGACAGACAGACAGACAGACAGACAGATTTCCAATTTCCTTTCTTTTCTTACCTGTATACCACACAATTTTTCAAAAGCTCCATTTGACACATAACTCAGCTTGAATTTTTTTTGACCCACACATTAGGAAACTCAGATGGTTGTATAAGAACGGTTTTTTTTTTCATAAAATCTTCACAAATTTAGAACTTCAAGAAACAGGCTCAGCAGTGATAACAACACTCATGACTTCGACGGGGTGGGGGAGAAAAGGGAGAACGAAGAGGACAGACCCATTAGACCTTTTCTAAATGATCGTTTTCGTTTAACAAAAATCAATGATGACAGGCACAACACAATAGATTTCTGCCTCCATGCAACGCAAACACTTTCAAGGGAAAGGTAGAATAGAAAAAAGGAGATAGAGATAGATCAATAGACAGACAGACAGACAGACAGATAGACAAAAACATGAATATATATATATATATATATATATATCTCTCTCTCTCTCTTCTCTCTCTCTCTCTATATATATATATATATATATAGAGAGAGAGAGAGAGAGAGAAGAGAGAGAGAGAGAGAGAGAGAGAGAGAGAGAGAGAGAGAGAGAGAGAGAGAGGAGAGAGAGAGAGAGAGAAATAGATACATATACACATACACACACACATACATACATACATACATACATACATACATACATACATACATACATACATACATACATACATACATACATACATAATACATATACACAGACAGACAAACTGAATATATCAGACGGAGACAGAAAACAGCTGTACAGATGCATGTACACATGCAGGCAAATTTACGCAAAACTCATACATTCATGCAAAAGACCAAAACTCATACATTCGTGCACATAAACAAACAAACAACAAACAAACACAACAACACACACACACACACACACACACACACACACACACACACACACACACACACACACACACACACACACAGAGTTTGTTTCTCTCCCTAAAGTACACAATGATGGCAACATAAAGACCAACCCTAAATCCGCCTAACGCCACAATGCCATGTTTCACGCTCACACAGTGATCGCAAGAGTATCAGCAGCGGAAAAAAGCGATGGATTTATGGCGACAAGGGGATCTACAGGATTTCACACCCTGTGGACTGCGATCTGCCAAACAGGCGCCGGTCCCTTATCCAGCGGCTCAGGGTTCAAATCCAGGGGCCTAACGCAGTGCGGGAAGCCCCAGCCCATGTGGCTCTGAATCAATGCTGTGACTTTACAGGGGGTAGGGGACATTCCAGAGAGATTCTGTGGAACAACAACACGTCATGATGTCCATGGTCAAACTCTCTATCTCTGTCTCTGTCTGTCTCTCTCTGTGTCTCTCTGTCTCTGTCTCTGTCTCTCTCTCTTTCTGTCTCTTTTCTGTGTCTCTTCTTTGTCTCTCTTGTCTCTCTGTCTCGTCGTCGTCTCGTCCTCTCCTCCGTCTCGTCCGTCTCCTCGTCTTCTCTGTCTTGCTCTCTCTCTCTCTCTCTCTCTCTCTTCTCTCTTCTCTCTCTTTCTCTCTCTCCTTCTCTCTTTCTCTTTCTCTTCTTTCTCTTTCTCTTTCTTCATATAATGTCTGTCTTTTCGTCTGCAATTTAACAAATTTTCACATTAAGTGATAAAAATTAAACTGAGGTGTGTGTGTGTGTCTGAGTGCGCGCTCGCGCACGCGTGAGTGTATATGTGTGTGTGCGTGCGCGCATGTGTGTATGTATATATGGTGTGTGTATGAGAGAGAGAGAGAGAGAGAGAGAGAGAGAGAGAGAGAGAGAGGGAGATAGGGAGAGAGAGAGAAGAGAGAGATAGACAGAGAGAAGAGAGAGAGAGAGAGAGGGAGAGAGGAGAGAGGAGAGAGGAGAGAGAGAGAGAGAGAGAGAGAGAGAGAGAGAGAGAGAGAGAGAGGAGAGAGAGAGAGAGAGAGAGAGAAGAG
>CM060332.1:32232252-32234752 GCA_030674155.1 Stramonita haemastoma
GAGAGAGGAGGAGAGAGAGAGAGAGAGAGAGAGGAGAGCAAACATGGGAATGGCATTCTCTCCTAACTAAAAAAAAACACACTCTTTTTTGCAGTAGTTGACTCCACTCCGCTGTTGACAGGAAAACCGCACAGTGTCCTCAAATACCCTTTTCAAAATCTGTTCAAAATCTTCGCAGTAAGTGAAGATATTTTCAAACCACTTGGACAGTTAACCATGAGGCAGTGTTTTCGAACTAGCTTTCAAACATTTCGTTCTTTCTCCTCAGGAAGTTGATGTTTCTGAAACACTTTTGACAGCAAAACTACTAACTGGTCTCTTCAAGCATATTTTTTATATAAAAAAACTCTTCCTTTTTCGAAATGAAACAAAATTTAATGTTGTTGGGTTTTTTTTGGTAGAGGCAGGCTACAACCTGAGGCCTGTATGACTGTATTAAACCATCGCTCAAAGTGGGTCTCCTCGCTTTGGTTAAACGCGTGTAGTGTATGTCGTTAAGTGGTTTTCTTCTTACTAAATGGCTCAAGATCTTCGACTGCGCAAACTTGGTCTACAAGCAACCGTAGATTATTTCTAAAACTGGTAAGGACATTTATTTATATCAACACAAATGAAGACTTGACCCAAATACCGGTATTGAATATAAACATATTAATTTAGTCAAATCTCAAACGGCCTAGCTTTATTAGGAAAATCTGTAGACAGTCACCCAGTTTGCACGCTTGTTTGTTTTCCGATTTGCTGTCAAGGCATTAGCAGCCCACCCAGTGAAGGAAAAGATAGTGTCAGCACACTCATTTCAGCCTTAGAACAATATGAATGCTTTCAGTTCAGAACTGCATTAGTGTGCTTACCAAGCGGAGGTCAGGTCATATGATTATCTGTCAAGCTTATCCACTCCACAACAACCGCTTATGGACACCACTATGACAATCAGATTCCAGCCACGAGCTGTCCGTTTTAAAAGAAAATCTAAGACAGGGATCACTATTTCGCCAAAAGTATCAAAAACTTGGAAATTTGGCCGTAAAAACAAACACGGTTTTCTATGTATGTGTCAGAGTGCACCCATGTCTGTGATGTGTTGGAGGTCTGCCTCTTTCCCTTCTGGCCTCTTCCTTAAAACCCGGGAGAACTGTCGTCATCAGATTCATCTCTCTCTGTGTCTGTTTTCCTCGACCAGCATATATATCTGAGTCTGTGCCTATCAATAAAAAGCCCAACATTTGTCTTTTTTGCACTGAGAGTTCTTCAAGAATGCTTTCATTTGTCCATCTGTCTGACTGACCGTTTTGACTCTTAAAAAAATTGCCTGTAGAACCACAATTCAGCTGCGTTTATTTGGTCCCTTTCCAGATTTTCTTGCTAAACAAGAATATAACAAAATCATATAATAAGGAGAGAGAGAGAGAGAGAGAAGAGAGAGATGAGAGAGAGAGAGTGAGAGAGAGAGAGAGAGAGAGAAGAGGAGGAGAGAGAGAGAGAGAGACCCCTAAAAAATATAGAAAACTGACCATAACTAGGATAAGAGAAGAGGGGGGTGGGTGGGCATAGCACTGTAAGCACAAGGCTCAGGGGAGTTTAGTGACCCCACAAATGTCCAGAGCATTGACCAGGACTGAGAGAGGAGAAGGGGGCGCGGCGCTGAAAGCCCAGGGTTGAGGGGGGTAGGGGGGGACAGCTCATCAACAGAGGGGGGATTGTTTCTCAGCCCTCCACAGCTACACTGCTAGGTCGGGAACGATCGACTGAAGCACATCAATGATTGTGTGTGTGTGTGTGTGTGTGTGTGTGTGTGTGTGTGTGTGTGTGTGTGTGTGTGTGTGTGTGTGTGTGTGTGTGTGTGTGTGTGTGTGTGTGTGTGTGTGTGTGTGGTGTGTGTGTGTGTGTGTGTGTGTGTTGTGTGTGTGTGTAGTAGTAGTCTTCAATTTTACGTCTTTCCACATAAAGTGATACCGGACAGGGGGGGGGGGGGGGTAGGGGAAGCATAATAAAATTAAAATTAAAACAAAACAAACAAACAAACAAACAAACAAACAAACAAAAAAAAGAAGAAGATAAATGGATGAATGAATAGAATCAAAGATGGGAAATATATGCAAATATAACAATAATAATATAAAAAACCATAAAAACAAATACAAACACACAATAAACATATAGAATAATAATACTAATAAAATATTTAATATCAAAATGTTGATAACATAAAGAGAGAAAGGGAGAGAAAGACAAGGATAATGATGAGGGACATATGCATTAAAGTATATACTTAAATATTTATTTTTTATTTTAAAAAGGAAATCTGGTGGTGTGTGTGTGTGTGTGTGTGTGTGTGTGTGTGTGTGTGGTGTGTGTGTGTGTGTGTGTGTGTGTGTGTGTGTGTGTGTGTGTGTGTGTGTGTGTGTGTGTGTGTGTGTGTGAGTGAGTGTTATTTTGTGCAAGTTTGTAATTGTGGTTGAAGTTATTCTCATTACATAAAGCGAAACTGTATGCTAAA
>CM060332.1:32237252-32239752 GCA_030674155.1 Stramonita haemastoma
TCTCTCAATATGTGTGTATCAATAATTCCAAGTCCTGTACATTACCAGTCAAATATGGTGTCCCCCAAGGCTCAATACTAGGCCCACTTCTATTTTGTATATATGTCAATGACCTTCCACTCCATATCAAAGACCCATGTCAGCTTTTTTGTGATGATACAACAATACATACTAGCCACACCAACATAGATAGAATATCAGTTTCATTACAAAAAAGTATTGACTCTCTCGAGAAATGGTGTCAACAAAACCATATGTCCCTCAATCCACAAAAAACCAAACTAATGCTTATCACCACAAGACAAAAAAGACAAAATCTGACAACTCCACTCCCCCCCGTATTCATAAACAAAACCCTAATTGAAGAAGTGGACAATCACAAAGTCCTAGGTATTACAATAGAGAATAACCTCTCATGGACAGCACATGTAACCAAATTGAGCAACACTGTGTCTACACAAGTCTATCAGCTTTGTAGAATAAAACACTTCTTAAACTTACATGCTAGAAAACTATTTTTACAGGCTTATATTTTGTCTTCAATTAATTATTGCTCTACACTCTTTGACACTGCCAGTGCAAATACATTAAAACCTCTTATTAGTAACTATAAACGAGCCCTCAAGGCAGTACTCTTAAAGTCCTCAAGTTTAGTTGAATCTGACTACACAAAATTGGGAGTCTTTCCATTACGAGAAATGCTTGCTATAAATAAAGCTATGTTTATAAATAAAATCCTCTATGGGCAAGCTCCTACAACATTGAAATCAACATTTCACTTGAATTCTCGAGATTCAACAAAACTTCAGCGACCCATACCAAGAATTGATCTATTCAAATCAAGCCTCTCCTACTCTGGTAGTATGCTCTGGAACATGCTACCATTGAACTTGAAGTGCTCCCAAAGTAGAGAGGTCTTCAAACGAAATATTCATATCCACTTTAATTCCAGCAGACTCTAACCCTACCCTCAACCCCCCCCCCCCCCCCCCCCCCCCCCAAAAAAAAAAAAAAAAAAAAAAAAAAAGAAAAAAAAAGATAAACATCTTAGTCAATGCCCCTTAAGTTAATCCATTGCCATTCTTATGTTCAACATTCTTATCAAAACTGAGACATATCAACTGTAGCCTACATGGAAGCATAGTAATGCATAATTTTAAATAATCTTTAAGCATATTGACTTATCTCCAACCTTCACAGAGTGCCTTATAACTTAGTCTTACTATTTAGGTAGTTCATTTGGATTCATCTATCAGCATAACCAGGTGGCAAAAGGTGACTGGATGACCACTTTGGTAGTTCATTTGGATTCATCCATCTGCATAACCAGGTGGCATATTTAAAATTGTTTTAAAATTTGTTTGATTGAAACTATTTGTAATATCTTTTGTTCTTCTACAATATCAATTTCAAATACTTTATTGACTGAGGTGGGGTTTTTTTTTTGGTTTTGTTTTTATTTTTGTTTTGCTTATTTTTAATTGTATTTTTATTTAAAAAATATTTTTATGATGATGTAATTTGATGATGCTCTCTCTCTCTCTCTCTCTCTCTCTCTCTCTCTCTCTCTCTCTCTCTCTCTCTCTCTCTCTCTCTCTCTCTTCCATCCTAGACTTATCACTGTATAGATGTTTGGTTGCTATGTTGAATTAAAATTGAATTACTATTTGATATAGTGATGTGATTTTATTTAGTGTTTTGTGCTTAAGGGTTTTTTATTTTTTATTATTATTATATTTTTTTTTTATCATGTGTGTGGGGTTTTTTATGCTGTCTTTGCTTCCCTTCCCTCACACACACACACACACACACACACACACACACACACACACACACACACACACACACACACACACACATACATACAACACACACATACACAGACACACAGACACACAGACACACAGACACACACACACACACACACACACACACAACACACACACACACACATGGAATGTATTATTTTTCATATGAATGTTTTGGCTTATTGATTTGTAATGCCTTATGTACCATTGTCCTGAATAATTGCATTTTCTTTCATCTTCATTAGTAAATTTTGTATCTCTTAATGTATCGGGTTTGATTTTAAACTGTTTGTGTAACCTTAAATGTTGTTTCGCCCCTATTTGTTACTTCTTTTATACAATTTTGCTCTTTGTTTGTTTTGCCTTCCGGATTTTTATTTTCATTGTTAGGCCTGGCCACATTGTGAGCCTGGGCCTATAGGTTTCATTGATGATTTGTTTACAGAAGTGTTTTGTGGGCGTTTTGAAATACTTTGTTGACTGATTTGTTTTGATCATGATGTAATTTAAAGATACCTTTATTTTATTTAATTTTTTTTCTCACTTCTACATATGCTATCCTAGTCTTATTATTGGATAGGATAGGAAAGTTTCGGTTCTTAAAAATTTGAATTGAAATTGTAGTTTTACTGTTCAAATATAGATATACGAATTTTAATTTTTTTTTTTTTCCGTGTCTATTTCCTTCTATG
>CM060332.1:32252252-32257252 GCA_030674155.1 Stramonita haemastoma
CTCTGTCTGTCTGTCTGTCTGTCTGTCTGTCTGTCTGTCTGTCTGTCTGTCTCTCTCTCTCTCTCTCTCTTGCGCGCACGTTTGTATAGAGACACCTGATTTTTTTTTTATATTGGTATATTGCATATACTATAGTGCTCATGGATAGTTGACGGTCTCTGTGTGTAAGTGTGTGTGTGTGTGTGTGTGTGTGTGTGTGTGTGTGTGTGTGTGTGTGTGTGTGTGTGTGTGTGAGAGAGAGGAGAGAGAGAGAGAGAGAGAGAGAGAGAGAGAGAGAGAGAGAGAGGAGAGAGAGAGAGAGAGAGGAGAGAGAGAGAGAGAGAGAGAGAGAGAGAGAGAGGAGAGAGAGAGAGAGAGTGCCTTAATGTTAAGGATTACAGATAAGCATTTCTCTACTTCTTTCATTTAGCCCTTATTACTGATTAGGGGATGCAATAATACAATTCAAACGAGAGACAGAGACAGAGACAGAGACAGAGAGACAGACAGAGAGAGAGAGAGAGACAGAGACAGAGAGAGAGACACACACACACAGAGACAGAGTCTACAGCGAAGCTCGTGCTCTCTAGGAGAAGCCATTGACAGAAAAAGATCAAGGGTACGTAAATAACCTACTAATATGCAACAGGACCCAATGGAGCATGGGATATTGCCACGTCTTTACGCCACAACAAGCTTCTGCACAGGGAACAATGGCTGGCAATACCTTTTGATGTATGAAGTGGAGGAATTGGGTGTGGGGGGTTCCAAAGCTTTATTTATTATTAGTGGCTTTGTTTGTTTGTTTGTTTGTTGTCTTTATTTTTTTGGGTTGCTTGTTTGTCTTTTTTGGGGTTCATTCGTATTTGCTGCTTCCACGAACGTTTTTTTTTTCAGAAAAAAAGAAAAGTTTCTATGCTCCTTGACATCATCCCCACCATACAGTTTTACCCCAGGTTTGTCAACAAGGCTCAAGTGTTCGTTGTCCCAAAACATTTCTTAATGCTCTTGATCACTTAAAAAGACTTGTTAACACTTCCAATAGTTGAAAATGGTCTTCCCTCCATCCACAAATGCTGACAACAGCTCAAAAGAAAGTCTTGTCCATGCTACCAATATTTAAACCTGTCTGTCCAAAAGAGAGACTTGTCAATAGTTTAAAATCCATCTCCCCTAATACTGACAAAAGTTTAAAAAGACTTCTCAACGCTGCCAATAGTCTGAAACAATCTCCCCTAATACTGACAATAGTTTAAGACTTGTCAACGATACCAATAGCCCGAAACCATCTCCCCTAATACTGACAATAGTTTTAAAAGACTTGTCAACGATACCAATAGCCCGAAACCATCTCCCCTAATACTGACAATAGTTTTAAAAGACTTGTGAACGATACCAATAGCCCGAAACCATCTTCCCTAATACTGACAATAGTTTTAAAAGACTTGTCAACGATACCAATAGTCCGAAACCATCTCCCCTAATACTGACAATAGTTTTAAAAGACTTGTCAACGATACCAATAGTCCGAAACCATCTCCCCTAATACTGACAATAGTTTAAGAAGACTTCCCTATGGGGATGCCAGGGGCCTGTCAGTAATAAACAGCATCCCCACCTTCTGCAAATTCTGTGCCAGGCATTCCCTCTCTGTTCTATCCTTCTCCTTGTTTCTTTCTGCCTTCTTCCTTTTCTCCCTAGCTGTCACCTCCTTCTTGTCTATTTTCTGTGGTTTTTGGCCCATTCTCTTGCCCTTTTTTTCCCCCCAGAAAGACTTCAAACCTAATTTTCTCCCGTGCCAAAGTCGCACCCGCTGGGTCTGACTTGTCAGGCGCTTAACTACTGTAGCGCAACGCATTTTTTGCACACACGACAGACAACAATAGTAGCTGTCTGAGCGTTCGACAACGACGACGACGACGACGACGACAACGACGACGCTTAATTAATTAAAAAGACTTTGTCAGTGCTTGCTAAGCTGCACGGCCCACTACCCGGCAAGAATAGATTCTGTAGTTCTGATGGATGGCTTCAGCATAATCCGGCGTGGTGATTATAACTGAAAAGTGAGTGATGTACTCCCTGGAGCCCTTGGCTTGTCACAAGTTCTTCCTGGGAGTCTGACTGATGGTCCTATCTGGTAAAAAAGGAGGCCACCACACCACACCACACCACACCACACCGTTCCTTTTCGCTCACTGTCACTTTCAGCCCAGAAGACTTCTAGACAGCTCTGCAGGTGTCATCATTATTCTTTCAGCGTCTCTTAGCTCCCGAGTTAGCTCCACATTGCAAGATGATAATCATTCTTTCTGTTTTCTTGCTACAGAATAAAAAAAAAAAGTGGGATTCTGCTCTTTTATATTCTACGACCAAAAAAATCCTTGGTTTGTTGTTGTTGTGTGGGGTGTGTGCATGCACCTGCATCTGTGGTCATGCTTTATTTATTTTTTTGTTGTTGAATCGTCTGTTCCTCTTTTTGTGTCTGTGTTTGTCTGTCTCTCTGTCTCTTTCTTTTGCTCTCTTGTATACTGTCCTCTCTCTCTCTCTCTCTCTCTCTCTCTCTCCTCTCTCTCTCTCTCTCTCTCTCTCTCTCTCTCTGCTCGAGCTATTCCTGGCCTCCCCATAGAGAGGGTTTGCAGCCACACAATCGTGTGAGCGGAGATGAAAAAGCATTCCTGTGCAATGCCATCTGCAAATGTTATCGCTGTGACCCTCGCCCACACAGTGAGCCGCTTGGCACCAGAGGTTGGTTTTTAGTCGTGAACATATTTGTTTACTTTATTTTTAGTTTTAATTTTATTTTATTCTTTTATATCGAGGATAATGGAATAAGCACTTCTGTGTGCTTTTCTACATGCAGTCCCGTATGTATGCAGTTTTGTAAATGTCATCTGTTCCCATCAGCACACGATGGTCTACTCTTACAAAGAGCGGAACTGGATTTAACGTGTGCGCAAGATGTTCTGCGTGCGTTCACACACAGGGCCTCGGTTTCTAGTCTCATCCGAAGGACTTTGGGAGAGAGTGGAGTCAGCACCGATGTTAACTCCAGGAGAAAAATCTCTTCGAACGGGAATCGAACCCGGGTCGTCAAATTGCGAGCGCAATGTTCTGACCACTAGGCTATCCCGTTCCCCCATATCAGTTATCTGCAATTTTTTAAAAAAGCTATTAATATCAAAACAGATTGAAAAATCGGACATATCTATAAAACTTCGTACAAGTCAAAATGTTACCCTCCAGGAAGTGATAACACGAGAATGAAATGGACAAAATTGGCATTGCAATATGTGGTCAGAATGAGGGGGTGGACGTTTCAAAACGTAATTTTAAAGCAAAAGGAAACAAAATTACGCCTTTACACTGAAGCACAAGAAAGAAGAAAGCTTATGGTTTTTATGGAAAGGTAATGGTAAAGGTGTTTTCAATTCCATAATCTATGAGGTCATTGGGGAGCGAGGTGTCAGAAACCTCAGCTTCTCCGCCAGCATAATGATGGCGGCGCCCATCTCCTCTCCCTCTCTGCTTAACATTCCCTGACCCTAAATATGGCAGGTACCCATTCACAGCTAGGTGAACTGGGGGACTGTACAGAAGCCAAGGCACACAAAGAGTCACCCGTCTACTTGTTGACCACGCTCAATGCTGCTTGAACTTAGCTTAGGAAAAGCGAGTGCTCCGACCACTGAACTAACAAGACCCCATAGTTTTAAAATCAATCAAAATCTCAAAATTGACAGCCTGACTCCCATCTGCCTAAAATGGCACCCAGCAGAAAAGTGGGTCAAGTGCAATACGACTCATTTCATGGTGGAGGGTCACAATATGCTTCTGCCCACACTAGAAAAAAGACAACTCCTTTCATCACCTGTCTTTATTGTGCAAAACAGAAGTGTGTGTGTGTGTGTGTGTGTGTGTGTGTGTGTGTGTGTGTGTGTGTGTGTGTGTGTGTGTGCGTGTGCGTGTGTGTGCGTGGTGCGTGTGTGTGTGTGAATGTGGTGTGCGCGAGTGTGGTGCGTGTGTGTGTGTGTGTGTGGTGTGTGCGTGTGGCGTGTCGTGTGTGTGTGATGTGTGTGCGCGAGTGTGGTGTGTGTGGTGTGTGTGTGTGTGTGTGTGTGTGTGTGTGTTTCTCTCACTGTGTGTGTGTGTTGTGTGTGTGTGGTGTGTGTGTGTGTGGTGTGTGTTTCTCCCACTGCTGTGTGTGTGTTTGTGTGTGTGTGCGCGTGTGTGTGTGCGCGTGCGTGCCGCCTCCTGTCTGTTGTCTGTGTGTGTATGTCTCTCTTCTCTATCTGTCTATCTGTCTATCGTCTATCTATCTATCTATCTATCTATCTATCTATCTATCTATCTATCTATCTATCTATCCATCTATCTATCTATCTATCTATCTATCCATCCATCTATCTATGTGCGTGTGTGCATACGTGCATGCGTGTGCGCGCACTGTCTGTTTGGGTGCGTGTGTGCATGCGTGTGTGCGTGCTTGCTTGTGTTCATTTGCGTGCGCGCACGTGCGCGAGCGCGCGTGTGTATTCTCTTAAAAGCTAGAGCATTGCATGTGCAGTACATGAGACAAGAGCGCACACAAGCGTTGTGCTGTGAATGTCTGTAAAAGGTGACGGGAGGTGGTCGGTGGTCTAGAGGTAACGCACCCGGTCCATTCAGAACACAAGAGGTTGCTGTTCGATTCCTGTCACAAGCCGGAATGCTTTCCCCATTCGCAAGATTGTGAGTGACGAGTGCTAGTTCTTTTTTGGATGAGGAGATAAGCAAGAGATCTTGTGTGCGATGCACGTTTGACGTATGAAATATAACCTGCTGGAAAAAGACAGTTATCCCCTGGCAAAATTCTGTAGAAAAGCTATTTTTCATAGGATACAAAGACCGGATAGCTCAGATATCAGAGCACTCGTTTTCTCCAAGCTAAGGTAAAAGCAGCATTGAATGTGGTTACTGAGTAGATAGATGACTGTTTGCGCGCCTTGGCTTCAGTACAGTTCCCAACTTTACCCTGCTGT
>CM060332.1:32262252-32272252 GCA_030674155.1 Stramonita haemastoma
TTGATCACGTAATGACATGAAACACTGCACCTCCCACTTCCTTTCATAGCTCAAAGCTTTGCTTAAGAATGCTTGTTCGATGTTTTCATTTAAATATATCAGACTTTATACGAAAAATCTCTTTTTTGTCTACCCATCCAAATTTGTGTCTGTCTGACTCCAGCTGCCATTTTCTGTTTTTCCTCTGCCTGTCTGTCTTTGCCGTTGTCTACCCCCCCCCCCCCCCTCTCTCTCTCTCTCTCCCTCACCCCTCTTTTTGTTTTTACCCATCTTTCTTTTCTTGATTTTCAATGTTCTTCTCCAGCCTTACTGGCGATCTAATCCTGCAGTATGTACAGATCGCGTAGTCAACAACCCAACCGTGCGACACAGTGGCTAGCGTCTTGAATTACGGGCGGGTTCAAATCCCAAAAGAGTCATTGGTTTTTTTCGGATTCCAGCCAGAGGCTGCCAGAGTGTTCTATGAACTGATAGGGAAGACTGAAACCACACAGTCGAACTTCATCCACTTTACGGATGCAATCTTGAGAGTGTGGCTCAAATTACCTGACCTGCACGGCAGGTGTCTGTATCTCTCGGGCCAGGTTGATGCCGAGATATACTATGATAGGAAGCGTAGAGTACAGCCCTGTCACGTAGTCTCAAAGCACAAGGACTTCCATAGCAGTATCAGTACATCATCCTCATCACGTACACACACAGCCCCCCCAAGAAAACTGTCTCTGATACCGTGACTCCAGTTGCTCTGGTCTCATGGTGACCTCAGTTTCGGTTTCCCTACACACTTCTGTGCCTGTGGTGAGTTTGTGTGTCAAAGCCTTCGGGGTTGGAGGTGTCACAGGAGGAGGTCGTTGGAGAAATGCTGTGGTGGTTGCCACCCTGGTGGTTGTTCTACTCACTCAATCGGGCTCCGCGTCTGAGCTACTACCGTCATCAGTATGGGGATTAGTAGGTGCTGTCCTGCGTGTACAAGCTCAAAACAGGTACCACTGAACATTAACAGCAGCAGTGCAGGCACTCTCTGGCTGATGGCCCCACAGTGGCCTGACACTGATGGTTTGCCTGTGGATTTCTGACCCTAAAGAAGCAAGATAACGAATCTGGGTATGACTGGGTCGGAAAGACTGAATTGAGTGACGTGGAAACAGTAGAACAGGAACGGCACACAAAATAAGGCAAAACCAAAAATGAAAAGTGTTGCGAAGAAAAAAAAATCCATAATTAGAAGAATACTAAGCTCAAACTGTTACAAGTAAAAAAAAAAAAAAAAAAAAAAAAATCTTGTTTCTAAGGTTATTCTACAGTGGCAATTGCACTGACAAGAGTTGTAAGGCAATGGAATTGTAAGATGTAAACAAACCTATCTCTAATCGTTTTTCGAGTCGGTGGACGCTCTCTCTCTCTCTCTCTCTCTGTCTCTGTCTCTCTCTGTCTGTCTGTCTGTCTGTCTGTCTGTCTGTCTGTCTGTCTGTCTGTCTGTCTATCTGTCTGTCTGTCTGTCTGTCTGTCTGTCTGTCTCTCTCTCTCTCTCTCCTCTTACCAAAAGAAAATAATTATTGCTGTTCTTCTGTAGAATTGTAAGATGTAAATAAAACTATCACTAATCGTTTTCCGATTCTCTCTCTCTCTCTCTCTCTCTCTCTCTCTCTCTCTCTCTCTCTCTCTCTCTCTCTCTCTCTCTCTCTCTCTCTCTCTCTCTCTCTCACTAAAGGAAAATATTGCCGTTCTTCTGTAGAATTGTAAGATTAAATAAAACTATCTCTATTCGTTTTTCGATTTTGTAGACCTCTCTCTCTCTCTCTCTCTCTCTCTCTCTCTCTCTCTCTCTCTCTCTCTCTCTCTCTCTCTCTCTCTCTCTCTCTCTCCCTTCGGATGAGACTTTAAACCGAGGCCCGTGTGCGAACACACGCAGAACATCTTGCGCACACGTTAAATCCTTTTCCGCTTTTCGTAAGAGTAGGCCATCGTGTGCCGGTGGGAGCAGATGACATATACAAAAATGCATACACACGGGGACTGGATGTAAAAAAAAGCACAAGAGTGCTTATCCCATTATCCTCGATATAAAAGAATAAATCAATCAAATCAATCAAATCTCTCTCACTCACTCTCTCTCACTCCTCTCTCTCTCTCTCTCTCTCTCTCTCTCTCTCTCTCTCTCTCTCTCTCTCTCTCTCTCTCTCTCTCTCTCTCTCTCTCTCTCTCTCTCTCTCTCTTATCGCTTACCAAAACAAAGTATTGTCAGCCTTCTGTAGACCTATTTTCATTTTCTACTCTGTATAAAATTAAGCCACTACCACAGGGAAACAAAGACATAAGCAGGTAGGGGGGAAAATTGGGTTGTGCTGCTCTTCTAGTGAGTGACACACTCTGCCTAGAGAGAGAGAGAGAGAGAGCGCTCTCCATTTCCCACAAAGAAAATCTGCCGTGACTTACAGAGTGGCGTACAATGTAATGCAAAGCAAAGAAGCAGAATCTAATCTACAACATCCTACATGTACAGAACAATCTAGCAGAAACCGTTACAGACCACCACATGTCCTGTTCTTCCTCTAACCCAACTTTTCAGACAGACTTATTGAAACGGGGAAAACACACAGAACTCTTAGAGGTGATCCAAAAGACAAACACATCCACCCACCCTCACACACACGCACGCACATACACACAAACATACACACAAAACACGCGCGCGCGCACTCACGCAACACACCACACACAAACGCGCGCGCGCGCACTCACGCACACACACACACACACACGCACGCACGCACACACACACACACACACACACACACACACACATTGACTTACCACATCAGCAATCTTGAGACTCAGTATCATAACAATCATGTCGGCTTACGTAGGGACAAATCTGATATCCACTGTGAAGTTGACTCATGTAGTCACCGAAGAGTTGGCATCAATCGATTAACCCACTGGCTGTGTGTGATCTTTGTCCAGTCACAGATACAAAACAAAGATTCACGTCTGTTCGTTTTCTTCACAAATGTTAAACTTTTGGGCACATTTGTCCATTCACAAATGTAGAGATTTGATATGCCTGGTCTTTAACAGACAGACACGTTCGCCAAAATGTGTTTCTTCACAATTTTGTAAGTTTAGGGATAGTTGCTTTTTTCAGAAAAAAATTAAAATATTCAGGCAATTTGTCTGTTTACAAATGTAAAGAGTTTGGTGTGTAAGTCACACATCTCAAGATTTAGACCTGGTTTTTTTTCTATTCGTAAAAGTAAAGATTCATCCACGTATGCAGATGATGCCCATGCAGAAAAGGGAAAACATTTTCGCTGTTTTTTTCCCCCTTTTTATCAAGACTGTAAACTATTTTTTTAAAGTTTGCAAGTGGTAGAAAAAAAACAAATGTGTATATCATCGGTTTTTATTTAGACGTTTCCAGAGTCGAACCTGTGTAATTAAAAGAACGGGGAAAAGATAATTCATTGGGGAAACTATAATAGGGATATAGACATAACTTTTAAGATGAAACACAAAATCAGTCCTTCCGAGTTTGGCAGATATGACATCACAGTGTTCCCGGTTATGGATGGGCTTTGATCATGACGTCATACTTCTTCCTCCTCCTCCTCCTCTCCTCCTCCTCCTCCTCCTTATTTATCTCTTCCTCCTCCTTATTGTTCTTATTCTTGTTGTTGTTGTTGTTCTTCTTCTTCTTCTTCGTCTTTTCACCTGTTGTTGTTGTTGTTGTTGTTGTTGTTGTTGTTCCTCTTCTTCTTTAGACAAGTGATCTTCTTTTGACTTTTTCTTTTTCTTCTTCTTTCTTATCTTCTTCTCTCTTACCTCATTCAACTTTTCTTCTCTTCTCTTTCTTCCTCCCCTTCCTTCCTTCCCTTTCCTGGGCTAGCGAGAGAGAGAGAGAGCGAGCGAGAGAGAGAGTAGAGAGAAAAGAAAAAAAAAACCTAGAGAGAATTCAAGTGGTGTGAATCCAGAGCGCATCCATGGCTTAGAGTTTCGCGCAGCTGCGGTTAGCCTAGCTGGCCACAGTAGCCCAGTGGATGAATGGATGGATGGCCTGCCTTCCAGTCTGTAGCTAGCCTGCTTGAAGAAGGCGACAGGCAGCACAGCGTCAGCAGGCAGGCAGCAGGCAGGCGTAGGCTAGGCTAGCCTAGTCCGTCAGTTCAGCTCAGCTCATCGCGCCAGCCTCCTTATATCCCCTCCTACTGTCAGATCATCACAGCGAGTGGGGGAAGAGCGTTATCAGGTGCTATCTGCCAGGACAGCCTTAGTAGCAGACAGTAGCGGCAGTGTGACTACAGCCCGCACGCTAAGACTTGAGGGGATGGGAAGGCAGGAGGGATGGAGAGGGGGGAGGGATGGAGATGAGGGAGGGAGAGAGAGTGGAGGGAGAAGAGAGAGAGAGAGCGAGAAAGAGAGAGGAGAGAGGAGAGAGAGAGAGAGAGAGAGAGGAGAGAGAGAGAGAGGGAGATAGAATAGGAGGGAGAGGGAGAGAGAATGAGAGAGAGAGAGAGAGAGAGAGAGAGAGAGAGAGAGAGAGAGGAGAGAGAGAGAGAGAGAGAGAGAGGAGAGAGAGGAGGAGAGAGAGAGAGAGAGAGAGGGTATCAATGATTTAATGTGTCATGTTACAACACCTTTCACACGTGGTGAAGGGAATGGAAGGGGAAGTGTCACGAAGTATTCAAATCCAACATTTGAGAGAAGGAAAGAAAGAAATGGAAAGAGAAGTAGAAGAGAAGAGATAGAACGAGACAGAGAGGAAGAGAAGAGAAAGAGAAGAGAAGAGAAGAGAAGAGAGAGAGAGAGAAGAGAGAGAGAGAGAGAGAGAGAGAAGAGAGAGAGAGAGAGAAGAGAGAGAGAGAGAGAGAGAGACAGAGAGAGAAGACAGAGACAGAAAGAGACAGAGAGAGAAGACAGACAGAGAGACAGAGAGAGACAGAGAGAGAGAATACAGAGAGAGAGAGAGAGACAGAGAGAGAGAGACAGAGAGAGAGAGAGAGAGAGAGACAGAGAGAGAGAGAGAGAGAGAGAGACAGAGAGAGAGAGAGAGAGAGAGAGAGAGAGAGAGAGAGAGAGAGAGAGAGAGAGAGAGAGAGAGGAGAGAGAGAGAGAGAGAGAGAGAGAGAGAGAGAGAGAGAGAGAGAGAGAGAGAGAGAGAGAGAGAGAGAGAGAGACGAACAGACAGACAGATAGAGACAGACTGAACTAATAAAAACGTAACGCCATCACAAGAACACTCTCCAGCCGTCAGCAATAGCCCTGATGCCGTGTACCCTTCGGCGTTTAGGAGGCAACTTCTGGCATGTGAAAGGTATCGGCGTTACACCGAGGATTGATCTGCTCTCCTCCGCCACACTGACGGAGACATCGGTAACCTGCTGGCACCATTCTTCGGCACGCGCGCCTATGCCACGCAACAGACATCTTCACAACACACAGACATGCTAAGCTGTGAGGACTATGCCTCTTCACATACAAAGAGTGCTCCAAGACACAGAAAGCAAGACTAATTTTGAGAAAAGTGTCTGTTAAAATTGGTCTCATATACACAGTGCTCTAGCACGCTGTAGACATCTTCACAACGCAAACATGCTAATCTGTTAGAATTGTTCTCATATGTGTGTGTGTGTATATATATATATATATATATATATATATATATATATATATATATATATATATATATTATATATATATTATATATATTATATATACACAGTGTTCTGGTATGTTGTAGAAATTCATCAGAGCGCAAACACCCTAATCTGTTAGAATTTGGATAGTGTTTTAACACATTGTACACATCTCCAGAAAGCAAGCGCACCAATCTGTTCAACCTTTTCTCATCTATGCAGTGTTCTTGTACTTCGTAGACATCTTCACGGTACAAACGCACCAATCTGTTAGAATGGTTTTCATATACACAGTGTTCTGGCGCGATGTAGACATCTTCACTATACAAACAGGCCAATCCGTTAGAACATTTCTCACATATGCAGTGTTCTGGTCCCTCATAGACATCTTCAGAAAGCAAACACGCCAGTCTGTTAGAACTGTTCCACACAGAGTGTTCTACCACGCTGAAGACACGTTCAGAAAAACAACAACACGCTAATGTGTCAGAATGTTTCTGCTACAGACAATGCCCTGGCACCTTGTGACACCTTCAGGATACACAGACACACAAACCTGTTAGAATTGTTCCACTATGTCTGATGCTCTGGAACCTCACAGACATCTTCATAATGCAAACACGCCATTCTGTTTAGAATCTTTTTTCCTATAGCTGATGCTGTGGCACGTGGCAGACCTTTTTCAGAACACAGAGGCAGGAGTGATCTGCTGGCTCCATTCTTCTGCAGAGAATGTTCTGTCCGGTCACAAACACCCCCTGAACACAGGGACAGGAATTAACTGCCACTAGTCTCCTATTTCAAAGCATCCTAGAAGACTGTGATGCCATCAAAAAAGCTATTACCATTACAAGAGAAAAGCTGACCTACATGGTGTCATGCTACAAGATTACAAACTCCATGGCAGCCATTCAATATTCAAAGGAAAAAAGAAAACTGGAGGCAAAAAAGAAAAGAAAGAAAGACTTCCAATCTTAAACATGGAGAACATAACTGGTATCAGGAGCTGGAATATTCAAGTAGCGCGAAAAAGAAGGAAAGGCAGACTATCAGTGTCATACCAGGCATCAAAGGCCTTGACGTTCAAGATGTTCCCTAAAGTCCAGATGGAACCATACAGAGGGGTGTGGCAATGTCATGCAGAGGGGTGTGGCAGTGTCATGCAGAGGGGTGTGGCAATGTCATGCAGAGGGAGGGGTGGCAGTGTCATGCAGAGGGGTGAGGCAGTGTCATGCAGAGGGGTGTGGCAGTGCCATGCAGAGGGAGGGATGACAGTGTCATGGAGAGGGGTGTGGCAGTGTTATGCAGAGGGAGGGGTGGCAGTGTCATGCAGAGGGGTGTGGCAGTGTCATGCAGAGGGGTGTGACAGTACCATGCAGAGGGGTGTGACAGTGTCATACAGAGGGTTGTGGCAGTGTCATGCAGAGGGGTGTGGCAGTGTCATGCAGAGGGAGGTGTGGCAGTGTCATACAGAGGGGTGTGACAGTGTCATGCAGAGGGATGTGGCAATACCATGCAGAGGGAGGGGTGTGGCAGTGTCATGCAGAGGAGTGTGGCAGTGCCATGCAGAGGGAGGGGTGGCAGTGCCATGCAGAGGGAGGGGTGGCAGTGTCATGCAGAGGGTGTGTGGCAGTATCATGCAGAGGGGTGTGGCAGTGTCATGCAGAGGGGTGTGGCAGTATCATGCAGAGGGGTGTGGCAGTGTCATGCAGAGGGGTGTGGCAGTATCATGCAGAGGGGTGTGGCAGTATCATGCAGAGGGGTGTGGCAGTGTCATGCAGAGGGGTGTGGCAGTGTCATGCAGAGGGAGGGGTGCCAGTGCCATGCAGAGGGGTGTGGCAGTGTCATGCAGAGGGGTGTGGTAGGGTCATGCAGAGGGGTGTGGCAGTGTCATGCAGAGGGAGGGGTGGCAGTGTTATGCAGTGAGTGCAGTGGCCATCACTGAGCCCAGTTAGGCCAACATGTCAGACAGGTGACAGCGGATTCTCCAAAATAGTAGTTTACTTCTCTGTTACGTCACATACTCTTTCCACCAGGAGGACAGACACACTGGCGGTGTGCTGTGCTATTCGCCTGCCCTGTCACACTAAGGGCGCCTTTAGAACACGGAGACAACGTTCATATACTGGCACTATAATTATCTTATCCCTTGCACCCGCAGTGCTCTGTCAAACCACTGGCAACTTCTCCACACAGAACAGACACACACTGATCCGCGGGCACTGTGCTCTCTGCGTATACTACTGTGCTCTGTCACCTTACAGACGCCTTCAGAAGACAGACACACTGACCTGCGGGTAACTTTCTTCTGCACGCACTGTTGGCAGATTTTAGGGACACCCTCAACAGCAGTGTGTCAGCTGTATTCTCCTGTTTTTTTCCCTGTTTTTTCACGTTCTAAAAATCTTCAAAGCACAAAGAAGGAAATCACAGTAGTGTGGTATCACTATCAGTGTTCTTTCGCGTTCTACAAATCTTCAAAACATAAGGACAGCAAGAACAGTAGTCTGTTAGTTCTATTCTTCTGCTTTTATTGTTCCTTCATGTTCTAAAAAAAAAAACACCTTCAAAACACAAAGACAGAAATTAAAGTTGTCTGTTAGCAGTATTTTTTTTGCCTTTTCTGTTTTTTCACTGTCAAAAAATCTTCAAACCACAAAGACAGCAAAACAGAAGTCTTGTTAGCCGTCTCCTCTGCGTTTACATTTTTTTTCGCGTTCTATGAACCCTCAAAACACAAAGACAGCAATAACAGTAGCATGTTGGCTGTATTCCCCTGCTTTCACTGTTCATTCCCTGTCAAGGAATCTTCAGAACACAAAGACAGCAATAGTCTATGGACAGTGTTCTTTTGCTTTTACTGTTCTTCCGCTGTCAAGAAATCTTCAAAACACAAAAAAACAGCAATAGTCTGTTAGCTGTATTCTTAAGCTTGCACTGTTCTCTCACGTTCCAGGAACTTTGATAGCACAAAGACAGTAATAACAGCAGTCTGTTAGCAGTATTCTTCTGATCATAGTGCTTTTTACACGTTCTGGAAGCCTTTCCAACACTAAGACAGCACTAACACTTTTTTGACAGACACTAACACTTTTTTTTTCTTAGATGGATGGCTTAATGAAAAAAAGCAATTGCACTGCTTACTCTATCTACCATCTGGAAATAAAAGTTTGACTTTGACTTTGACTTTGACAGCAATCAAGTGCTGGCACTGTTTTCCCGGCACACGGTGCTGTGTCACGTGGAATATTGCTGAGAACACAAGAACCCCAGTTATATTGCTGGTAGCGTCACACCTTTGGGTGCATGTGGGGATTTTTATGGGCTTACTTATTCATACATTGAGTCATTCTGGTATCAGTCCCCTATGGGCAGATTGTTCTGACACATTGAAGATGCCTTCAGTAAAGAAACTCCGAACTCTTTTTAGTATCATTTTTTAATACATTGTACTAGCGTGGCTCCTGGTTACAGAAACTTCAACAGGACAGGGAAAAACATGGCTCTAGTATGCGGAGAATGTAGAAACGAAAATAAAAATGACAGCCGTAGGACAGAATGGAAGGACAGAAAGAAAGTTAAAGCTAATGAAAGAAGCGCCGCAAAAAAGAGGGACCCTAAAGAAAAGGGTTGAGGTTTGGGGTGTGAGAGGAAAAACTTTAGGTAAAAAATCAAAGAAATAGCAAAAACAAAAAAAGAGGGGGATGCAGGAGCAGCAGCAGCAGCAGCAGCGGGAAGAAGAATAGGGCAAGGAAGAGGAGGAGGAGGAGGAGGAGGAGGAAGAGGAGGAGGAGGAAAAGGAGGAGGAGGAGGAGGAGGAGGAGGAAAAGGAGGAGGAGGAGGAGGAGGAGGCATACAATTTTCCAAACAGGGCTGCAACGTGGGATGTGACAGCATTGCCTCTTTGTGTAGGACATTGTTTTCTTCTTTTACTTTGTTTCATGCACACACACACATACACACACACAAAGATAATTATATATACATATACATATATATATATATAAATATTTACATATATTTACATATACATAATAAATATATATATGAAATGGAAGGAGAGAGAGAGAGAGAGAGAGAGAGAGAGAGAGAGAGAGAGAGAGAGAGAGAGAGAGAGAGAGAGAGAGAGAGAGGAGAGAGAGAGAGATTGGTTAATTCTTATATATCGAGGATAATAGAATAAGCATTCATGTGCTTTTTTTCATCCAGTCCCCGTGTGTATGCAGTTTTGTAAATCTTATCTGTTCTCACCGGCACACAATGGCCTACTCTTACGAAAAGCGGAACAGGTTTTAACGTGTGCGCAAGATGTTCTGCGTGTGCGCAATGTGCGTGTGAGGTTTGTCTGGTCCTTGATGTCGAGGTTTTTC
>CM060332.1:32277252-32287252 GCA_030674155.1 Stramonita haemastoma
GGCTAGAAACCAAACATGGCTGTGAAACATGACACCCAACTAACTGAACATTAAATTCCAACATGTCTTGGCCCAATTTTCATAATAATCTTAACTTCATTTTACAGCCTACAAAGGCCAAACCTCTCTGGTCCACACAGAAACGGTCCTTGTTTGTGTTTTGAGAATACTCTGGTGCTTTTGTTCATTCCTTTGTGTCTTATCATCTGTGGAATGGTGGCAGTTTTTCTCTCTCTCACCAAATGTGAACAAAATCTGTACAATGTTTTCCTCCTCTGATGAGGGCTCATCCAGGAGCCGAAACTCGAGTCAGGTCAGGCCAAAGGCAGGGTTCTTACTCAGAAATGCCTACAATACTGCCGCTGAAAGACATTATTCCCTAGAACTTATTTTCATTTCATTTTTTTATATATAAATTTGAATCTTTGATAAGTCATTTTCAAAATGATTGAGAAGTTGGTACCTGCACTTGTCTTTCCTCACTGCTTTTTCCTCAATAATACTATGTTTTCCATCTGTTGTTGTTACTGAGCTTAACACCCTGTGGGGTCACTCAGATTGTGTACTGTATCTCACTCATCACGCCTGAGAATCGCTTTGAGATCATAATACCTCCACTTAACACTGTGGATGGAGCGTGACCCAGAATATAATTATTATTACTGTGTCTCACTCATCACACCTGAGAATCGCTTTGAGATCATAATACCTCCACTTAACACTGTGGAGCCTGACCCAAAATATACACTGTGTCTCACTCATCACACCTACCTGAGAATTGCTTTGAGATCATAATACCTCCACTTAACACTGTGGAGCCTGACCCAAAATATATACTGTGTCTCGCTCATCACACCTACCTGAGAATCTCTTTGAGATCATAATACCTCCACTTAACACTGTGGAGCCTGACCCAAAATATACACTGTGTCTCGCTCATCACACCTGAGAATCGCTTTGAGATCAAAACATCTCCTCAACACTCTGGTACGTGACCCAGAATATACACTGTGTCTCACTCATCACACCTACCTGAGAATTGCTTTGAGATCAAAACAACTCCTCAACACTCTTGTGCGTGACCCAGAATATACACTGTGTCTCACTCATCACGCCTGAGAATCGCTTTGAGATCATAATACCTCCACTTAACACTGTGGAGCCTGACCCAAAATATACGCTGTGTCTCACTCATCACGCCTGAGAATCGCTTTGAGATCATAATACCTCCACTTAACACTGAAGAGCGTGACCCAGAATATACATTGTGTCTCATTCATCACACCTGAGAATCGCTTTGAGATCATAATACCTCCACTTAACACTCTGGCTCGTGACCCAGAATATAATTATACTGTGTCTCACTCATCACGCCTGAGAATCGCTTTGAGATCATAATACCTCCACTTAACACAATGGCGCGTGACCCCGAATATATACTGTGTCTCACTCATCACGCCTGAGAATCGCTTTAAGATCAAAACATCTCCTCAACACTCTGGTGCATGACCCAGAATATATACTGCGTCTCACTCATCACGCCTGAGAATCGCTTTGAGATCATAATACGTCCACTTAACACTCTGGTGCGTGACCCAGAATATATACTGTGTCTCACTCATCACGCCTGAAGATTGCTTTAGGACCATGATATCTCCATTTAACACCCTGGTGCATGACCTTAATTATGTACATTATCCCATTTATAACACCTGAGAATTGTGTTGAGACATAATATCTCCACTAAACACTCTGGTGAGTGACCCAAAATATGTGTTTCGTTTCATTCTCTGTATCAGACGGTCACATCGAGGCGGTAGGTAAGAATGCGATGGATACATCTAAAATAAAGCCCCTAATTTTGTTCAGAACAGAAGCTTTTGCGTCTGGGGTGCGGAAAAGTTAAGAGCTAATGTGTCAGGTTTGTGGGAAAAAATGCACTGGAAAGGATCAGGAAGGAAGAAAAACAAACCCGCTTTCTTGCTTTGCAATTTGATTACGTTTTCAAATGTTTTCCTACTTCTCTGAACAGAACAGTGTGTGGGAGAAGGGAGGAGAAAGGGGAGGAGGGAGGTCATCTCTTTCTTCCGACTGGGTCAGATGTATTGTGCAAAATCAGATGGGGGTGGGGGGTGAATGCAGTTACCCTCCCTCCCCCCCTCCCCCCTATCCCACTGCAGCTGCAGAATAAAATTGTCTTTCTTTGGGCTCAGCTTGGCATTTGCAGATTGGACAATCTCCGTTTAATTTTATTTTTTGAAATGCAAATTGCTTCTGCTTCCTGGATTTTTTTTTCACTCTTGGAAAACGAATTTATCTCCGCTTTTGGTCAGGCTGTGTTAAACAGTTTGCTTAGAAAGTAACGTTTAGAATGTGCCCTTAAAGGCTTTTGTGTTAAATGAGTGTGTTTCTTTACTTATTCATGGATTCTCTCCTTGGTAGTTTTGTTTTTGTTGTTAGTGTAGCTTCTGCACCAAATACCACCTCTACAAATCCCTCGTGATATCTATCCTCCTATATGGCTGTGAATCATGGACTCTGACAGCAGAGTTAGAGACAAGAATCCAAGCATTCGAGAACAAGTGCCACAGAAGACTCCTCAAAATATCATACAAAGAACACAAGACCAATAACTATGTGAAAGAAGAAATCGAAAAGCGTGTGGGCCCCCAAGAGCCTTTGCTCTCCACCATAAAGAGGAGAAAGCTGATGTGGTTTGGTCACACCACAAGACACAACACCCTAGCAAAAACCATCTTGCAAGGAACAGTCAAGGGCAAGAGAAGAAGAGGCCGCCAAAAGAAATCATGGGTTGACAACATCAAAGACTGGACTGCCCAACCCCTGCAACGCCTCCTACTAGCCACACAGGATCGTGAAGCATGGAAAAAGATCTCCGTTGCGTCTTCTCTCATGTCCCCCCTACGTCCTTTGGGACATGGGACTGAGTGAGTGAGTGAGTGTTGTTATGGAGAAGCAACAGCATCAGCTTCAAAACAAAAGTTAAAATGTTCAGATCCCTGGTCATCTCCATCTTGCTCTACGGCTGCAAAAGTTGTACAATGACCGTTGAAACCACCAAGCGGATCCAGACGTTCGAGACAAAATGCTTCAGACGACTGCTTGAAAATTCCTGGAAGGATAGGAAAACAAACACCTATGTGCGAAGTCAAGTCGCTCTGATGGCTGGCCCTCAGGAACCCCTACTTGCCACTGTCAAGAAAAGGAAGCTGGCATGGTTCGGCCATGTCACACGCCACAACACCCTCCCCAAGACAGTCCTACAAGGAACGCTAGAAAGTGGCAGACGCCGAGGCAGACAAACCAAAAGCTGGACGGATAACATCAAGGAATGGACCCGCCTGGACAGTCCAACACTCATTCGGAAGGCGGAGGACAGGGCTGGATGGTGACGGCTGGCTGCAGAATCGTCTCTCATGTCTCCTCCACGACCATTCCGGTCGTAAGAAAGAAGAAGAAGTTAGTGGTGGTGGTGGTGGTGGTGTTAGTCAAAGTGGTGGTGGTGGTGATTATGGTTGTGATGATGGCGTGTTCTTTGTGTGGTTTTGTGAGTGAGATTTTGTTGTTGTTTGCTAATGCATACTTTTTCGTTTATATAAAAGTTACCCCTTGAAATCATTTTATTCTTCATCACTGTCCCTGTAGCCCAGTTGATGGTAAGTGTTGGTAGAATTGCTTTTGTCTTTAAGAATGTTTTAGTGTGTGTGTGTGTGTGTGTGTGTGTGTGTGTGTGTGTGTGTGTGTGTGTGTGTGTGTGTGTGTGTGTGTGTGTGTGTGTGTGTGCGTGTGTGAGTGTGTGAGTGTGTATATATAGTATGAAAGTGCTTTCAAACAAGTCAATTGTAAGGATCATATTAGGGCTGTTTGAAAACCAACATGATGGCATGTCTTTAACACACACACATGCACACACACACACACACACACACACACACACACACTCGCTCACTCACTCACTCACCCACTCACTCACACACACCCTTCACACACACACACACACACACACACACACACACACACACACACACACACACACACAGGGTGACGAGGGTGGCAAGACGTGTTGACTGGCAAGACGTGTTGAATTTGTGCTACTTGTTTATACAAAATTTGATAAGCTACAGGTTACTAATCCTTGCAAAATTTTGCAACCATTTTCCTAACTATCATGTGAACACAAAGGTATCAGTGTATTACTTCTGGAATCCAGGTACTGTTCATTATTAACATTTATAATATTTATATGAAATTATGAAGAAGTTTAATCCTGAAGTTTGTTCATCAATTTCGCAGGGAGTTGTGGAAGTAAACTGTGTTGTCTGCACGTGCAGTGTGTAGCAGCGTAAACCGTAAACTTGGTGTGCTGATTGACAGGTTTCGTTTGTGTTTTGAACTGTATAAGATGGATACCTGCTAGTTCCCTCCCCTGGTCCCCTGTCTGGGTTGACTTGCTTGACTGACAACATTAGCACAAAAAAAATGGTTTATGCATTTCACCATATTAATTTAGGTTGTAATGGATAACTCTTCCACTGTGAAGAACAAGAAACTGCAGCCTACATTAGACTGCTTTCAAAAAACTTTTACATGCTCTGATAAAGAAATAATTTCCTGGAGAAATGGTCTTTTTTATCGTTATGCATCAGTTGCCAACGATTTGGTGATAGTGGAAAAGCATGACTATGATCACTGTGATAATCCCATATCCCTTCCCATGTGGATCAAACAACCCACCCCTTCCTACCTGGCGAAATCAGTGATACGTGTTTTCCAAGATGATTCCAAGCACATTACCTTATCGCTGTATTTTACGCGTCAAAATACGGGGACATTACTGTGTCAGGGAATAGACTGTGAAAAATGGGATAAAGAAGAATGTGAAGTACTGAAACATGTAGTGACTGACTATTGTGTAAACGATGATGTGAATGCTTTCAAGGAGGCTCTGATTTCAGTTCCGCTAACTTTTCTGACAGGAGATGGTGACAACATTATGTTAAGTGCTCCTGTGTGTGATGAAAACGTTTCTTCTCCACAAGCCCCTTCCTTTCCTCTTGCTCTTGATCAGTTGCAAGATGAGGAAAGCATGTCGGACCACCGGAGCGACTTTTCCAATGAATCTCCAGTATCCAGTCCAGTAACAGCAATACAGATCAACACAAGTGAGAAAGACCATTTCTGCGATGTAGGAGCACAAATGTGTACTCCAAACTGGAATGAAAGTCCAACTCCTATTGTCACCATTGAAACAGCTACAAAGCAAAGAATAAAACCAACCCCTAAAGCAGTGAAGCTGGCAAAACGCCATCGTAGGCGTACACTGGGACCTTCCGAACATATGCAAAAAACATTAACTGAAAAACTACTCAATATCGAAACTAACCTTAACTTAATGTATAGCAGTCACTTAGAACATGAAGCTGACCTCTTGTCTCGGCTAGAAGATTTTAAAGTTTCGATCAAGAATGAACTGAAAGTCCATGTAGACCACAAGTTAGAAAGTATACACACTCTTTTCGATGACGTTAAGTCTGTTATCTTTGATACAGATAGAAAACTGAATAATCTGATCAAGGAAAATCAGTCATTGAAATCTGCATTGGGTACAGTCTTTTCTGAATTAAAACAAATAAAGCAGAAACCATGCCCCAAGAAAAATGTGGCAATCCAATGTGACATTAGCACAGACTGTGTAGTGCTAGTGACTCCTGCTGTGAAAGATCAAAGGGTGTATGATACAAATGACTCTCTTTTGTTACAGTCTCATCCACATCCCAAAGCTCAAGGTAAGGTTTCAGACCATTCCCTTACCTCAGAGGTCGGAGATGATGAAGACTGTGCAAGAGGGACTTCTAAGTCCTTACCTCAGATCGATGAGGAGACCACTGAAAAATTAGACGTGTCTACTGAAAACCGTTTCCAGGTTCTCTCTAATCTCAGTGAGGAACAAATCTCTTTGAGATGCAATACAAATGCCCTAACTCCTAACGCCAAATCTAAAGTAATTACTTCAGATCAAGAAAGTACACAACAACTGACCGACCCAAAACAAAAACATGACCAGACACTGAATAAACTGACCATTCCTTCTGACTGTTCATCTGTACTGATTGGTGACTCTGTTATCAGAAACATAGACCCTAAAAGACTAGAAACCTCTAGTGATCTGATATTCAAAATATGCATACCTGGTTTGACTCTTTCAAATACTACAAACTGGTTACGTACCTTAACTAAACATAAACAAGTAAAGACTGTCATTGTGCATGTTGGAGTTAATGACTGTCCAGGTGGACCCATTTCAATTGAGGATTGGAATGATCTTATTACTTCCTGTAAACAGTGTTTTCCTTCAGCCTCTATTGCTGTCAGTTCTATTCTCCCTGCTCGTGGCAGGCACCAGTTAAATAATACAATAAAACCTTCCAACAGAAATCTCTATACTGCTTGTACTCAAATGCAGATAGACTTGATTGACAATCAAAAAACCTTTGTGACTGACAATGGTGCTCCACGACAGGCCCTGTACAAGGATGCTGTCCACCCTAGCTTTAAGGGAACAGCTCGCTTGGCAGTAAATTTCAAAAAGTTCCTTCCCCAATCCTTACATCTTTACTCTGTTGACCAGACTGAAAATGAAAACCTTTCCATAGATCAACAATATACCCACCATAGCCGTCCTATTTTACCAACGAGCATAAGGGATAGAGACAAGAACTATCGTCCTGACCTTAGAGCTGGGCCAAGGACACACAGTAATCATAAAAAGCTGCTTCGGGTACCTCACATGGTGTCAACAGCTGACTTTCCCCCATTGCCCACACGTAACAATAGAATCCAGGATGATAGTAATCATCTAAAACAGGATTACATATATGACCAAAGACCTACAGAGGGTCGGGATGATGTTTCCAGGGACGTGTCAGTCCCATATCAAACCAGGCAGTCCCAGCCCAATGTACACTACAGTTTACCTTTCCCCATTCCTGCATTGCCCCAGCAGTCCCCCCCTCAGTTTACTTACTCTGGGCGCATGGTTCCTGAGGGGTCATATCCACAGTTTCTGGGTCCCTTTCACTATCCTCCTAACGCTTTTAACAGTTTTGGTCTTTACCAGAGGCAAACCAGCTTCCCTTCCAGTTACGCTGGATCAAGTTTTCACCATCCACCACAGGACCGCATCCCTGACGCAAGGAACTGGCTTTCTTCTGGTGCCCCAGGCCAGTGGACTCCGAGGATGATGAATTTGCCGCCACAGATGGTGCCTCATCAAGATCATCCACTGACTATATATTCTGAAGCCCATTAGAAGGAATTGTTGATTATTTGCGGGGGGGGGGGGGGGGGAGGGGGGGGGGGGAGGGGGAAGTAAAACATGTATCAGTACTTATTACTTGCTTGTTTTTGAACATGTTTTCTTGAATTGTGGTATCTTTCTTTTTTCTTATCTTTCTTCATTTATGTCGGGGATGGTGGAGTGGGCACTCGTGTGCTATTTTACATCCAGTCCCTGTGTATATGCACTTTTGTCAATCTTGTAGTGTGTTCACACCGGCACACGTGGCCTGCTCTTGCGAAGGGCGGAGCGGGATTTGACGTGTGCGCGGGGTGTTCTGCGTGCTTTCGGACGCGGGGCCCTCGGTTTGTGGTCTCATCCGAAGGACTTTGTGTTTATGAGCTATGTCAGCAGCATAAGTTTTCACAGACTGGGGACTACGTTTAATGAAATTTAAAAAATATATATATATATACTATTATAATAGTACTTTTTTCTGTCCTAAATTGTATTAAGTATTAAGTGAAGGGTTTATTAGATGTGCATCAGTTTGATGTTCTTGGTTCATTGATTTTTTTTTCTTTTTTTTTTTTTCTTCAGATTGTTCATTTTTGCTTGCTCAAAAAATTATATAGTATTCTATGTTGAAAAAACTGTGTGAGTCTTTTTTGAAATTGTTTTTGTGAGTAGCCATTCTTGGTTTTTTTCTCTTCATTATTACGTGGTGTGTGTGTATGTGTGTGAAAAATTGTTAATATTATTTTGTCATATGCTGATTATTGTATTTGTATATCTTTCTCCTTTGAATTTCCATTTTGTAATTCCCATTTTTGGATTCCTCACATTTAAAAGATTAGGAGTTCCAGACTAATTTTTCACTCAATATATGACATGTCTTTAACTTTGGACACCTGGCCGATGAAGCATGGTCTCCGTGTTGGCTATCTCAATATAAACAATGCTACTAATAAAATAGACGATATTGCAACCATTCTATATAATAATGATAATCCCTTTCATTTATTTTGCTGTGCCGAGTCTCGCCTTTCTTCAAAATTTACCGATGCAGACATTAGCATACCAGGGTACCAAATCCTTCGTCTAGATCCTGATAAACCCAAAACCACTGGTTTACTTACATATTTTGCATCTTCTCTAAATTGTAAAAGACTCCACAATTTCGATGTTTATGATATTGAATCAATTTGGATAGAAATTAAACTGCAGCGCAATAGACCTCTCTTGATAGGCTTTGTATACCGAAATCCATCAGAATCTACAGTGTGGATAGATAAATTTAATTCCCTTATGGATGAAGTGATACTTTTGAACCATGAAACCGTTATTCTTGGAGACTTTAACATAGATTTATTAAAACCAAAATCTAAATGGTACCATAACTACACATTGCATGGACTTGAACAGTTAATTGACAAACCAACGCGAGTAACTAACAACACTGCAACATTGATAGATCATATATATACTAACACGAAACAACATATAGTCGAAGTTTGTGCTCCATCATGTGGGAGTAGCGATCATAATCCAGTTTGTTTTACCTGGTTCAAAAATCGAATAAAAATTCCTAAGGTAGGACATAAAACAATTTATTACAGAAGATTTAAAAACTTTAATGAGAGTGATTTTGTTTCTGACCTGTTAAATTCACCATTAAACCATGTATATCAAATAAGAGATCCCAATGAAGCTGTTGAATTTTGGATTAATACATTTATTTTAGTTTACAATAAACATGCACCCTTCATAAGGAAAAGAGTTAAGGATGTAATAAAACCACCTTGGATAACAAAAGATATTGAATCTGAAATACATTATAGAAACTATTTAAAAACTCATGGGACAAAAGAGCAATATAAACACCAAAGAAATAAAGTTAATTCAATTAAACGCCGATCAAAGCGAAACTACCTTCAAAAGATGTTGGTGTCAGCAAATGATTCTCGCCAAGTCTGGAAAGCTATAAATTTATTAACAAACAAACGTGTATCCAAAAGTCAACATGCCATTAAAGACATATCAGCAGATGAATTAAACTGTCATTTTTCAAATGTTGCAGATAAAGTTATATTATATGACAGATCAAGAGATAACGATCTTCATTATTTAAAACAGTACATGGAGTCAAAACCAATTAACTTTCCTTTCTACCTACCACCAATGACTATTCTTGATGTACTCGAAAGCTTAGTTCTAAAAAAGAAGTCAAGAACTCGTGATTTAGATGACTTAGATGCGAAAATATTAAATCTTTCAAGCCCGTTGATTTTCGACTCACTTACCTACCTATACAATTTGTGCATTGAAAAAAATTGCTTCCCTTACAAACTGAAGCAAGCTAAAGTTATACCTGTTTACAAGTCGGGTGATTCCTCTTCTCCGTCAAATTACAGACCGATTTCCATTTTGTCTGTCTTATCTAAGCCTGTTGAAAAGCATTTACAAAAATCCATATATTCTTACTTTACTAATAACAAACTTATGAGTGAAAGTCAGTCTGGGTTTAGAAAAAACTATTCCTGTCATACAGCTCTTATCCAACTCACTGACAATGTCTTGCATAATATAAATGAAAATAAATTTACTGGTCTTCTTTTTGTTGATTTCGAGAAGGCTTTTGATGTCATTAACCACTCTTTATTATTGCGTAAATTATACTTGTACAAGCTAACACCAGAAATT
>CM060332.1:32292252-32294752 GCA_030674155.1 Stramonita haemastoma
GTGCCCTTGGAAAAGGCACTTTACGGCTATTTTCTCACCCCACCCAGGTGTAAAAGGGGTACCACCCTTGTGTTGGGGGTTAACCCTGCGATAGACTGGCGTCCTATCCAGGGGGGAGTCTATGACTCTCAGTCGCTTAACGCCACAGAAACCTGGATAAGCACCGGCCTGATGAGCCTTAGGATCGGGACAGACTTTAACTTTTTAACACCAACCTAGAAAGCGAAAACTCCGGTTTCGAAGCATGTGGTAGTTTGATCCCCGTTTGTGCCTGAAACTTTTCCCCGCCATCCACTAGACCGTCAGTAGTGGTCTGGGTGCTAGTCTTTGGGATGAGACGATAAACCGAGGCCGTGTGTGCAACACGAATTTAACCCACGAAAAAAAACAAACCCACAGCAACATGAGAGTTGTCCCTGGCAAACTTTTGTAGAAAAAAGCCATGCTAGTAGGAAACCAAATGAATATGTTTTTTATTTATTCATTCATTTATTTATTTATTCTTTTATTGCGAGGATAATGAAATAAGCACTTATGTGCTTTTTTACATCCAATCCCCGTGTATATGCAGTTTTGTAAATCTTCGTCATCTGTTCCCATCAGCACACAATGGCCTACTCTTACAAAAAGCAGAACAGGATTTAACCTGGGCAAAAGATGTTCTGCGTGCGTTCGCACAAGGGGGCTCGGTTTATAGTCTCATCCAAAGGACTTTTGGGGAGAGCGGAGTCAGCACTGATGTTAACTCTAGGGGGGGAAATCCCCCTCGAACGGGAATCGAACCCAAATTGCGTCGTCAAATTGCGAGCGCAATGTTCTTACCACTAGGCTATCCCTCCTCCATGCAGACAGGAAAAGAAAAAAAAAGGGTGGCGATGCTCTTATGGCGAAACACTTTCACTGAGGACAGCAGCCCGAATTTCATGCAGAGATATCTGCCGTGACTTTAAGTGGTATACAACACAATACAGTACAGTATAAAATGATATGATACAACACAATACAAAAAACACACAATAAAATACAAAATACTACGGTGCAGTACAATACAACACAACACAGTACATTACAATACAACACAATACAGTACATTACAATACAACACAAAACAGTACATTGCAATACAACACAATACAGCACATTACAATACAACACAATACAATACAGTACATTACAATACAACACAATACAGTACATTACAATACAACACAATGCAGTACATTACAATACAACACAAGACAGTACATTACAATACAACACACTACATTACAACACAATACAACACAATACAGCACTAACTGAAAGAAAGAAGCCGTTTTAAGACTTGACGGTGTCACCGGGAGTGTTTGCACTGTAAGTAGCTCTGGATGATAAATCTGATACCAGACACTGCTGGAACTAGTTGTGTCCAATGACGGACGAGGAGTACTGAAGGGGGTGTGTGTGTGTGTGGGTGTGTGTGTGGGGGGGTGGGGGTGGGGGGGTACCCCTACAGCAGCAGCATAGCGTAGTAAAAGACATGTGCCACAGTTTGTCATAAAAAAAATGATGACACTAAGAAACAGTTGTGTTATATTCAGTACTAGAATACGTCATGTATACTCAACACAAAAATTCCCCAAAGTTGGAATGTGGTTTCCAAAATGCGCGGAAAAAACGATCGCCTACGCAAAAATCTCACCATTGGTAAACATTGGAACTACAGCCGAAGAACCCCCCCTCCCAACAAAATACACCATGGCTACACACACACACACACACACACACACACAACACACACACACACACACACACACACACACACACACACACACACACACACACAGGATAACCGGGCCTTTTCCGCTCGATCACTTGCAAGCAGCAGGCTGCTGTAAAGCTTTCCCAAGTTGGTGCACAACCTTGTTCATTCATCTTAGGCTCTTCACATGAATCTACGTCCATTTGTGTGTTAACAGCACCTTTTCTAGGGAGCGTAGATAGAGTAGTGTAGGCATCCGTCAGTCTCAGAAGACTATAGAGTTGCGCTCTAGGCTCTAGAGCGCAAATCCTAGGTAAGTAAGTATGGGGGGCAAGCTGTTACTCATACAGCAGACCCCCCCCCCACCCCCCTATCTCTCCACGCCACTGGAATGGTCCACAGGAAAGGCAATCGCCGATACGAATGGTTCCAGTGCCGTCGCAGGAGCCGCCAGAACGTTGTTATATACAGCCCCGAATCACCCTGGGAACTCCAACTCTCTGATTTTTTCCCCCCTAGGGATGGTGTCTGAACATGACACCTGTGTGCAAAGGTTTCAGCTTTGCAATGGTGTAAATGCAGATTATATATATGACGAATGTAAGTTACTCATCTATGGTGTTTTTTTTTAAATGACGCAAAACTTTCCAGAGGTGCTTACTTTTGTGTTGCGTGATGGTATGTCGAGTGAGAAGTTACAATGCGTGCTTATTTCAGTCAAGATCAATGGAAGTACTTTGTAAATGTGTGTGTGTGTGT
>CM060332.1:32297252-32302252 GCA_030674155.1 Stramonita haemastoma
TTGAAAAATAAAGATTATTCAAAGATTCTCTCTCTCTCTCTCTCTCTCCCCTCTCTCTCTCTCTCTCTCTCTCTCTCTCTCTCTCTCTCTCTCTCTCTCTCTCTCTCTCTCTCTCTCTCTCTCTTCGTTTCTTTCTATATGCTTTCTTTCTTTATTTGTTCTCTTCTCTTTCTCTCTTTAATCAGAAGCGTACAGTAAGCACGAAACCCCTTTCAAGTTGCAGAAGAAGGGGAAGGGGAGGGGGGAGGGTTAAATGCGTGGAATGGGAAGGGGAGGGGAATGATTGCCAAATAGAGTTTGGAAAAGTAGGAGGATAATTATAAGGGAAGGGAGAAGCGGGAATCAGAGTCGATAGGGAAACCTTAATCACACTTTTACTGCCTACTGCCCAGAAAATGAGTTTGAGAGCTGTAAAGCCAACATAGTGTCATTTGTACGATAGCTGATAGGAAGAGTAAGGAAAAGGGCAATGATATCAATACGATTCTTGATAAAGAAGAGAGAGGAGAGGAGAGAGGAGAGAGAGAGAGAGAGAGAGAGAGAGAGAGAGAGAGAGAGAGAGAGAGAGAGAGGAGAGAGAGAGAGAAGAGAGAGAGAGAGGAGAGAAGAAAGAGAGAGAGAGGACTGAGAGAGAAAGAGAGAGAAAGAGAGAGAAAGAGAGAAGAAAAGGGGGATGGGGGTAGGGAAGGAAAAATCTGTATTTTTTATGGGTGACAGATAATCATTCATATTTTTTTTATCTGGCCCTTTCCTTGATTAGGAACAATCAAAACAAAAACAACCCCCTTAAAAATAACAGCAAAAACAAACCAACGAACCAAACAAACAAAACCCCAAACAAACTAAACCAAAAACTTATAGTAGTAACCCCTTCCCCTGTAAAAAACACCATCATGAACAGCAAATATACAAAAAATATAAACAAATATACATAAGTACATATATAGATATGTGTTTTTTTACACACACATTTATATATCTATATATCTACATATGCACATATCTATATACATATATACACACATATACATGCATGCACACACACACACACAGATACACACACACACACACACACACACACACACACGAACACGTGCACGCATATGCACACACTTATTCTCATGGCAAAACAAGTTTTACAAAAAAAATAAAAGATCATCATAATATTCTCAAAATCAAAACTAATGCAATATAAAAAAGAGTACACAATCAAACGATGGACACCATCATCTTTTCCATTGTCTTGTTCTCATTCCTATCAACAGCAGTCACTGCTCATGTCGGCGGCTATGTAGCTATGATACATGAACCTGATAAAGCATTACACTGTGGCCACACATTGCATTCCAGACAACTACAGCACGGCACTCCCCCTCCACCTCAGACAATGTTTGTCTGTCACCAAGCTCCTACTACCTATATCCCTGTAAAGTGAAACAGAACTGACGTCTGCTGTCCACCCCCAGACATTCCCCAGAACCCCACTTCAGTCATCACCGCCAACGCTACATACAGCCTGCTGTGTCAGACAAGGAGCTATGCCGGTGAAGATACACCCATGTATAGTAGAGAGGGAGTCTGAAGTGAGAGGAGGGAATAATAGTCTCTCTGGTGAAAAAAAACAGCCCTGTAGTGTTTCCATTCCTTCATAAAACTGTAGGATATATTGGAAAGGGGAGACAGGGGGGGGGGGGGGGGGGGGGAGGGGGGGGAGGCGGGGCGAGATTTAAATATGTGCTGGAAATAAAAAGTACCCTTTAGGAATATCTCTGGGGCCAGTACAAAGGGAAGCCAGCGAAACAAACACTGTTTCTTTACATAAAATAGTCTGAAAATGAGATAACCTTTTTGACTTTTGCACAAGCAGGAACTAAATGAAAATCATGAATCAAAATTTGTATGAGTTGCATACACACACACACACACACACACACACACACACACACACACACACACACACACACGCGCGCGCGCGCGCGCGCGCGCGTGCGCACACACACACACACACGCACACACACACACATACACACATACACACACACACACACACACACACACACACCCTCCGTTTCATTTCTAACATTATTATTATTATTCCGCACATAATCTTCATTACCATAACTCTAATAATGACTATGTTTTTGTGCGCGAAAAACGATATCCACACACCACAACATGAAAAGAATTAAAAAAATATGTAAACCCATTTTCTCAAGGAAGCAAGCAAGACCTGTTTTAGGGAAGGCATCATCCTCTCACTCTTTTCTCTCTTCCTTCCTTCTTTTCTTTTTTTACTGATGTTTTTCCCCCATTCTTTATTCGCTTTGCTCTTTCTTCTTTCCTTCTGTTCTTTCTTCGTTTCTTTCCATACCAAGCCTTCTTTTACTCTCTCTCTCTCTCTCTTCTCTCTCTCTCTTCTCTCTCTCTCTCTTCTCTCTCTCTCTCTCTCTCTCTCTCTCTCTCTCCAAAAGTCCTTCGGATGAGACTTTAAACCGAGGCCCCGTGTGCGAACGCACGCAGAAACATCTTGCGCACACGTTAAATCCTGTTCGCTTTTCGTAAGAGTAGGCCAATCGTGTGCCGTGGAACAGATGACATGATTTACAAAACTGCATACACACGGGGACCGGATGAAAAAAAGCATATGATTGCTTATTCTGTTATCCTCGATATAAAAGAATAAATAAATAAATAAATCTCTCTCTCTCTCTCTCTCTCTCTCTCTCTCTCTCTCTCTCTCTCTCTCTCTCTCTCTCTCTCTCTCTCTCTCTCTCTCTCTCTCTCTCTCTCTCTCTTCTTCTTCTTCTTTTTCTTCATCTTGTTCTTCTTCTTCTTCTTCTTCTTCTTCTTCTTCTTCTTCTTCTTCTTTCTTTCTTTCTTTCTTTCTTTCTTTCTCTGTAACTTTTTCTTTCATGGACAACTTTCATGGTCCAAAAATTGTTCTACCCCCCCCCCCCTCACTCACCTAATCAAAGTTGGAACAAGCATGAATACAAGTGATCCTGATAATGCTTGATGTACAGCCTCTTAAATGGCATCACATGTGCACAATCTTTCCACCCAATAGCAATCACTGATCTTTGGTTCTGTTATAAAAATGGGATTTTCTACTGCACAGATACAACTTTATAATGAGAACAACAACAATGTATAGAATTTCTACTCTGCTGGACCTTGTAAAAGCAAACACATCAAAGCGCTAGCATTTAAAATTATGCATGCGCTCGCGACTGTTCATAACCGCAGTGCAATAGCACTGATACAACAACACAATAGTAACTTAACTCTGTCCTTCATGGCAAAGATAGGGGGGCGGGGGGGCAAGCCAATTGGGGGTAAAAGAGACTTTGTTATGTACTTCGCTTGAGATGACAGCGTCCCATCAACCATTGCTGGTGAGACGTCTAGCACCATTGACCAGTCTGGAGTGAAGTATCACTGACGCCAAGCAGCGTCCAAGCCCTACCGAAGAATCCACTTCAGACACGCTATCACTCTTTCTGTGAAGGAATGCACAATTAAGTGTAAGGGTTGAAGGCTTGCAGATGACGGGAAAGAATCCCAAAAGGAGTGTCTCAATTATTCAAAACCTAAAAAAAAAATCATCGTGGTAGTTTTCTGGGCTATCGAGCTAAAAATGGTTAATGCTGTTTCCTGTTTTGTTATGCAAAGAAGAGTACAGAATACTAATGAGGAAAACTGGGGGGTGGCGAGGGGATATGGGCTGTGGCACAAATATCCATTTTCATAAGAACAGTGATAAGCATGCTGCTTGTGATATGCCAGCGCACGTGCACAAACGCACACAAATATCAGTATCAATATATATATATATATATATATATATATATATATATATATATATATATATATATATATATGTATATATATATATATGTGTGTGTGTGTGTGTATCTATATATCTATATATAAATTATACAGTTAAACTAACATAACTATGTTTATGACAGTTTTGAGCAAATACTCTAAAACGTCTGCCAGCTAAAACATGGGAAATATTTAGAACGTAGTATGTTATTACTACACAACGAAAGATCGAGGTTTGAAAATCAAACTGTCAAAATAGAGAGATTGATCAATTGATTGTCTGTTTGATTAATTAATAATCTTTATGTTCGTGGTCAATTTTTTTATATTTGGCTCGGAGAGAGAGAGAGAAGAGAGAAGAGAGAGAGGAGAGGAGAGAGAGAGGAGAGAGAGAGAGAGAGAGAGAGAGAGAGAGAGAGAGAGAGAGAGAGGAGAGGAGAGGGGAAGAGAGAGAGAGAGAGAGAGGAGAGAGAGAGAGAGAGAGAGAGAGAGAGAGAGAGAGAGAGAGAGAGGAGAGAGAGAGAGAGAGAGGAGAGAGAGAGAGAGAGGAGAGATGGGAGGAGAGAGAGAGAGAGAGGAGGAGAGGAGAGAGAGAGAGAGAGAGAGAGAGAGAGAGAGAGGAGAGAGAGAGAGAGAGAGAGAGAGAGAGAGAGAGAGAGAGAGAGAGAGACACTGAACACTGAACATTTTAATTGTACTTCGGCCTTGGGCCACAATACAAATGAAAGGGATGAAGGGGAATAGTTATGTATAAACAAAAAATTCCAATCAACTGTCCAGTAATGCAACACATTCAAATATATTACATACGACTAAGAACATCCACCTCAACACAATTATACCTGAAGTGATCACCGTTATCATCATCATCAACGCAGTCACTGCATGACTAGAATCGTTGTCGTTATCATCCTCCTCCTCACAGTCATGACTAAAGAGCCTCATCGCTATCGGTAATTACAGGTACACCACCATTATCTTCATCACCCTCAACATCATGTTTATGCTATAAGTTAACTCTCATAAACTTAAAATCACTGTCTCTTCTCAAGTTGCATCAGTATAAACATGACACTTTCCAACAAATCTTATTTTACAATGCAATAACCAAAATATACACACACCCACACACACGTGTGCGCGAGCGCGCGGACACACACACACACACACAC
>CM060332.1:32314752-32327252 GCA_030674155.1 Stramonita haemastoma
CCCCGTTAGGACCCAAAACTTTTTCCCCATCCATTAGACCCTGAGTGGTGGTCTGGGCGCTAGTCTTTCGGATGAGACGATAAACCGAGGTCCCGTGTGTTACACATCACTATTTAGCGCACGTAAAAGAACCCACGGCAACAAGGGGGTTGTCCCTGGCAAAATTCTGTAGAAAGAAGCCACTCTGATAGGGAAACAAATACACTTGCATGCAGGAAAAAGAAAAAAAAATGGGTAGGCGCTGCACATGTGGCGACGCGCTCTCCCCGGGGAGAGCAGCCCGAATTTCACGCAGAGAAATCTGCGTGACATAAAGTGGTACAAAATACAAAATACAAATACAAAATACAAAACTGCATACATGTATGCAAAAAATGTAAATGTTTTTATTTATAAAAAAAAAAGCGCACAGGTGCTAATCCCATAATCCTGGAAATTAAATAATGAATAAATAAATAAATAAATAAATAATTAGATAAATAGATAAATAAATAAATTAATCAATAAATGAAAGTCCTTCAGAGAAGACTGTGAACCAAAGTGCCGCGTTCGTGTGAAGGCAGCTGAAAACGTCATTGTTTTCTTCTTGTCTCTGTTAAGTAGTGTGCGTACGCGCGCACGTGTTTGTGTGTGTGTGTGTGTGTGTGTGTGTGTGTGTGTGTGTGTGTGTGTGTGTGTGTGTGTGTGTGTGTGTGTGTGTGTGTGTGTGTGTGTTGTGTGCACGTGCATGTGTGTGTACATTCGAACTTGCTAAAACTGTTAATTGTCATTGATTGCTTGTGTGTTGTATAGGTCGAATGCAAGTGCTTTGATTTTGTGTGTGTGTGTGTGTGTGTGTGTGTGTGTGTGTGTGTGTGTGTGTGTGTGTGGTGTGTGTGTGTGTGTGTGTGTGTGTGTGTGTGTGTGTGTGTGTGTGTGTGTGCAAAATTCGCGCTATATAAAATCCATGTATTATCAGTAGACAACCTCCAAAGTGAAGTGTCGTCCGCAGTAGTAGGAAATAATCATCAGCGGTTAACGGCAGTCCTGGTGAAGATGATGGTCTTAACAACAGCAACAAAAACAACCGACAACAATAACCAAAAATGAAAGCCCAGCAAACAACCCCCCCCCCCCCCCCCCCCCCCCCCCCCCCCCACACATACACACATACACCACCAAAACAATCACCCTCCACCCCACCCACCTACATTCTGAAGACAGAGCCCAAATGTGACAAATCATTGTGAGCACAAGGGTAAGGAGGGGGGGGGGGGGGGGGGAGGAAAATGACAGGTTGTGCAATCATACCCAGCCTTTCATTATGGGGCTGTCACCTGCCTGCCTGCCTGCCTGCCTGTCTGCCTGCCTGCATGCAGGCTTCAGCAGAGGGAGGGATGGCAGGAAGGGAAGGCCACAGGGAAGTGCCTCTAGTGAAGGCACTATTATCACAGGGCATGTCAATGGCCATCCCTGACACCCCACTGTCCCTTGCTCTTTGCTGAGGTGTCAGCCAGTCCAGGATGAGGAAAACATGATCTATTCAGGATATAAAAAAAACCGTTTTCAGAATGAAATTTTTTTTTATCAATATAAAAAAAGAGAAGAAAGCAATAAACACAAAAAAGCAAACTCTTATTTTCTTTAATTATTTTGGGGGAAAAATCCTTATTTCTATGATCAGTAGTTATCAAGAGAAACTCTTTCTATAGACCTGTCATTTGTGGGAAAAACTCTTTCTAAAGATCTGTCACTGGTAGGAAAAACATTTCCTACTGACCTGGCATTGGTGGGAAATCTCTTCCTATAGATCTGTCATTGTTAGGAAAAAAAACACCCTCTTCTTATAGATCTGCCATTTTCAAGAAAAACTCTTCCTATAGATCTGTCACTGGTAGGCAAAACTCTTCCTATAGATCTGTCATTGTTAAAAAAAAAATAGCCCCCTCCCTAAAGATTTGTAATTGTTAGGAAAAACTATTCCTATAGATGTGCCACTGGTAGGAAAAACTATTCCTATAGATCTGCCACTGGTAGGAAAAACTATTTCTATAGATCTGCCATTGGTAGGAAAAACATTTTATGTCTGCCATGTAGGAAAAATCCTATGTGCCACTGGTAGGAAAAACTATTTATAGTCGCCATGTAGAAAATAGATAGTTGCCACTGGAAGGAAAAACTATTTCTATAGATCTGCCACTGGAGAAATATTTCTATAGATTGCCCTGGAAGGAAAAACTATTCCTATAGATCTGCCACTGGTAGGAAAAACTCTTTCTATAGATCTGCCACTGGTAGGAAAAACTATTCTATAGATCTGCCACTGGAAGGAAAAACTATTTCTATAGATCTGCCACTGGTAGGAAAAACTATTCCTATAGATCTGCCACTGGAAGGAAAAACTATTTCTATAGATCTGCCACTGGTAGGAAAAACTCTTTCTATAGATCTGTCACTGGTAGGAAAAACTCTTTCTATAGATCTGTCACTGGTAGGCAAAACTCTTTCTATAGATCTGTCATGGTAGGAAAAACTCTTCCTCTAGATCTGTCACTTGTAGGCAAAACTCTTCCTATATATCTGTCATTGTCAGAAAAAACTCTTCCTATGGACATGCTAATTTAAAACTACCACTTCATTGTCAATAAAAGAAAATGAACATGGATTGTTAAAAAAAATAATCAAAATACACCCAAGCAAATGATATGTGTCAACACTGACACACTCCCAATGTTCTAGCCTCTGAAGAAGTTCACACTGTTATATAATGCTTTTGATATAGATTGGGGTTTGATCCCCTAAATTCTACTTACACCACTGGTGCACTCAAAGACATTTATTAAAAGATATTTGCTAGACTGGTTCAATTAGTGGCTGGATTGTTGTACCTCTTAAGTAGATTACTTCGTATACCCTGTACATCTAAGATATGAATCAAATAACTAATAACTTGACATGCAACATGGATCCCCACGGATATCTTCCGAATTCTGTTAAGTGTTGGCGGATTTATTGATTTTGAATGTAAACCCAACATCAATTGACAAAATCTCATATGCATTTTTTTCATGAGGATATTTTGAAGAAAGACAGTTTCGGAAGAAATCAGATTTAAGTCGGAGTTAAATGAGATAGGTATCTTATTTTCAACCTATGGAAACCAAATTTCAACCTCATATGTTGCTAAAGGCATAATCAATGAATCCAAAAGCTGCAGCATTGTATTGCAACAAATATTCTGTACTCTGTTGACATATCTCAGTGAATGTACTGCTTTAGTTGCCTCTTTTGCTAAATGTTCCTAGGCAAAGTAAAATTTTTGCTTCCGTTTTATGAAATACTACACCCAAGTATTTGAACTATCAATAGTTTGGATTATATGATTATTGATCAATGGTTTGGATTGTATGATTATCTACCTTGAATTGAAGAGGTACTTTTGGGTCTGTGTGAGTGGACATTACACTTTTGGCTTTTCCGTGTTGATATTTAGTCCCAAGTTAAGTTTTACAATATATGCTGAGGTATTTAATTTCTTCTTTTTTTTAATCTTTACTTCCTAGTAGATAGAATTACAAAGTCATCAGCGTATAACAGGCAAGAAATAACATTTGTTTTGTCATTATTCATGAACAGTGAGTCTATATCATCTGTACAACTTGGACGATCATTTACAAATACTTTAAATAAAGCAGGACTAGGTACATTTTCTTGTAGTACACCTTTTTGAATTGATATTTGAGAAGAAAAAAACATCGAGTTCTGGTACAGACTGTGGCATTGTTGTACATATTTTGGATTCTTCTATGACAGTTTCACTATATACCTGAACAGTTCATTTTCAACAGAAGACCCTCATGCCAGACTGAGTCAAAAGCTTTCTGAAAGTCAACAAAGCGGCAATAAAGACGATTCTTTCAAGATTTTAAAAGTTATTTATTATTTTCTTTAGCATCATAATGTGATCCAAATGTTCTACATAATTTCTGGAAGCCTGCTTGTTTATGTAATATCAACCTGTTGTCTTCCAAGAAATTTGATATGCAATTGTTTAACATCTGACTAAAAAAGAAAAAGAAGGCTGCTAAGGGAATCATTTAGTGTGGATAATGGGTGAACAAATTACTATTTTCCTTGAGTCTGGATAAATACCTGAACTGATGATCAGCTGAAACAAAATTTTGACTCTGTGTGTGTGTGTGTGTGTGTGTGTGTGTGTGTGTGTGTGTGTGTGTGTGTGTGTGTGTTGTGTTGTGTGTGTGTGTGTGTGTGTGTGCATGTGTGTGTGCGTGTGTGTGGAGCGCGTGTGTGCGTGCATGTATGCGTGTCTGCGTGTGTGTGAGTGCGTGCGAGCCTGCGTGCCTGCGCACGCGCGCGCGCGCGCGTGTGTGTGTGTGTGTAGATGGAGGTTCAATTGGAAAGGCAGGCTGAGAAGAAGAGGGTCAGTGGGAAGAGGGAGTAGGGGGCAGTGAGGAGAGCCAGGGTGGTCAGTTGTGCTGTGCTGCAGGCCCATGGTTTATAAAGGCTGGTATGAGAGGGAGAGGATACCAAGCTAAATGTAGAGCTACAAAGCGCAGCATGTAAATACAAAAGGTGCTGACTTCCGGAGTCTCCCGTTGCCTGCCTGCTACGCATTGCTTTACACGATCCCCGCCCTGTCTACAACATTGCGTCTCTGCATCATTGCCTTTGGTTTTGGGGTTGTTGGGTTTTTTTAACTTTTTTTTATATTTTTATTTATTTTATTATTATTAATTATGATTATAATCCACGACTAGGGCGGGGGGTGGGGGTGGGTGGGCAGAATGTAAAAAAGTACACCTGTGCTAATTCTTTTTTTTTTTTTTTAAAGAAAAGACTAAATTTCTTCTCTCTCTCTCTCTCTCTCTCTCTCTCTCTCTCTCTCTCTCTCTCTCTCTCTCTCTCTCTCTCTCTCTCACTCACACACACACACACACACACACACACACACACCACACACACACACACACACACCACACACACACACACATCGTGTGTCCCTGTTTCTTGTATCTTCTTTCTCCAGTCCCATTTTCTTTCATACCTGTGCTTTCAACCTGAAGTCCATAACCCAGTTTGTACTCTGACAAAATGGGCATTCAACAAACAGGTTTAAAAAAAAACAACAACACCAACCAGCCAGAAAAAAATGTCATCCAGATGGGGCCTGTCCCTCCCATCCCCTCCCCCTCCTGACTCTTAGTTTTCTCCCAGGCATAATGTATGCTCTGAGTATATTTATAAACTAAACCACAGGCGTATGTATTTAATTTCGCTTCTGGAGAAGGGGTCCAGCTCATGTGGCTTGTGAACTGGACCCCCTTCCCTCTCCCACCCACACACACGCCAGGCTTGCATGCTCACATACACACATACAAATGCAATTACGCACACACAAAAAATGCATGTGCACATGTAGGCTACACACCCATATACCCACAAGGTAATTATGTGTGTGTTTCCCCGGCAAGGCGATTTCCTTCTATGTCCTTTAAGGTGAAATCAGTCAGTCACAGTCAACCTGATGCCATGATTTGAACAACAGCAACAATATTGTATGCATGGATCCCCTTTTCTTTGATGTTTGTAAAACATTGGCAAGATCTGACAATAGCCCCACACAGAAAGACAAACCTTGCAGAAGTCGGTTTTGGCCAGTCAACTTTTGCACTGATATGATGCACACATTCAACCCCCCAAACTTTGCAACCAAGAAATCATAAAGAACAAAAAAACAAAAACAAAACAGGGATGTAAATGTAGAAGTGTAATCCACATCCTAGTAGGCATCCTTGGGAATTTTCCACAAGAGAAAAGTTCTTATATAATTCAAGTGGCCCACACACTGCGCGGGACGAGCCTGTAGAGCAGGAAGTATTCTGTCTACTGGCTATTTAATACACAGCGAAAAAGTTTGATCTAACAGAGATATGTCTTCTGTAAAGAAGTGGCCCTGTGCTCACTGACCATGGACTGGACGTGTGTAGCAACGGTCTGTCTCTGGCTCTGGGCAGTTAGCTTTATGGTACAGGGACAGAATTACGGTAAGTCACTGCTCCTGTCAGTCTCTACCTTTACATGCCTGTGCTGTCTTCAGGATGAAGTATTTCTTTCTTGTCTTTAGTGACTCGAGCACACTTACACTTTTGTGTGTGTGTGTGTGTGTGTGTGTGTGTGTGTGTGTGTGTGTGTGTGTGTGTGTGTGTGCGTGCACGCGCGTGGTTGTGTGTATGTGTGAATGTGTGTGCGTGCACATGTATTTGTGTTCATACATATAAGTGTGTGTGTGTGTGTGTGTGTGTGTGTGTGTGTGTGTGTGTGTGTGTGTCTGTCTGTCTGTCTGTCTGTTGGAGGAGGAGATGGATGGGTTGGGATGAGCACATAGTGTGTGTGTGTGTGTGTGTGTGTGTGTGTGTGTGTGTGTGTGTGTGTGTTACGCGTGCGCGCGCGCACGCGCGCGTATATGTGTGTGTGTGTATTTTTTCTTTTATATCGAGGATAATGGAATAAGCACTCGTGTGTTTTTGTACATCCAGCCCCCGTGTGTATGCTGTTTTGTAAATCTTGTCATCTGTTCCCACCAGCACACAATGGCCTACTCTCACAAAATGCGGAACAGGATTTAACGTGTGCGCAAGATTTTCTGCGTGCATTCGCACACGGGGCCTCGGTTTATAGTCTCATCCGAAGGACTTTTGGGGAGAGTGGAGTCAGCACTGATTTTAACTCCAGGGGAAAAATCCCCTAGATTATGTATGTATGTATGTATGTATGTATGTATGTATGTATGTATGTATGTATGTATGTATGTATGTATGTATGTATGTATGTATGTACTGTATTATATTATTATATATATATATATATATATATATATATATAATATTGTGTGTGTGTGTTGTGTGTGTGTGTGTGTGTGTGTGTGTGTGTGTGTGTGTGTGTGTGTGTGTGTGTGTGTGTGTGTGTGTGTGTGTGTGTGTTCAATTTCTTTTAACGTCTTTTCACAAATTGTGATATTAGACGGAAATGAGGGAGAGAAAGACAGAGACAGAGAAAGACAGAGGGGGAAGGGTGTGTGAATGTCAGGGGAGTAGGGTGTAGTTGGTAATGTATGGAAGATGGAATTTCAGGGGATCAATAGGGCCTACATGTGGATTGATAAAAAAAACCCTAACGTTACGTATCTACTAAACTACAATGAACAAAAAGGAAAATGCAGTTCTAACAGTTCCTAACAAAAACAGTAATTCCAACGAAAAAATGTGAGGTAATTTCATCTGAAAAAAAAACGTCGTAAGTAGTCTCCCCCCCCCCCCCAAAAAAAAAAGGAGAAAGAAACACCACCAACAATAACAACAAATTATTAAAAAATGTGTATGTGTGTGTGTGTGTGTACTGTGCTATACTATTTTCTATCGTATACTACTTTCTTTCATGGTATAAGGACTGAATGGATCTTTTATTCAGTCTTTTTCACACACAAAAAAGTGTTAACTGACGGCAGTGATGGCAGACTGAACTTGAAGCTTGGGCTCTCTCCTGGGCCGCTACTGTTAGAAAAAAAGAAATGGCACCTGCAGTATGAAAGCTGTTGGCAGAAGACAAACACTGAGATTATTCTTGTCAATTCTTCATTTTTAAAGGGGCATTTAGGTTGACAGCACAAAACCAGCTAGCTGGGTGGCCACATTTGTTTTGTTCATAATATTGAACAGCATATATCTTACCTGAATGTGTGGACACATGTACACAAAAAAAAGCACATGACCTCTAATAGATTATGTCCATGCTAGACGTAATCTTTTTGGATGTTAATTGGATTGATTGTTTCTTTTGCTGTTTTGTTTGGGGTGTTATTTGTGTTGGTGTTTTTATAGTGTTTACTTTTAATTCATCTCCCTTACCTACAGGCTGTAAAGCACTGATACTAAATCTCTCTCTCTCTCTCTCTCTCTCTCTCTCTCTCTCTCCTCTCTCTCTCTCTCTCTCTCCTCTCTCTCTCATGTAGCTGCAAACCCGGATGAAATTGTAAACACTGTGTGCATGAATGAACGTGTGTCAGATATTGTAAATAAAGATGGTTTGCAAGATGTGTGTGCTCCCTCTTCCCCACTGACTGATAATGATAATAAAATGAATTGTTCCCCTTTATGCAATACATCAAAGTTTTCTTTTTTTACATTGGAATGTGAATGGATTATTGTCTAAATTGTGTGATATGGATTTCGTTTCTTATGTTTGTTCTTTTGATTTTATTTGTCTTGTTGAAACTTTTGTTGAAGATTTTCATTCATCAGTGTTTGCTGGTTACGAGACGTTTTGTAAACCCGCCACTAAACTTTCCGCTCAAGGGAGACGATCTGGTGGTCTTTTGTGTCTTGTTCGCCGGGAGTTATGCGCCCTTGTGAAACAGCTGGATATGAAATCTGATATTTTTTGCGCATTCGTGATTGATAAATCGTTGTTTGGTACAATAAAAGATTATTATATGTGGCAATTTATGTACCACCGGTTGATTCACCCTATTATAGATTTTTTGATATTGAAAATGGAATAATGGTACTGGAAGATTTTCTTTGTGACTGTATGCTTTTTTGTGGCGATGTTTATGTCATATTGGGAGGGGATTTTAAAAGCAGAATATCCAATGTTTCCTTAGATTTGGAGGACAGCCATGCACCATTTGTAAATCAACATCTAAGTGGACCACTTCATACCAACAGAATGTCACAAGATAATGTGTTAAATCATTATGGTAAAATGTTATTAAATATGTGCACTGCATTACATTTACATATTTTGAATGGTACGTGTCATGGCGACCGTCAGGGTTGCTACACGTATATATCTGAGACTGGAAGCAGTGTCAATGACTATTTTATGATGTCACAAGATATGTTTACACAATTCTCTGAGGATTGTGAAATGAATGTTTCTGAAAGGTGTGAATCTGACACATGCCTTTAGTGCTTTATATTAATTTTCCTAAGGAAATTATAAATGATGAAAAAAGGGAAAAAAACTGAGTGTGTGATTGAAAAGTTTATCTGGAATGAAACATATTGTGAAGTGTTTGATAGGGTAATGGACTCAGATGAGATACAGCAGAGGTTAAGTATGGCTAGTAATCTGATTGATGTCAATATTAACCAAGCTCTTGATGTCTTTAACAGTTGTATGAAGGATTGTGCTGATTGTATGAAAAAGCAGATAAACGTGAATAAAAAACATAGTAACAGTGATTGGTATAAGGAATGTCGTCTGGGTAAAAGAAATGTTCGTAGATTATTAAACAAGTATCGTTGCTCTTTATCTGTATTTGATCGTGATATTTACTGTACAGCTAGGCGTGATTATAAACAACTTTTGAAGACAAAGCGCAAACTGTTCAATAATGCTTTGCTAGATAAATTGATTGCTTCTGTTGATAGTCAGAAAGAGTTCTGGAATGTAATGCGTAGCATTCAGAGTAAAAGGAAGCAGCCTGTTAATAATGTTAGTCTAGATGATTGGTTTCAACATTTTAGGAAATTACTTGAAACAAATAATGATGTTCATACTTATATAGACAGGGAAGAAGGAATTGATAATAGTGATGATAGTGACGATTACTTTAATCGTCCAATTTCAAAGGAGGAAATAATGTTAGCTTTAAGGAAACTGAAAAATCAAAAGGCAGCTGGCCCAGATGGTATCATTGGAGAGATGATAAAAAATGCTTGTAAAGTAGAGTTGGTAGTAAACTTTTTTGTTCAATTTTTCAATGCTTTATTTGATAAGGGTGTGTACCCTGATAGTTGGACTGAGTCTATTGTTCTGCCTTTGTACAAAAAGGGTGATATTAACAATCCAAATAACTACAGGGGAATTTCTTTATGCAGTATAAGTAGCAAGTTATATAGTGCAGTTATTAATCGAAGACTACAAGAATGGGTGGAGGAAAATAACATAACGGGTGAATTTCAGGCTGGATTTAAACGAAATTATTCCACTGTGGATCACATGTTTACATTAATGGCGTTTGTTCAAAAGCAATTTTGTTTGAATCGTAAACTTTATGTGGCTTTCATTGATTTTGAGAAAGCCATTGATTCTGTTAACAGAAGCATACTGTGGCCTGTTTTGTTTAAGAATGGAATTCGGGGGAAACTGTTTAAATGCATTATGAGTATGTATGAATTTGTAAATGCTAGAGTTAGATGTGGTGCATCATTGACTGATTATATAAACTGTACAGCTGGTGTCAAACAAGGAGATGTGTGTAGTCCTATTTTGTTTTCTTTGTTTATTAATGAGTTAACTTTAGAAGCTATTCGTAATGGCAAACATGGTGCACAATTTATCGATGATACTTTGGAAATATTTTTACTCCTTCTAGCTGATGACGTAGTATTAATTTCAGAAACAATAGTTGGGCTACAAAGACAATTAAACAGTTTAGAAAAAGCATCAGTCACACTAAAGTTAAAGGTAAATATGTCAAAAAGTAACATTATAGTATTTAGAAAAGGGGGGTATCTTGCAGAGCGGGAAAGATGGACATATGATGGAAGTGTTATGCCAGTTGTAAACGTCTATAAATATTTAGGAATATATTTTTCAACACGGGTAAGCTTTTCCTTTGTTTGTAGAGAACTGGTAAGCAAAGCAAAGTATCTTTTATTGTGTATTCTGAGAAAGTTAATGCAACTGAATAATGATTCTCTGACCTTATTTCTGAAGTTGTTTGATGCCCAAATTCAACCCATGGTGCAGTATGGTGCTGAGTTATGGGGCTTAGATGCAGGTGTGGTAGAAATTGAGAAGATACATTTGTATGCATTAAAGAAATTTCTAGGTATATCAATCCAAACACCTAATGACTTAGTTTATGGGGAAATTAACAGGTATCCAATAAGTTTAATTTCCATGGTTAAGTGTATTTGTTACTGGCTGAAACTAACACAGATGGAACCACATAGATTGCCAAATAAAGCTTATAAAATGTTAATGAATTTAGAAGCAAGAGGTAAGAAAAACTGGGTCTCGAACATAAAATTAAAGCTATATGAATTTGGTTTTGGTGTTGTTTGGGAAAATCAAGGTGTAGGGGACATAACTGGGTTTATTCGTACATTTCGACAAAGACTGGTAGATTGCAGATGGCAGACATGGTCTTCACATGTTCAAGAGAGTGATCGATTTGATGTGTATAGAATGTTGAACCCATCACATTGTGTTCCAGTTTATTTATCAATGCCTTTAGAAAGACATATGAAACGCATAATGACTAAATTCAGATTTGGTATTTCTGATATATATTTACATTCTTATCGTAATAAATCTGTCAATGATCGTAATTTGATGTGTCCATTGTGTAATGATGCTCTTGAAAATGAACTGCATTTTGTTTTGTCCTGCCGTGAGCTAAAAGAGCTGCGAGAACAGCTAATTCCTTTAAAGTATTTCCAACAGCCAGTTTTGTTCAGATTAGTGATGCTGATGACGACTCCTTATGAAAAAGTTGCAAAAAATCTTGCTGTATATTTATACAAAGCATTTAAGGTACGCAGTATGTTGGCAACATAATAATTAAGTCAATATGTGAAAACCTACAAAGTGTGTGTGTTTCTATCTTGTATGTAAACCCTTCTAAGGGCAATGGCCTTTGTGAATAAAATCATCCGAATCCGAATCCGAATCTCTCTCCCTCTCTCTCTCTCTGTGTCACTGTCTCTCTCTGTCTCTGTATCTCTCTCTGTCTCTGTATCTCTCTCTGTCTCTGTATCTCTCTCTGTCTCTGTATCTCTCTGTCTCTGTATCTATCTGTCTCTGTATCTCTCTGTTTCTGTCTCTCTCTCCCTCTCTCTCCTCAACCCCCTTTCCCCGCTAGCAAAGTGTATGTTAATTTATTTTCTTTTTTGCGGACTTCACACACACACACACACACACACACACACACACACACACGCACGCACGCACGCACGCACGCACGCACGCACGCACGCACGCACGCACGCGCACACACGCGCGCACACACACACACAATCATTCAGGTGTGATTTATTGTGACTGGAAATATTACACTTTGCATGCTATGTATGTGTGTTAAATATGGAAGAGGGTGAGGAGGAAAGAGGCATTTTTATTTGGTCTTTTCATGTTCATGAAAGCGTAATATAAATTTTGTAAATTTCTTTTATATCGAGGATACTGGAATAAGCACTCATGTGCTTTTTCATCTAGTCCCCGTGTGTACACAGTTTTATAAATCTTGTCATCTGTTCCCTCCGGCACACAATTGCCTACTCTTACGAAAAGCGGAACAGGATTTAACGTGTGCACAAGATGTTCTGCGTGCGTTTGCACACGGGGCCTCAGTTTACAGTCTCATCCGAAAGACTTTAGGGAAGAGTGGAGTCAGCACTGATGTTAACTCCAGCGGAAAAAATCTCTTCAAGTGTATACGTGATGTATGTAAGCACGTATGTAATCTGCAAATTTAGATACAATGGAAAAGG
>CM060332.1:32332252-32342252 GCA_030674155.1 Stramonita haemastoma
TTCCTGAAATTACATGACATGTAGGAGCACTCATCTGAATGAAAATTCTTCAGAAAAATTTACATTCAATTCAGCCATTTATGCTCATTTGTACATCTTGGCGAATGAGACCAAAAAAGGCACAATCCGGTATATCTCACAATCAAAAAAAAAAAGTGATTACAAAATGAACACCTTCCTTACACATTGCAGTTTTCATGACCGAATTCAAGAAACAGTTCTTTACATGCCCTTGCAGAATTCATGTTTACTTTGATTCACTGAGACCTGGTTTAGTGATTTATCAGTGGTAAGAGTATGTCTTTGAATGGTTTTAGTCTGCTGTATTGAATAGAAAGAGAGAAAGAGTAGAGTGCAAAAACAAGGTGGTGGTGTGTGCCTGTGCATGAATGAAAGTTGGTTTGCAAGAGGGACTGTCATGGTGAGAAAGCAAGTGTGAAGTGCGAATGTTGCATTGTTGTCAGTGTCTCTTAAAGTTAAAGTCTGTCCCGAGCCTAAGGCTCATCAGGCCGGTGCTTATCCCGGTTTCTGTGGCGTTAAGCGACTGAGAGTCATAGACTCCCCCCTGGATAGGACGCCCGTCTATCGCAGGGTTAACCCCCAACACAAGCTTAGTACCCCTTTTACACCTGGATGGGGTGAGAAAATAGCCGTAAAGTGCCTTTTCCAAGGGCACAACGCCATAGCCGAAAGCTGGGATCGAACCTGCAACCTTTAGATTACGAGTCCAACGCCCTAACCACTAGACTACAGCGGCGGACAGTCAGTGTCTCTACCTCCAAAATATTTGCCAAGAGAGTCTGGCTATGTATCTGTGAGGGTTTGCTATATTCCCCCATCTGCCTGTTGCTGCCCGTGCTGCCACGGAGATCACCAACACTGTGCACAGAATGCAAATAAAAGCTCCTGACTCGCCCTGTTTTTGGCGATTTTAACCATTGTGATTTAAAACATGTTTTACCTAGTTTTATATATCACTTGTTTTACTCGCTAAAATCGAATTTTAGACAAATGTTTTGGAAATATTTTAGTTGCATTTAAACTTGTTACGTCGTTCTACATGATTATGACTTAAGGTAAATTATTTTGTCTACCACAGCATATGACGAAATGCTTTAAAAGAAAATTCAGCAAACCCTTAACTGTGTATGTGGTGAACATTTCAGCTTGTCACTGCTTATTCTGTTGCCAAATGTGTGAGTGTTTATTAATTTATTTTTTATTTCATTGTTTAATATGATAATATATATATATATATATATATATATATATATATATATATATATATATATATATATATGATATGATAGGGTATAATATAGGATAATGTGAAAAGCACTCATGTGCTTTCTTTCATCCAGACCCCATGTGTATGCAGTTGTATAAATATTGTCATCTTTTACCACCGGCACACAATGGCCTACTCTTACGAAAAGCGGAACAGGATTTAATGTGTGCGCAAGATGTTCTGCATGAGTTCGCACACGGGGCCTCGGTTTACAGTCTCATCCAAAAGACTTTTGCGGAGAATGGAGTCAGCACTGATGTTTAACTCCAGGGGGAAAATCCCCTCCAACGGTGTGGTGTGTGTGTGTGTGTGTGTGTGTGTGTGTGTGTGTGTGTGTGTGTGTGTGCGCGCGCGTGCGTGCGTGCGTGCGCGCGCGCGTGTGTGTGTGTGTGTGTGTGTGTGGTGCGTGCGTGTGTGTGCGTGTGTGTGTGTGTGCGCGCGCGCGCAATCGGTTGTTGCCTAAAATTACACATTTGTCTCTATAGCAGAAAGCAATGTGTAGTTTAAATATCGTTTCTGTCTGTACAGATGTCGAACGGCTGTATCTATTCCTCATCACTGTGGACGGCAAGGAGTGTGTGAACAAGACTGCCATCCCCAGCGAGGAAACTAGACACAGAACCGTGAATTGTTGGAATATCATGTATGGACAGACAGTCCGTATCACGAAACTGAGCAGACCGTGGGAAGACATTTATCAGCAAACATTAAATCTGTGTGAAATGCAAATTTGGGGTATGTAACTCATGTGCACAAAAACATACGTTTATAAATCTTAAGTGCCAATGTGAGTGAGTTAATGAGAGAGAGAGAGAGAGAGAGAGAAGAGAGAGAGAGAGAGAGAGAGAGAGAGAGAGAGAGAGAGAGAGAGAGAGAAGAGAGAGAGAGAGAGAGACACTGAACACTGAACACTGAAATTGTTTAATGTACATCGGCCTTAGGCCACAATACAAAAGGGTGGTGGGCATAGAGTGTGTGCATATGACATAGGTGTTATAAACATATTACCATCAACGTATATGTATAAGAAATATTGTATGAGTAATAATAAAGCAAGAAAGTTATATAAGCCATTTCTTAACCGTTAATTACGGAACAATTCACACGTATCGTAAACGACACTGTTGTAGATACATTATTCATCAATACAAATATCAATTTCTAGAAAGTTATCCTATTTCTTCTATTGGTTGCATGAAAGATAAAACGTGATAAATTGTATCTATCAGTAGGTACAGTGGCTTTGAGTAGTACATAGAAAGGAAGTCCTTTGGAATCTTTAAGAAACTTAGTTCTTAAGTCTTCATAGATAGGGCAATTCAGTATAAAGTGTTCTTCATTTTCTATTTGATCTTTACAAACAGGGCATTGCTTAACTTCGTTTAAACTATTATACCGCTGTGTATTATTGTTCAATGGTAGAACATTAAATCGAACTTGCGTAACTGCAACTCGAAAACAATATGTATCCATTTCGGTTATATACTTTTCTTAGAGAGAGAGAGAGTGTGTGTGTGTGTGTAAGTGTGTTTGTTGTGTGTATGCGTGTGTATGTGTGCGTGTGAGAGAGAGAGAGAGAGAGAGAGAGAGGAGAGAGAGAGAAGAGAGAGAGAGAGAGAGAGAGAGAGAGAGAGAGAGAGAGAGAGAGAGAGAGATACTTATTACAATAGTTGTAGAAATACAGCTACCATTTTTACTTACTACTATTAGTATACTAGTACTCATCCTCCTCCCCCTCCTCCTCCTACTAGTACTATACTGCTACTACTACTACCACCACCACCGCCGCCACCGCCGCCACCACCACTACTACTACTACTACCACTACTGCTACTACTACTACTGCTGCTGCTGCTGCTGCTGCTCTACTACTACTACTACTACTACTACTACTACACTACTACTACTACTACTACTACTACTACTATACTACTCTACTACTATTAATCAAAGAATGTTAATTATACTAATATAATGCTTTTATTGCAAAATATTCAAACCTGTCCTGTAACAATTATCGACATTTAGTATATTTGTGTCAAATTAGACTGCATGCAATTATCGTACTTATATAATTCCAGTAAGAAGACACCTGAAAGGGCTTGCAACTGATTTCTGTGTAATAAATGTAGCTGTCATCTATGTCAGTGCGTGCGTGCGTGCGTGCGTGCGTGCGTGCGTGTGTGTGTGTGTGTGTGTGTGTGTGTGTGTTTTCTGTGTCACTTATACAACTAAGTATTGAGTTGATACACTGAAGGGTATCATAAGCTCTTTTTCATTCAAGAATGATAACTACTGGTAAAATTAAAACGGAAATGTAATGTGCAGTGCCTGGTGTTCAAATTTACAAGAACTAGTTAAAATGACATCATCTACATACCAATGGTTGGCTTTCAATATAGATTCTGTCAATAGTATGACCTTGATGCAAATGGGTTGAATTTCAAAAGATCTCTGTCATGGGCTAAAGCCAAATAAGCTCTGTCTCTGTCTCTCTCTCCACATTTTGCTTCCCAATCAGCTAACGTTGTTAAAGGATATCGTATTGGATATCCAATCAGTGTATGCCAACTCTCTCCTACCCCCTAAGCCCAAAGTGAAAGTTCATTAAAACATTTTTTTTCAGTTTCATCTCTCTCTCTCTCTCTCTCTCTCTCTCTCTCTCTCTCTCTCTCTCTCTCTCTCTCTCTCTCTCTCTCTTCTCTCTGTGTCCGCCTGTCTGCCTGTCTGTCTGTCTGTCTGTCTGTCTGTCTGTCTGTCTGTCTGTCTGTCTGTCTGTCTGTCTCTCTCTCTCTCTCTCTCTCTCTCTCTCTCTCTCTCTCTCTCTCTCTCTCTCTCTCTCTCTCTTCTCTCTCTCTCTGCTATGTGCAGTATGTGCTGACGGCTGGTACGGAGAGCAGTGCTCCTCTGGCTGTTCCTCACTCTGTCAGAATAACGTGTGTGACCGACAGTCAGGACAGTGTACAGGTAATTCACCCTGCAGGCACGCCTTGTTCCTCTGACTGACTGACTGACTGAAGGACAGGGAAGGTGGGCTGTGGATGACTTAGCAGAATAAGGCTTCATATTTGTTGAAAGCAGATAACAGTAATGTGCGTGTGTGTGTGTGTGTGTGTGTGTGTGTGTGTGTGTGTGTGTGTGTGTGTGTGTGTGTGTGTGTTTTATTTATTTATTTATTGAATTTTTATATTGAGGATAGTGGAATAAGCCCTCAGGTGCTTTTTTTTTCATCCAGTCCACCATATGCATGCAGAAAGTGTGTGTGTGTGTGTGTGTGTGTGTGTGTGTGTGTGTGTGTGTGTGTGTGTGTGTGTGTGTGTGTGTGTGTGTGTGTGTGTGTGTGTGTGTGTGAGTGAACAGGTCTGTTCATGCTTTTTGTAATCGCACTATTTTTTATGTGATGAGCCAGATTCTGTTACTGACCATTTATTTTCAGCTTGTAGTTCATTGTGTAAAACATTTCCTATACAGCACTTATTTTTGGAGCCTGCTTATGTCTGTATCGTATGTTTGTTTGTACTGTTTCCTTTGGTAAATGGGAGGGGAAAGAAGGGTTTGTAAGTGGTGTGTGTATTTTAATCAATCATAGAGTGGAAAAACTTTTGGTAGAAGAACAAGCGGGCTTTTGACCAAAACGCAGCACAATGGAAGAAATTTTCAATCTGAGAATTCTGACGGAGAAGCATCTCCAACACCAAAAATACTTGTATCACAATTTCATAGACTTCAAAAAGGCCTTTGACAGGGTATGGTATGAGGGCCTCTGGCAAGTACTCAGGCACTTCAACATTGACAACTGTCTCAATGAAGTCATCAAGGCACTGTATGAGAATTGCAGTTTTCATGAACAATCACGTGGGCGAGTTCTTCAAGACCACATTTGGGGTCCGCCAGGGCTGCCTTCTCTCACCTGTACTCGTCAACCTCTTCCTTGAAAACATCATGACAGAGACACTGCAAAACCACCACACTTCCATCTCCATTGGTGGAAGACCCTTTTGCAACCTCGGATTTGCAGATGACATTGATCTCATGGGCAGCAGCAAACAAGAACTGCAAATCCTGGCAGACAGTTTATCAGATCAAACGAGCGCATACGGCATGTAGGTCAGTACAGAGAAATCAAAGATCATGGTCAACAGCGCAAGTAATGACAGCATAGAAATAAAGATGAATGGGGAAATACTGGAAGAGGTCAGCCAATTCAAATACTTAGGCTCCATCCTAACAAAGACGGCACATCAAACAATGAAGTGAAAGCTCGCATTGCAACAGCAACATCTGCTCTAGCCAGACTCGAGAGGATCATCAGAAGCAACAACATCAGCTTCTGCACCAAATACCACCTCTACAAATCCCTCATGATATCCATCCTCCTATACGGCTGTGAATCATGGACTCTGACAGCAGAGTTAGAGAGGAGAATCCAAGCATTCGAGAGCAAGTGCCACAGAATACTCCTCAAAATATCATACAAAGAACACAAGACCAACAACTATGTGAAAGAAGAAATCAAAAAGCGTGTGGGCCCCCAAGAGCCTTTGCTCTCCACCATAAAGAGGAGAAAGCTGATGTGGTTTGGTCACACCACAAGACACAACACCTTAGCAAAAACCATCTTGCAAGGAACAGTCGAAGGCAAGAGAAGAGGCCGCCAAAAGAAATCATGAGTTGACAACATCTAAGACTGGACTGCCCAACCCCTACAACACCTCCTACTAGCCACACAGGATCGTGAAGCATGGAAAAATATCTTTGTTGCTTCTTCTCTCATGTCCCCCCTACGTCCTTTGGGACATGGGACTGAGTGAGTGAGTGAGTGAGAGTTTTCTGGAAGAGTAACCATAACACACCTCCTGAGACCATTCAAATTCTGTAATGTGTAACCCCCCTCACAAAAACGTATTTTTGTGTTTGGCGTTACTAAGCGTTAGGTGCAGTAACTCCCTTGTAGAGTTGAGTGATGGCCCCTTAAAAAGACATGCCTATCGGGATACTTCTGTTTTTTAAATCTCACTTCCTGCCTGGGGCTAGTGAGGGAAAGACGTGTGACAGAGACTCCTTCTCGCTGAGTCTGGATGTTCCTGATTAAGGTTTGATATTATTAATTTCGTTTTTGGTCATACGATCTGTTAAAGCCAATTTTAGCTTAATTCAGATTAGTTGTGGAAGGTTCATGAAAACTATATGTTTGATTTAATTTCACAGGCTTTCAACCTGTGAATTAACAGTTAACATAAGTGATCGCTTCGAACAAAGGAAGCGAACAAAGGAAGCGCTTCGAACAAAGGAAGCGTGGGGTAATTTTTGGCGCGTCATGGTCCTTGTTGTAAGATTAATTTTTGGTAGGATATTGTTCAGTTATTAAAATGCTGGAAATATTCTAGTATGACTTTACACTACAAATGTTTATCACTACGAATTCTGACGTATTTGTGATATATCATTTAGGAAATTCAAACAGTTGAAATATTAGTGGGGGCATTAATTTAAATTGAGAGGCTTTTAGCCTGTGAATTAACAGTGAGACCTAGTGGTTGTTTTGAACAAAGCATGTAAATGTTGACACAGTCATGGTTTTTGTTGTATGTTTAATTTGTGGTAGAATATTGTTCAGCTATTATTAAAATGCTGGAAATATTCTAGTGTGGCTTTACACTACAAATATATGGGTGTGAAGGCCTACTTGATTATTAAGAATTAAGAATTCTGATTTATTTGTAATAAATCATTTAGTAATTCTAAAACAGGTGTAATGGCATTGGAATGTCATTGTGGACATTTATTTAAAATAAATTAGTCCCTTTTATTAATGTTTGCACAGTTTCATAGGATGGACCATCCTCTGTCCTAAAGTAAATGAGACATGCTGTGAGACAAGTTATTAAAATTATGTAGTGATGATTTTATTATTAGAATTGTGATTTATTTGTGATAAATCATTTAGTAATTCTAAAACAGGTGTAATGGCATTGGAATGTCATTGTGGACATTTATTTAAAATAAATTAGTCCTTCTTATTAATGTTGGCACAATTTTATAGGAAATAGGATGGACCATCATCTGTCCTAAAGTAAATGAGATATGTTGGGATGCTTGTACAGTTTCATAGGATGGACCATCATCTGTCCTAAAGTAAATGAGACATGTTGGGATGCTTGCACAGTTTCATAGGATGGACCATCATCTGTCCTAAAGTAAATGAAACATGTGTAAAACTAACTATTAAAATTATGCAATAATTTTAGAGGTTATGTTAGTTTGTTTTGAGAATATTTAATTCTCATGAGTATTGTAAACTAGCTCAGTGATGGATAATTTTGTGGTGATGTTTTTTACATTGTATGTTCTTTTGATTACAGGAACATCGGCTTTTTCTGTCACCTTCTCCTCACACCATCATCCCATCCCCACTCTCATCCTTCTGTGTGCCTGATCGGAGATTGAGCCATTGATTCTAGGTGTATGAAAAACTAGGACAGATTATTTTTTGCTGTTTTTAATTGTACTTGTAGTACAATTAGTCATTGGTGTTTTGTGTAATGTGGTAGTGTTGTAGGTTGTGTTGTGGAATATATGAGGTGAACCCAATTTGCTCGGTCTGGAGTCGCATTGAATGAATGGTGTTATTCGTCATGTTCAGTGTATTCAGTGTGGCTGCTGAGTGAGTTGAGGTTAGTTAGTTTCACTTCACCTACTTTCCTACCTCTTCTATATTTTCTTTTCCCCTATTTTTCTACTATCCTCTTTTCTATCCCACCTTTATCACTCCCCGGCCCATAAGTAGCTGAGCCCTACTCTTCTTTAGGGTTACTGAAGAAAATAGGAATTATTCTAAAACTCTAAGATTTCCGGTACCGAATCAGACGGAACGGGAATTAGAGTGGCGACTTAGATAATTCCCGTGTAGGACCCGTTACAAATGCATAAAAGTGCTATCTGTAGACAAGTGCCTTAGCATTGATAGCTCATTTATTCCATTCCACACAAAGAGACATGCCGTCTTTTGTTGACAGAGTGTGTGGACACATACTACAAAAGCAGTAAGGGCACCTGCATGGCTTGCAGCTCTAACTGTCTGAACGGGCTGTGTGACAAAACCACAGGTGTTTGTACTGGTCAGTAATTTTTCATTCTTCATAGCACAAAAACTCAGTTGTGAAGGAAAACAATGTGAACTATCAAAACTATCACTGTTCAACAACACATCTCACAAACAGACATACCTGCACGAAGCACACATGCACATTCACGTAGGCTCACGCACGCACGCACGCACGCACGCACGCACGCACGCACGCACGCACACACACACACACACACGCCTGAAGGTGATTGATGGGATAGCCTAATGGTTAAAGTGTTAGTGCATCACTCTGCTGACCTGAGTTTGAATCTCATTCAAGAATGAGATTTTTCCTCTAGAGTTAACATCAGTGCTGACACATCCCCTTTCACAAGTCCTTCGGATGAGACTAAAACCAAAGTACCATGTGCGAATGCATGCAGAACATCTTGTGCACATGTTAAAACCTCTTCCACTTTTTGAAACAGTAGACTATTGTATGCTGATGGGAATGAATAAAAACATTTACAAAATCACATACACACAGGGACTGGTGTAAAAAAGCATATGAGTGCTTATTCCATTATCATCAAAATAAAAGAATAAAAGAAATAAACACACAGACCATCTTTCTCTGTCTCTGTCTCTGTCTCTGTCTCTCTCTCTGTGCTATATGCAGTATGTACTGACGGCTGGTAGAGCAGTGCTCCTCTGGCTGTTCCTCACTCTGTCAGAATAACGTGTGTGACCTGTGTGACCGACAGTCAGGACAGTGTACAGGTAATTCACCCTGCAGGCACGCCTTGTTCCTCTGACTGACTGACTGACTGAGGGATAGGGAAGGTGGGCAGTGGATGACTTAGCAGAATAAAGCCTTCAGTTTTGTTGAAAGCAGATAACAGTAATGTGTAGGTGTGTGTTTGTGTTTGTTTGTTTGTTTGTTTGTGTGTGTGTGTGTGGTGTGTGTGTGTGTGTGTGTGTGTGTGTGTGTGTGTTGTGTTGTGTTGTGTGTGTGTGTGTGTGTGTGTGTGTGTGTGTGTGTGTGTTGTGTGTGATGTGTGTGGGGTTGTGTGTTTGTGTTTGTGTGTGTGTGTGTGTGTGTGTGTGTGAGTGTGTGTGTTGTGTGTGTGTGTGTGTGTGTGTGTGTGTGTGTGTGTGTGTGTGTGTGTGTGTGAGTGAGTGTGTGTGTGTGTGTGTATGTGTGTATAAACAAATCTGTTCATGCTTTTTGTAATTGTACTATTTTTGGTGTGATGAGCCAGTTTCTGTTACTGACCACTTATTTTCAGTTTGTAGTCCATCGTGTAAAACATTTGTTATAACAGCACATATATTTGGAGCCTGCTTATGTATGTATGGTATGTTTGTTTGTCTTGTTTCCATTGGTAAATGGGAGGGGAAAGAAGTGTGTGTAAGTGGTGTGTGTATTTTCATCAATCCTAGAGTTTTCTGGAAGAGTAACCATAACACACCTCCTAAGCCCATTCAAATTCTGTAATGCATAAAAGTGCTATCTGTAGACAAGTGCCTTAGCATTGATAGCTCATTTACTCCATTCCACACAAAGAGACATGCCGTCTTTTGTTGACAGAGTGTGTGGACACATACTACAAAAGCAGTGACGGCACCTGCATGGCTTGCAGCTC
>CM060332.1:32347252-32359752 GCA_030674155.1 Stramonita haemastoma
ACAATCAAAAGATGGATAGATAGATACAGACAGACAGACAGACAGACGTATAGAGGGCTCTACCTCAGCTTTAAATATTAGGCTTTGGGCTGTGTAACCACAGGGGTGAATGATAAAATATAAAACACAATAAGGAAATAATGATAAAATATCATAACATAGAATCAGAAGCAAAATTAAAACATATTAGAATGAATCTGCATACATTATGCTGGACATAACGCCGTAGAACTATAGTTGATTCTCATCATTTAAAGCATTTACATGTCCATCAACTGACAGTAGGCCAGTGTCTTTTATTTCTGTCTTTGAAGTCAGGCATGCAGGAGAGTAGTAAGATTCATTGTTAATACACGATACAGAAATCTTGCAAGTTTTACAATAGTGTCCTGATTAGACGTATACCACGACGGGACGAGAATTTTCTGCTTTACATAGGCCAGAAATTTAATTCTCAGACGTGTGCACGCAAAGTAGACAAATGGAACGTGCCCACAATAGCCAACCAAGTCACAACACACATGTGCCACAAAAACTGAACTGAACTGAAAACGTGTTATGCGTAAGCTGATAGGTAGAAATCTCCTTCCTGCATAGAGCATGTGCAGTTCTGTACCTCCTGGTATTAATTACATTATCGTACTTTTCTCTTTTGGACACACATTCACAACAGTGATATACAGCGCCTGCACTATAGTTTGAAATTCTGGGCCACGCTATTCGGAATATTGGGTCATTCTTCGGCAAAAGATGCACAGTACACCTTGCACTACAATTCGAAAGAATACTGGAACAGTCTTAGACACAATATGCATTGCATACATTGCACTATGACTCAGAATACCGGACCAGTGTTAGATAAAGTATGCACAGCATACATTGCACTGTTGTTCAGAATATCAGACCAGTCTTACGCAAAAATATACGCAGCATACATTGCACTATCATTCGGAATACCGGACCAGTCTCAGGCAAAATATTCACACCACACCTTGCACTAAGATTCAGAATATCTTGAGGATAGAGCGTCACAGTTTTTTTTTTCTGCATTGATGACACAGTGTACGAGATTTTCCTTTTGTTGTTTGTATTGGAAAAGTAATATGCTTTTTATGCATTAAAAACTATTCAAAAAAAGATTCAAAACATCGGACAAGTCTTTCATTGCACTAAAATTCAGAATAATGGGCCAGTCTTAGGCGAAAGATACACACCACGCTTTGCACTACAGTTCAGAATATTGGGCCTGTCTTGAGAAAAACAATCTTTCTCATCAAGACGAGAGAGAGAGAGAGAGAGAGAGAGAGAGAGAGAGAGAGAGAGAGAGAGAGAGAGAGAGGAGAGAGAGAGAGAGAAGAGAGAGAGAGAAAAGAGAGAGAGAGAGATCTGATTTGTTCAAGTAAGCCCCAGACCTTTATGAAGGGGAATGTGAACAATACAATACATGATGTCATAATATATACAGTGAAATGCCATTTCCAAATTCCAATACTTTCTTTTCTCAAAGACATAGACATTCACGCAGGTTACGAGCCACAGCGAGGGAGAGGAGATGGGCGCCACCCTCAATATATTGACCCAAGAGAAGCTGAGGTCTGTGACACCTCGCTCCCCAACGACCGCATAGTTTATAGCAACACCTTTACCTTTACCAATGTCGAATAGCCTTCCTTAAATTCTACTTGATACTCTCCCATACTTGTATCAAATTTTATGCCGGAGAGTAGTTTCCGTTTTATCGACAGTGCAGTGTCTAGGGTTTCTCCCTGAAAAAAGCAACCTTTTAAATGCATATTATAAATATTTCCTGCACACAATCCTTCCGGGACATATATGTATGTAAGTTCCATGTATTCTTATTTATCATTATAAGTAACAGAGTCTGTGTTTCAATAGCACTAGTTATATTCGATCCCTGTTTTTACTGCTTAGTCTAATAGCTGATTTCCAAAACCAAAACCATCCTTTTATGAAAACCGACTAAAAATACAATGATGCATCAAGTTAACATAAAAACATGAAATAATCAATTTCTGTTCCAAACTCGCCTTTTTCTTCTGTGTTCAAAGATTTCAGAGTGAGAATCAAGTGTCTGATTAGATCAAAAGATTGACAAAATTGTTCAGATTCATTAGAATGGTTGAAATAGTAACTAGTTGTGATATCGTCCAAAAAAAAACGTAACAGAAGTTTTCTGACAAAAGAATATCTCTCTAACTTAGCATTTTGGGATTACACATAATGAACCTTCATCATGATTGCCAAGAGAAGACCTCATTGTTTTTACAAACCTATATAATGATAATGTGTGTGTGCGTGCGTGTGTGCTTGTGTGCGTGCGTGCGTGCGTGCGTGCGTGCGTGCTTGCGCGCGTGCTTGCGTGCGTGCGTGCGTGAATGCGTGCGTGCGTGCGTGCGTGTGCGTGTGTGTGTGTGTCCCTATGTAGATGCCGACATGGCCACCAGACCCTCTGAAACATGGGGTTCAGGAGACAGAAGACAGGAGACCGATTTGCAGGCAGAACAAGAGCAGTACTATGAACTTGTAGCGGATGGAGCGATGGCCACTGATGGTGATGTCTACTCTCAGGTCTCAAACGTCTCTCACGCTGACTATCCCCAGTGTGAGGCAGACAGCTTTAACCCCTATGACCAGCTGACCGTGCGGCGCGGACACACTGGGGATGACCAGCTCTATGACCGATGGTATGAACCAGGCTCCACTCCGCAACATGTCCATAAGGAGGAGGCTGACGGTGGTGGTGTGCAGAATCAAGTTTGTAAATAAACGCGCGCACACACACACACACACACACACACACACACACACACACACACACACACACACACACACACACACACACACACACCACTCACTCACACACACACACACACACACACACACACACACACACACACACACACACACACACACACACACACACACACACACACACACACACACCACAAAGAGAAGACCTCATTGTTTTTACAAACCTATAATATGATATTGTGTGTGTGCGTGCATGCATGTGTGCTGACGGTGGTGTGCAGAATCAAGCTTTCAAAATAAACACACACACACACACACACACACACACACACACACACACACACACACACACACACACACACACACACACACACACACACCCCCTTGTGCTCATTTTGTAGCGAGTTTGATTCCCGTTGGAGGGGATTTTTCCCCTGGAATTAACATCAGTTCTGACTCCACTCTCCCAAAAAGCCTTTCGGATGAGACTGTAAACCGAGGCCCCGTGTTCGAACGCACGCAGAACATCTTGCGCACACGTTAAAACCTGTTAAAACCCGTTCCGCTTTTCGTAAGAGTAGGCCATTATGTGCCGGTGGGAACAGATGACAAGGTTTACAAAACTGCGTACACACGGGGACTGGATGAGAAAAGCACATGCGTGCTTATTCCATTATCCTCGATATAAAAGAATAAATAAATAAAGTAAATACACACACACACACACACACACACACACACACACACACACACACACACACACACACACACACACACACACACACACACACACACACACCTCTAAAAAGAAAATTCAGCTGAGAAGCTTGTGAAAATCCACGCACTCCTCTCATCTGTTTCTGTAGTATTGTCTTCCCGACCTCCAAACCCTCCCTGTTCATGTGATGTTTGGGTGATGGCACTCGGACGTGTGTCTGGCTATCCCCCTCTCAGCACAGTTATAGTTATCTATCATATCACTAGCAATGACCATTGCCGTTAAAGACAAACAATATTAACTACACATTTTTTTCCGTGAATACTTTTAGTTGTAGATTTAAAAATTATTGTTTGGTCATCTATCAAACCTCTAGCAATGACCACTGACATTAAAGACAGACGATATTAACTGCACATTTTTTGTCGTAGTAGTAGTAGATTAAAAAAAAAATCTTGGTCATCTGTCATATCACTGGCACTGACATCGAAGACAAACATTATGAGCTGCACATTTTTGCTGTGACTACTTTAAGCTGTAGATAAAAAAACAGCAATGTTTGGCCATCTGTCAAGTCACTAGTCATGACTACTGACATTAATGACACACGTTATGAGCTGCACATTTTTGTCGTGAACACTTTTGGTTGTATATTATAACTTCTTCGGTCATCTGTCATAATTCTAGCATTGACCACTGATAGAATACGTTATCATCTGTACATTTTGTAGTGATTACTTTTAATTGTACATAACTTCTTTGGTCATATGTAGTACCGCAAACAATGACCACTGACATTAAAGACAGACGTTATTAACTGTACATTTTGTAGTGATTACTTTTAATTGTATATAACTTCTTTGGTCATCTGTAATATCGCAAACAATGACCACTGACATTAAAGACAGACGTTATCAACTGTACATTTTGTAGTGATTACTTTTAATTGTATATAACGTCTTTGGTCATCTGTCATTCGGATGAGACTAGAAACCATGCCCCGTGTGCGAACGCACGCAGAACATCTTGCGCACACGTTAAAACCCCGTTCCGCCTTTCGGAAGAGCAGGCCATCGTGTGTTGGTAGGAGCGGATGACAAAATTATATTAAAAAACCCCAGCATGCACACAGGTGTCGTGTTTAGACACCATCCCATAGGAAAAATCGGGGAGTTAGAGTCCCAGAGTGGCTCGGGGCTGTATATAGCAACGTTCTGGTGGCTTCTGCGACGGCACTGGAACCATTCGTATCGGTCATTGCCTTTCCAATGGATCATTCCAGTGGCGTTGAGAGGGGGGGGGGTCTGCTGCATGGGTAACAGCTTGTCCTCCATACTTACCCAGGCTTTGCGCTCTAAAGACTAGAGCGCAACTCCATAGTCTTCCTCGACAGATGGGTGCCTACTACTACTGGTAATCTGTCATATCGTAAGCAATGACCACTGATATTAAAGACAGACATTGTCAACTGTACATTTTGTAGTGATTACTTTTAATTGTATATAACTTCTTTGGTCGTCTGTCATATCGTAAGCAATGACCACTGATATTAAAGACAGATGTTATCAACTGTACATTTTGTCGTGAATACTTTTAGTTGTATATTATAAGGTCTGTAGTCATCTGTCATAATACAAGTAATGACCACTGATATTAAAGACAGACATTGTCACCTGTACATTTTGTAGTGATTACTTTTAATTGTATATAACTTCTTTGGTCATCTATATTATCGTAAGCAATGACCACTGACATTAAAGACAGATGTTATCAACTGTACATTTTGTAGTGATTACTTTTAATTGTATATAACGTCTTTGGTCATCTGTCATATCATAAGCAATGACCACTGATATTAAAGACAGATGTTATCAACTGTACATTTTGTCGTGAATACTTTTAGTTGTATATTATAAGGTCTGTAGTCATCTGTCATATTACAAGTAATGACCACTGATATTAAAGACAAACATTATAAACTGTACATTTTGTAGTGGAATCTTGTGGTTGTAAATTTAAACTTCTTTGGTCTTTTTGAATATCACCATGTAGTATTTTTTCACTGTTGCTGTTGTTTGCTTGTGCCCCTGTTATTTGAACCATATTTTGTTTCCTTCCTTTTAGTATTAAAATCAGTATATGTTAGAAAAAGTTATTACAGTATTGTTAAACCTGCAGTTTTTTTCCCTTTTCTTTTCGGTTTTATAATGGGAACAACTGTTTATTTATCCAGTTTATTACATTGTGGTGAAAAATAAGTTGATGATATAGAACAATGTTCTTTCAAAAGATAGAAAAGCCACTTGTAAGTAGTGTTATATGCTATCAGTGTTATGTTGCTCTGTGTGTGTGTGTGTGTGTGTGTGTGTGTGTGTGTGTGTGTGTGTGTGTGTGTGTGTGTGTGTGTGTGTGTGTGTGTGTTGTGTGTGTGTGTGTGTGTGTGTGTGTGTGTGTGTGTGTGTGTGTGTTGTAAAAGCAATAACAATAACTTTTATTCAGTTTTTGCAGGCCATTTAGGCATAGGAACAACAGTTAAACATGTACTTCATGTATGGTGAACATTATTACTTCTGATATCTAAACATTTAGTAACAAATAATCCAACTTTAAAAATCAAGCTAGGCTTACTGCACATACAAAGAAGCCTCGACTCTTAAAGTCCAGCTTCTTTGTGTGTGTTGTGTGTGTGTGTGTGTGTGTGTGTGTGTGTGTGTGTGTGTGTGTGTGTGTGTGTGTGTGTGTGTGTGTGTGTGTGTGTGTGTGTGTGTGTGTGTGTGGAGAGAGAGAGAGAGAGAGAGAGAGAGAGAGAGAGAGAGAGAGAGAGAGAGAGAGAGAGAGAGAGAGAGAGAGAGAGAGAGAGAGAGAGAGAGAGAGAGAGAGAGAGAGAGTGGTTGTTTGTGTATGTGTGTGTGTGTGTGTTATTTATTTTATTTTATTTATTGTAGTTATTTATTCTTCACATCAAGGATAAAGGAATAAGCACGTGCGCTTTTTTACATTCAGTTTTACATCCAGTTACATCCAGTGCGTGTGCAGTCTTGTAATTGTGTCATCCGTTCCCACCGGCGCACAATCGCCTACTCTTTCGGAGAGTGGAACGTGTTTTAAAGTGTGCGCAAGATGTGTGTGTGTGTATGTGTGTGCATGCGTGCGCGCGCATTGTAAAAAGGGTTGATAGTCAAGTTGTTTTCAGCGTATTGAGCATTCATATATCTGGTTTCTGTAATCAAGCATATAGAATTGTAATGGGCAATGTACTATAGTATTATCTAGTTTTCTTCTTTTGGGATTGATTTTGGTTTTAAGACCCTTTATGCAGGTGCTCCAATACAGCACATCATATATATATATATATATATATATATATATATATATATATATATAATATATATTATATATATATATATATATATTATATATATATATATATATATATATATATATATATATATATATTATATTGTGTGTTGTGTGTGGTGTGTGTGTGTGTGTGTGTGTGTGTGTGTGTGTGTGTGTGTGTGTGTGTGTGTGTGTGTGTGTGTGTGACGCTCCACCACATAAGGAACCGCATTGCACCAGAGGTCCATTTTTAGTTATTGGCATGTATTAATGTGCAATGAAATGGCTATACAACACAAAAAACAGACTGAAAATCGAACATTTCTATCAAAAAGTATTACAAATTGAAATGATATACTGCAGGAAATGTCAAAATGAGAAATTGACAAGTTTAGTATCCTAATAGGTGATCAGAATGAGGGCTTCGCTACTTTCAAAGCACGTTTGAAGTCAAAAGGAAACAGAATTATGCCTTGATATTTCACTACAAGGTAGAATAAGTGCTATAGTTTTATAATCAATCAAAATCTCAAAATCAACAACCTCACCCCCACCTGCCTTTAATGGCTCCTAGCGAAAAGTGGATTATGTGCTAAGCGACTCATTTCGTGGTGGAGCGACACACACACACACACACACACACACACACACACACACACACACACACACACACACACACACAACAACTATATATATATATATATATATATATATATATATATATATATATATATATATATATATATATATATGTGTGTGTGTGGTGTGTGTGTGTGTGTGTGTGTGTGTGTGTGTGTGTGTGTGTGTGTGTGTGGTGTGTGTGTGTGTATCAGACATATTGTATACATTATATTAGACATATTGTATACATTATATATATATATATATATATGTATATATATATATATATATATATATATATATATATATATATATATATATATATATATATATATATATATATATATATATGCGCGTCTCTATGAACAGACTGCGTGCTTTCCTGAATAAAAAAAATCTGCTTTAATCAAACTACTGACATTTGTATGACTGATGTGTTCGTTGCAGTGTTAAACCTGAAGACTGAAATGTTCATTTAGTTGGTTATTCCTTGTGGATTTATCAGTTTCTTCCAAAGATAGCGTTTGTGTATAAGGGTGCGCACAAAGAGAACGCTTGCTCGCGATAAAAGCGAGCGCGATAAAGCAAGCGCTTGTAATGTTGTTCAAAATTTGCTTGGACCGCACAAAAAGCACACTCGCTTTTTCACGCCTGCGATTTCAAGCAACGCTTAGAAAGCGTAAAGAATCAAAAGTTAATTCTTTATCGCGAGCAAGGTGTGTTCCTGGTACCCCCGTGTGTTGTCTAGTCACGATCTGGCAAGTGCGGTGTGCATTTTCTCTGTCTCCTCTGACAGTCCGACCAAAGAGTCATCAAATGATCCTTAATTTTGTTGTACTCAAATTGTTTTTTACACAAGATACTATGCCAGTTAGGCATAAATGATTTTTTTTCTCACGCAAGTGGAAAATCACTCTTATACTTTAAGGAACAGTGATCTTTTGTAAACATCTCTGTTGTTGATTTAATATAATCATTCTATAACTAATAGTTCGTTTTCACTTGAATCCGCCATGGTGCCAAATGACAAAATTCTACCAGTCGCAAGCGCTATTTTCAATCTTTCTATATGTCCACCCAACGACAAGCAAGCGCTTTCATTACACGCACTTGCTTTATTGCACTTGCTTTTATCGCGAGCAAGCTTTCTCTTTGTTCGTACGCTAAGAAAAGTCAGCGCAAATGTACAGCACTTGATTACATCTTATTTTTTTTACTTCTAAGTATTGACATCAGCAACTGGAACTGCATCAGACTTTTGGCTCATAGATGTTTTCTTTGCACACCATTCAAGTCATTAACCTACATACTCTTCACGAAACACTCAATTAATGTGATGTTTTTCTTCTTCAATCTTCGTTATCTTTATTGGTCCCCCCCCCCCCCCTTACCACACTCCCCGGGCCTATTTTGTTCTGTGTGAATCTAACTGTATCAAATTTGCTTAGGGCCCGCACAGAGCTGAACCAACTTAAATACCGAAATAATTATGCAAGCCAGCCCAACAGAACATCTGAACAAGGCCTCTACAAACATACGGCATGGAAATCAGTGCAGAGAAGACCAAACTGATGACCAACAACGCCAAGAGCATCAGCATGATATCAGGGTCAATGATCAGAAGCTGTAAACGGTTCAAATCTTCAAGTACTTGGGAGCCGTTGTATCATACAAGAGGTCCAAGCCAGAGGTAGTATGCAGGATTTGTACAGATAATAACAGCATTGTCAAAACTGAACACCACCTGCAAAGATAAAAATATCTCACTCAACTCCAAGATCAGGCTAATGCACTCCCTTGTCATATCCACATTCTTGTATGCCTGTGAATCGTGGACCCTGTCTGCAAATTTGGAGAGAAGAGTACAGGCAGTAGAGATGAGATGCTTCAGGAGACTCCTTGGCATCTCCTACAGAGACCACATTAGCAACGAAGAAGTGCATAACAGAATCCAGAAAACCATTGGTCCCTATGAAAACCTTCTGTCAGTCGTAAAGAAGCGTAAACTTAAATAGAACGAGTATGTCACAAGATCAAAAGGACTTGCAAAAACAATATTGCAAGGCACTGTCCAAGGAGGAAGAAAAATAGAAAGACCAAGGAAGAGATGGGGGAACAACATCAGCGATTGGACAGGCCTAGAACTCAACAAAACTTTGAGAAAGGCAGAACAAGAGAGGAATGGAGGGAACTGGTTGTCAAGTCTTCAGGGGTGCCCCCACGGTCGCCAGACAAAGGGATAGATAGATAGATAGATAGATAGATAGATAGATAGATAGATAGATAGATAGATAGATAGATAGATAGATAGATAGATAGATAGATATAGATAGATAGATAGATAGTAGATAGATAGATAGCATTATGCAATAGAATGTAAGCAAAGGATTACTCTTTTCCCGAGGATGAGGTGGGGATGGTTGATAGCCACACTGGTATCAGCCCCAAAAACTTCATTAAAAATGTCAAAGCACAAAGATGTAAACTATTAAAAAAAACCTACAAAAAGACGCCTCCCCCAAAAAAAACACAACAAAAACAACCCACCCACACAAAAAAGCCACTAAACCAAACAGCAACAATGCAAGTAAGTCTACAGTTTCAATTATGAACGTCTTCCTCCCACATCAGCTTGCACAAATGACAGCTCTCCTATCCATTAACCTTGCGCAAAGCGATTTCATGTTGAAACAAACTAATCTGTGTTGACTTCTGACATAGTTCACGGACAGAAAGGACCACATAACTAGACAAATAGACAGTTATAAATGTAGATGATCTGTTCATTCTCCAACTTTTCCCTTACTGCTCATTTCGCTTTGATGACAAAACAGTAAAAAGACACCCTCCCAAAAAAGACACCCCCCCCCTAAAACAAACAACAAACAAAACAACAAGCAACAGAAGAGTGGCACACCCATATTTATCAATATTTTTGTTTCATTTCAGGGGGGTTCTTCATTGCCCAAGTTTGTGAAATGAATTTTTTAAACTATGCTGTATAGGTTGGTCCTAAATAGTTTACAAGATATACTGATCAGGTTTATAATGATGACGTTTTTATGGAAACAAACAAACAAACAAACAAAACATGAAAAGCCAGTATCCAGTGCTGGTTTTAAACAGTATTATAATAAATAGTGCAAGGGCACACAAATATCTTTTATCCTCTTGTCCTTTTAACACATTAATACACATATACGCATATGCGTGTGCCTTCATACACACCCATGATATGAACAACAATAAAAATGTTGTTTGCATCGATCTGCTTTTCTTAGATGCTTCTAAATTTAAATCACAAATGCTCGACTTTTGTCAAGATCTGAACACAAGATGTGTCTTGTAGAAGTCATTGGAAGCCAGTCAACTTGGGCACTGATGTCTACACATTCACAGCCTCGAACTTAGCAACCGAGGGATCATAAGTATCAAAAGAAAACTTGTCAAGGGCTCAAGGGCAGCGCAACACATTTCTGCTCATACGAAAGACAAGTATAGTTGCTGTCTGTGCCTTTGACAAAGAGGAAAAAAACCAGCATGAAAAGTAGTGAAAGATGACTCCTGTGTACTTCCTTGTAGGCCTCCTACGGAATTTTCCAGGTTAAAAAGGAGTTTTGCAATTGAAGTGGCCCAGACACTGTTCAGGCAAAGAGAGCGAGAAGTCTGTCTGCTACTGGCTGTTTGGTTAACAGTACCAAAGTCTGATCTAACAGATCTGTCTTCTGTAATGAAGTGGCCCTGTGCTCACTGACCATGGACTGGACAGGTGTAGCAACGGTCTGTCTCTGGCTCTGGGCAGTTAGCTTTATGGTACAGGGACAGAATTACGGTAAGTCACTGTTTCTGTCAAACTCTGTGTGTGTGTGTGTGTGTGTGTGTGTGTGTGTGTGTGTGTGTGTGTGTGTGTGTGTGTGTGTGTGTGTGTGTGTGTGTGTGATATTGCAATTTTTTTTTTATTGTATGCTACTTTCAGTCATGGTATGCAGGAAGAAAGAATGAATCTTTTATTTACCATCTTTTTACAAAGGTGATAATATTAGGAGTCCTAATATAACAGAATTATCTGCCTTAAGTTTGGCATGTTTCTTTTTTGGCACAGCGTGCCGCCACAGGAGCAGAGCCACCTGTTGTGTGTGTGTGTGGGTGTGTGTGTGTGTGTGTGTGTGTGTGTGTGTGTGTGTGTGTGTGTGTGTGTGTGGTGTTTTATCACTTATGAACCTTAAAGTACAAAACCGCTTGCTTTTAGATTTTTCAGCAATGATATTATACACAGAAATATAGAACACTGAACAACACGTCTTCAACCTTCTTCTTCCTCTTCCTTTTCTTCTTTTACTTCGTTGTCAAACGGTCAGACAGCAGATTGGTGTCTGGCATATAAGCAACAAATCTTAATACATTGCGCTGCCGTTCAGCGCCTGAAAATTCAAGCCCACGCTCCCGACTTCGACATGGGATAGAATTGTTGTCTTTTAAGACTTTCTGGACAAAAAGGCAGGAGGATGGACCAAGAAGGCAGAAAATAGTCAAGAAGGAGGTAACGGGAAGAAAAAGAACAAAACAGAAAGGGATAGGAAAGAGGGAATTCCTAGCACAGAATTTCCTTCCAGATGTTGGAGATGCTATTCATGCTGACAGATCCCCAGTATGACCAGGGTGGAAACAAAATGTCTTGTTTTCATAAGAACAGTTCTCGTGTAAAGTCCCCATTGACAAGAAGGTTTTCTCTTTCAACATGAGCTATAAAATAAACCCTGCAATTCACATAATTATAAGGGGCTTGAACACTGGTAGTTTTGGAAAGAGCGGATTGGAAAAATGATAGATTTTACATCTCAGAAATTTTCTGACGGAGCTGAGCACTGAGATCAGTCTCCTTCGCTTCACTTTTGAAAGTTGATTAGCTATATAAGCTGATTCTCTATTGTACTTCGAACATTTAATCACAAATACTGGGTAGTTTTGCATTTCAATTTTGAAAAAGTTAATTCTGTTTCACTTCGAAAAGTTGATTAGCAGTTTAAGCTGATTTTCTGTTTCACTTCTG
>CM060332.1:32364752-32367252 GCA_030674155.1 Stramonita haemastoma
CTATGCAGGCACACACCACCACCTTGTTTTTTCCACTCTCTCCTTTCTCTCTATCCATTCTACAAATATGACACACCAAATCCATCTCAACGCCACACTCTCATCACTGATAAAATTGTTAAACCATGTTTTGGTAAAACAGAGCAAACAAGAGTTCTTATATTCGGATAAAAACTTAATATTAGATTGTAGTTCATTAAAGTTAAGATTCTTTCCATTTGGTCTGATCAATCAAACATTGGATAAAATGATAGAAGGTAAAGGAGGTTGCGATTAAAAAACGTCGTAGCCATTTTCTGACGCCTCTTCTGAGGCGTCTTCCGTGGATGTGTGTTTTCACAAGTTCTGGCGCTGTTGCTGTCAACATATCAAGGGGAATGTCATGTGGTAAACAGGAATCAGAGTAAAAAGATTTAATTCTTAAAAGTTTATCATGAGGATGAAATCACCACACACACACACACACACACACACACCCCACACACACACACACACACACACACACACACACACACACACACACAATCACACGGTAAGACATACATACAGACACACAGACACAGACACAGACACAGACACAGACACAACACACACACACAGACACACACCAGACACACACTCACACACACACACACACACACACACACACACACACACACACACACACACACACACACACACACACACACACAGTCACACTGTGGTTCCAGTTTATCATTATGGCATTTGACATAAAAGAATTGTGCACGTCATTGAGTAGTGGGTAGGATACTGTAACTGTTACATACATTGTTTTCTTTCCACTGCATCCGTTTGTTGTTTCTTGTTAGTCTATGATTTCGTTTGACTTGTTGAGGGTTAAAGCAGCAACATGTGTTACTTATATCCCATTTTATAAATTTCGTCGTAATGACTTGTACTCTCTTCCTCTCCATCTCTCTCTCTCTCTTATCTTCTCATCTCTTAATCGGTATCTCTCTCCTCTCTCTCTCTCTCTCTCTCTCTCTCTCTCTCTCTCTCTCTCTCTCTCTCTCTCTCTCTCTCTCTCTGTTCTCTGTCTCTGTCTCACAAGCACACAAATGTGCACACATAGGACCACACATAGGCCCACACAGGTACACACACACACACACACACACACACACCCCACACACACACACACACACACACACACACACACACACACACACACACACACACACACACACACACACACACACACACCACACACTGCAGCAGTTAAAAAAAACTAAAACAATTGTAGGTTATTTGGGTTTTCGCATAGGAAATGGGGAGGGAGGGATTTACATGGGTATAGTAACAGTTTGTGCCGTCAGTCTTTTGCTAACTGTTCCATGGCTTTTCGCGCACAACACAGTGTATCAAATGCGGTATAGTTGGGTTTGTCTTACAGCAGGGCGCTATTTTAAACTGGGATATATATATGTTGTTCAGTCTGACAAAGGTGTAGCAACTTAAAAGTATGCAAGCCTTTCAATGCGTCTCTTTGTGTTCATCCATTAGTAGTGCCTGTGTAGTTGTAGTTTTGTGCGTGCGTAAGAGAGGGAACACTGAACACTGACGGGGAGAGAGAGAGAGAGAGAGAGAGAGAGAGAGAGAGAGAGAGAGAGAGAGGAGAGAGAGAGAGAGAGAGAGAGAGAGAGAGAGAGAGAGAGGAGAGAGAGAGAGCAGTGTATGCCAACAACTTTTGTGTTATTTCTTTTTTGTTTTGTATCAAGGATAATGGAATAAGTGCTCGTGTAATTTTTTACATTCAGTCTCCATGTGTTGCAGTTTTCTAAATCTTGTCATCTGTTCCCACTGGCATACGATGGCCTACTCTTTCGAAAAGCAGAACAGGATTTAGCGTGTACACAAGATGTTCTGCGTGCGTTCTTTAACAAGCTGTGTAAAACGTTCTGCATTATTTTCATCTAGGTCATACACAGTATGTCTGCTGGATGATTTACATGGGTTCAGTAATGCCTTTTATAAAAAATAAAATGCAGCATATCTTCCTTTACCCCCTTCCTCCTTCAATGACAGACATTGCAGTCACATTGACAGACTACTGAGGAGCTGCCCTGTCTAAAAGAGAAACCCTTAAATCTCTGGTCATCAGTGCTCCCTACAAATCTGTCTCAGACACTCTGACACCAAGTAACAGCTAGCACATTTAAACTAAAGGAGATTGTGCAGTAAGAATCCAGCTGCCTTAATGGTGGGCAAACACAGTCTCATGCGTGAAACTTCACCTTTGGTAATAATCAGACCTCTAGCAGACGAACGAAAAGCAAAACAAAACAAAAAACAGAAAGAAACACAAGACCAGAGCACGATAGGCCACAACATATTAGGCATCTCTTTAATTCATTTTTTCTGAAGGCTAATAAATCAGATGTAATGGACCCTGAGCGCCAAAGAATGTGTAAAAGATATGACCCTACAATGTCTTTTTCCAACGTGCGAGATATAATTATTACGTTTCAGGTTTTGACAG
>CM060332.1:32372252-32392252 GCA_030674155.1 Stramonita haemastoma
TCTGACAAAGATCTGTGAATCGCCTTGCTGTTTCATTCCCTCCATTTTTTATGAGTTCAGCCGGGATGTTATTGATTCCAGGGGACTTCCCCTTCTTCAATTGTTTAATAGCTGTGTCTACTTCACACCTTAGTATTGGTGGGTCTTTATCTTGGTGTTCAGGGGGTTTGTTGGAAACTATGTTGGTATCTGGGCGTAGTGGGTAGTTATACAATCCCTCACAGTATTCTGTCCAGCGTTGGAGGATGGCATTGTTTTCCGTTAAAAGATTTCCTTCTTTGTCTTCAATAACAGAGGCTTTAGGCTGTGTGGTTTTAGTTAGTGCTTTCAGAGTGTTGTAAGCTGTTTTGCTGTTTCCCTTGGCCATTCCAGCTTCGATGTTGTTGCATTGTTCTTCTATCTATTGTTCTTCTTCTTACTTACCTGCCACTGCTATGTATGTAGCCAATGCATACAGGGGTGCACATACATGCATATGTACCCATAAAATAAGTATGTCTTATTTTTGGCTTTGTATATGTGCGGGTGTGAACGCGTGCGTATAATGCGTAAATAATGGTGATCATATGTCTTTTCTAGTCAATGGTTTTTAAGAACATTGTATCTAAACATTGGTGTGTGTGTTTGCGTGTGTTTGCGTGTGTGCAAGCGCGCGCGCGCGTAGAGTGTGAGTGTTTGTGACATTTTATTTGAAGTTATATAATGTTTGAACAAAAAAGAAATGTAGCTCCTTCGTGTGTTTGATTATGAATTTGTAGCAATATACCTGTCAGTATTGTAATTGCCCTTCAGGGATGATTAAAGTATTTTCGACTTTGACTTGACTTGACTTGACTATCCACGCTTCTTTGGCTTCTCTCATCTTTTTCCTCACTTCTCTGTGGCTATCTATGTACTTGTTGTTGGCTTCTCGACTTGTGAACTTTTGCTTCTTAAGTTCTCTTCTTTTGTCGCAGAGGTCAAGAACCTCATTTGTCACCCAGGGTTGTTTCTTTGTTCTGCTTCTGCCTAATGTTTCTTCTGCTGCTGTCGTTAGCACTTCTTTGATGTTGTTGGCTAGTGTGTTCACATCATTGTCGATGGCTGTGAGTGCGGCGAACTTTCCTCCAATGTTGGCTTGGAAGATCTCAACCACTGTTGGGTCTTTGAGTTTTTCCAGGTCGAATCTTTTGCGTGGGCTTTTTGGCTGTTGTTTTTCTTTCAGTTTCATCCTGATGGTGGTAAGTACAAGGTCGTGGTCACTGCCAATGTCAGCTCCTGGGAATGTTCTTGTGTTTGCCTTGTTTATGCTGGATTTGAATCTTTGGGGTGACAGAATGTAATCAATTTGATTATGAATCAGACCATTTGGTGAGTGCCAGGTTGATGTTCTAGATGGCTTGTGAGGGTGGAGTGTGTTAGCCAGAGTTAGTTTGTGCTTCTTTGCGAATTCCAGCAGCCGCTGTCCTCTGTCATTTGTTTCTCCCAGTCCAAAGCGTCCTGTGGTTCCTGCCCAGGTGTCATAGGCATCAGGTCCCACCTTAGCATTCCAATCGCCTTCCACAATAAGGATGGGGGCGTGTATGGGGTGCTTAAGGAGAGGTGGTACCTTTGTAAACCTGGCAGTAGCATCCCTCGGGATGGACGGGAGCACTGGTCCTCACTTGGCACTCAACTCTCACTTCTGGGTCCGGGTCCTTAACCCACCCACACCCCGGTAACCGCTTCTACTGGCGGGCGAAACGTTGTGAGGGGCTGGTGCATTCTTAATCACCAGTAGGAGTCTTGGAGAGGAGATGGGCGCCACCAAGCTTCCTCAAGCCCACTGCAAGGACATGATGAGAAAAACAAAACAGAAACACATGCCGGATCGGTCGAGGCCCGGATCAACAACGACCACGCTACCCACTGCAAGCCTCCAGGGTGGGAGTGACAAGTGTGCCACTGGAGCAGAACCAACTCTAAAGCTTCCAGCTAAAGGGGTAACCATTGGTACATGGAATGTTAGGACTCTGCACCAAACAGGAAGAGTACAGGAACTCACACATGAATTACAGAGGTATAAATGGGACATCCTAGGGCTTGCGGAAGTCAGATGGATTGGCTTCGGAGAAACAACCACGCAAGGCGGCCACAAGATATGGTACAGTGGAGATGAGAAACTACACCAACATGGAGTAGGCTTCATTGTCAGGAAAGAGATTGTGTCAAGCATCATCAACTGCACACCAATATCCAGCAGACTCATCTCAATCAGAGTCTCTGCAAAACCCCAGAATCTCACCATCATCCAAGTGTATGCTCCAACATCTGACTACGATGATGACCAGATTATATATATATATATATATATATATATATATATATATATATATATATATATATATATATATATATATAAATCTATACATACATACATACATACATTCACATACATACATACATACATACATACATACATACATACATACATACATACATTCATACATACATACATACACGTAAGGCACTCACACACAGATTCACACACCCTCACACACAACTTGCTCGCACACATTTAAGCGCATGCACACAAACACACACAAACACAAACAAACAGACAGAAACACAAACACACGCATCCACACACACACACACACACACACACACACACACACACACACACACACACACACACACACACTGCCGCAGTTTTTTAAAAAAAATTGCAGGCTATTTGGGTTTTCTCATAGGAAGTGGGGAGGGAGTGATTTATAAGGGCGTAGTAACAGTTTGTGTGGTCAGTCTTTTGCTAAGTGTTCCATGGCTTTTCGCTCACACCACAATGTATTAATTAATGCGGTCGAGTTAGGTCGGTCTGACTGCAGCGCGCTATTTCTATCTGGGATATATATTGTTCACTCTAACAAAGGTGCAGCAAATTATATGCATGCCTTTCAGTACGTCTCTTTGTGTTCATTGTACGTGTCTGTGTAGTTTTGTGCCTGTGTAGGAGACGGAACACTGAACACTGGTGAAGAGAGAGAGAGAGAGAGAGAGAGAGAGAGAGAGAGAGAGAGAGAGAGAGAGAGAGAGAGAGAGAGAGAGAGAGAGAGCGTGTCTACCTACAGCTCTTATCTTCATCAGGCAAAAATGTTCTGATTTATTTTTACAAAACACTAGGTATCTTCTCTAGTCATATGATGAGAGCTGGCGTTAAGTAAGTTATAATGGCGCCAGAGGGGCTAAAGAAAATGTAAAATGTGTTACCCTTCACTTCTTTTACAGCCTATCCTGGTATAATCTAGAATGGCAAAAGTCAACATCTGTTGTGTTGGTTAGCAAAGTTGAATGGTACAGGCATAAATTGTATCCTAGTCACTCTACCTGGAATGAAACAACTAGCCAACACTTAACCTCTTGTAAGAAACTAACGTAATACTTTTTGAACAAAATATGTTATGATCAGCGGAACAGTATAGCACTGTAGTTTGATAACTCCTTCTCTCAGTGGTTTTCCAATTACATTCAGTTGCATTTCTATAAACTTTATGGGTTTCCAATGCTTCCAAATTAGTATAAAGGAATTATTGGTGTGAAAATTGAAAGTGTAATTGTGAGCATATGCCCACGTATCTGCAGGGTTGTATATGTGTGTGCGTGTGTGTATGTTTGTGTGTGTGTGTGTGTGTGTGTGTGTGTGTGTGTGTGTGTGTGTGTGTGTGTGTGTGTGTGTGTGTGTGTGTTACAGTCAACGTGGCACCAGGGAAGACATACAGCCAAAGCAGCACGTACCGTGCTCAAGGTTCCGCCAGCAATGCGGCCAATGGAAACACAGACGGTGAACTAACCAAGTCCAACTGTATTCACACCAACGAGACTAATGACCAATTCCCCTGGTATCAGGTTGACCTGGGCAAGACGTTCCCTGTGTACAATATCGACCTCTGGGCACGTAGTGGAGGTAACTTGCAACCAAGTATGCAATTTATTGTTTGATTGTATTGCTTTTAAATCATGAAACCTTGTATTACATAATTGGCTGTGTTTCTTTTCTTCAATTTTCTTGCACTGTTTATAGCTTTTCTTTGCCGACTATCACTGATGTCTGTAAACACTTGAACTAACTTCTTTATGCATATCTATGGATACATCCCTTTCATTTCTAATAGTTATTCTTACCTACATAACATTTCTTTCCATGTCACATATCAAACTAGCTCATAATGCAAACAAACTTAGAAGCAGGTGTACTTCCCCTACCTATAAGCATGTGCCAACACTGCCATGCATAGAGCTACAAGAAAAACATGTATTGAGTCTGATCTTAGCTCAGCTACATAGCGGACGTGTTTTCACTTTGCTCCACGGTCTACGGAAAATAGCTGCGTTTATCTCTGCGTACAGCGGCAGTGATGTAAACAAAGTGAAAATTGAAGGCAGGCTGACGGTACGCAGTCGCAGATCGGCAGGACTTTAAATCAGCGATAATACCATGATTTAGAAATCTTGACAAGCCAATTATCTTGAGCCCCCAAAATATGCAAGAATAGCTTGTTTGCTGATAATTACTTGCACACTAGAAAAAAATTCAATGCCACTGAAAAAGAATGAATAGTAGCGCCAGTAAACTATGTAAGTTCACAGCTTGTAGCAGCTCTGGTGGAGCAAAACGCAAACAGCCGTCACGCTCCTCGGCAAGCGATCTTGGCGACAGTCCGGACTCCAACATCAACAAAAAACAGGAGTAGAAGAAACAGAAACAAATGGACTGGGAAGAGGAGAACACGACGCCAATGACGCTGGAGGAGTTCCAGGCTGAGGTGGGGAAACTGTCCACGAAAGAGGACAACCAGACAATCACAGCAGAATGCAGAAAAACCAATCAACATCTAATGAAACATGTGGACATTCTGGAAAGCAAATTATTTGAAATGGAGGAAGAGAGAGACAAAGTCAATTCAGAAATGAAGAAGCTGAAAGAGGACAATGTCACGCTTCGCGGTCAGCTGGACCAGACAAAGAAAGAAATGAACAGACTACAGATGGCTCAGAATGACCAGGAGCAGCACGGGCGGTCCTGGAATGTGAGGGTGTACGGTGTCCCGGAGGAGAGAGGAGGGGAGAAGACAGCAGAGGCCTGCCTACGGAAGAGCATCAAGGTCTTCAGTGAGCGGGTTGGTGTGCCGTGAGGCCTGGCGGTACCAGACCGAGACCTATCCTTGTAGGATTTTTTTCTAGGCGTGTGAAGAGGCAGGTGTTAGCAGACAGAAGAAAACTAAAGAACTCTGGGATCTCCATCAGTGAAGATCTCAACAAAACAAATTACTCACTGCTGACGAGAGCTAATAAACATTCCGCTATGTTGGCTACTTGGTCCACAAATGGAAATTTTTTGCAAAACTAAAAAACGGCAGAACCTTACAACTGAGCATGGACATATTCTTTGATTCCTGTCCCTTGCTCAAGACTCATTATTTAAATTGGCCAGTCTACATACTAAAATGTTGGTCTGTTGCAAGAAATCATGGAGCACATTTGTATCAACAGCAAGACCATGGCATCACAAAAACCACCTCGTACAGTGACCCAGAAAGGTGCAATATGATCAACCGTTGTAGTTGTCTGTTAAAAGACAACAAAGTGGCCTGTGTGGGGAACTCTGTACATAAGGAATGCCGTGCCATGAAGGCCAATAAAACAGTAACTGATGCTAGAATTAAGGAGACCTAAGAACAAATCTTTCCTCGGAAAAGCAGAAATTTGCAGTCAAGCATAGAAAATAGAAAATGTTTGTTCTGCGGAAAAAGAGGAAAAACTGGCTAGGAAATACCTGTTGAGACCATGCTGTTTCAGCGATAAGTATTGGAACACTACCAGTCTAGAAGAGAGTCATGGGCCCAAAAATGTAAAAGGGAAAAGAGAATTTGTTCAAGACTGCATTGCCAGTGACACAGTATACCATGCTGTCTGTTATACCAACTTTCTTTCTGAACGCCGTGGAATCCCCCAGATGTTTAGAAATGCTCAGCCTGTTGCCATGAACCTGCGCCTTGGTAGACCTGAATAAGTGCGTTACTTGAAGCCTTCAATCAGACAATTCAGTTTTTAGACTTGATGATGACCAAGTCACAGTGCATGATGTAGTGTGTTTCAAGAAGGACTTACTTTGGGACTCAGAGAATGATGCATACTGTGCTCAACACATGAAAGTTAAACTCTTAAAACACTATGGTGATGAAATTGCATTTGCTCATTCCAATAACAAAAATTGATATCATATCACTCAGGACAATTGCAGACTGTATTTTTGAGAAGTTTTACCAAGAGAAAAGAACCCAGTACTAAAGATGAACAGATGTGTCTTACCAAAGCAGCAGTAACTATCATTCACAATGACATCATGTCACTGGTTTCTGCAAGACAGCTATCGGATGCAGAAAGCATTGAAAACCACGCAGACATCCTGCCAGCTACAGTTTCTGAAATCCTGATGCAAGTCACCAACAAATCTGAGGGGAATTAAAAAGTATCAGCAGTTAGGCAAGCCTGGGTCCAGAGTGCTTTCTAGCAAATCCATCCAACAGACTGAGCTTCATTCAACTGCTTGGTGAAGGATTGACAAAGTCTGGATTCAACACTGTATAATTGTGGTGATGCTAACTGCCTCATTGTAGGCACAGCATTAGAGAAAGCCAGAGAAGTCTGTTTTCAGAAAAAAAAGATCATGCCTGTGGAAAAAGTTAGAATCTGCATTTTTTCGAGAGCATGCATGCGTGTTCATGACACCAACATCAGCAAAGAGCAAGTGATAGCTGCAGAATAAAAGACCACTGCAATCTTGTATGGTAGCAAGAGCAAAGATTCCTTGGACAAGCTCTGATATGTGCGATTCATGCAGAAACCATCTTCTTCTGTTGTCATTACACCCAACATCCTCAGCTGCAAAGTTCCATTCTATGAGGACCTATTTCCAGGTCCATGAATGGTTGCATTTAAATTCACATAGTTTCCAGTTAGAACCCCACGACTAGGGATGAGAAGTAAAACATGGAGTGATGTTTCCAATGTATGTAACCCCTGAACTCTTCTGTATATTGTAAGATGTCTTTTTAAAAAAATGTTGTAAGATATCATTGTCTGACTGAATGCTGAACAGCAAGGTGTACATGCTGTAAACATGGCCTCGTGTCTTCAGTTGCATGTTGGCAATGCAGACGGCAAAGCTGCACACATTCAGAGTTGATGAAGGTCCTGGACTTTCTGATTAGGAAGACACACTGCACAGTTCATGCTAAGATGTTGGATATTTACATTTTGTTGAACTGCCATCTTCATGACATTGGAACTGAATCTGTGAACAACTGTAAGAGATGTTACGAGTGATTTTGTGAACCAATAATTTAACATTGGCAAAACAGTTGTCACAACACAAAAAAACCCCAAAGAATTCCACCCTGTCCAAGAAAGGACACGCTTGGATATTTGTTGTGACTAGCTCGTTTTTAATTCGTCCGGAAAAGGGGTGGCAATCACAGCAACCTCACAAAACAACTGAAAAAGCAAAACATTACAAACATGACGCTTTAATCAACTTTCATACAAATTTAACAAGTCTAAGCTAGCATGCTCCTTTCCCCCCCTCCGCCCTTCCTAACATCTCTAACCCCCTGCACAAATATATAAACAAGAAAAAGAAACCAATGAAAATAATACGCTCACACACAGACACAGACACAGACACAGACACACACACACACACACACACACACACACACAGAGTATCTTCACAATGGGGGGAAAGACATGAGGAGGGAGAGAAAACGTGGGGGGACACTAGGCTTATGCAACTGCGGCAGCGCTGATGATGAGGCGATGAGGAGGGGGTGGAAAAGAAAAGTGGTGTGCAAGTTTTCTACCATGTTTGGGTCCTTGATATTCTCAAGACTGAATTTGATCCTTACGCTGTCCTGCTGATTAATCCTCTTGAGGAGGTTACACACACACACACACACACACACACACACACACACACACACACACACACACACACACACACACACATACACATACATACATACATACATACATACATACATACATACATACATTTATATGTATATATATATATATATGTGTGTGTGTGTGTGTGTGTGTGTGTGTGTGTGTGTGTGTGTGTGTGTGTGTGTGTGTGTGTGTGTGTGTATAAATGTATGTATAAATGTATGTATTACGATTAATGTATGCTGTACGTGGAATCTAAGTTTACTGTCGACATCTCGTCCAGTGAATAATTAAAAACGTAAGTTTCAAATAAGGATATAACGTCTTTCTTTTTAGGCTGTGCATTACTCAAAGCCAACGATCTAACTCTAGAAATATGATCTGTTGTATTGCGAATCTGAAAACGAATGACTAATTTTGAAGTTATAAAATGTGTGTGTGTGTGTGTGTGTGTGTGTGTGTGTGTGTGTGTGTGTGTGTGTGTGTGTGTGTGTGTGTGTGGTGTGTGGTGTGAGTGAGTGAGTGAGTAAGAGTGCGTGCGTGTGCGTGTGTGAGTGTGTGTGTGTCTGCAATCCATTGTCGCCGAAAAAGACACATTTGTCTCTAAAGCAGAAATCATGTGCAGTATAAAATGTCACCTCTGTCTTCCCAGTTGTAGAACGTGTGTATCCCTTCATCATCACTGTGGACGGTAATGTGTGTGTGAACAAGACTGCCATCCCCAGCGACAGACACACCACAGTGACGTGTTCTGCCATCATGTCTGGACAGAAAGTCCGTATCACCAGACGGGGGAGATCATGGGAAGACGTTCATCATCGAACATTCAACCTGTGTGAAATGCAAATTTGGGGTATGTAACACATGTGCACAAAATACACATTCGTGTGTGTGGTGTGTGTGTGTGTGTGTGTGTGTGTGTGTGTGTGTGTGTGTGTGTGTGTGTGTGTGTGTGTGTGTGCAAACACATGTGCACGTATTTATGTGTGCATGTGTATGTGTGCATACATGCGTGCTTGTGTGTGTTTGGTTGGACATGTGAGAGAGAGAGAGAGAATGATACTGATTGAAATAATTGTAGAAATACAACAACAACAGCTACTACTGCTGCTGCTGCTACTACTACTACTACTACTACTACTACTACTACTACTACTACTACTACTACTACTACTACTACTTCTACACTACCACTATTCCCACTACTACTACTGCTACTACTACAACTACTGCTACTACCACTACGACCACTACTACTACTGTGATGGTGTGGTAAGTAGATTACTTCCCATGCGATCAGAGCCTTGCCGCAGCGTCATGTTACTAAATTTGGACTGTGCTCTTATCAAAGTCTCTTGTTTAGTTGGCTAAAAGCAACACTGGCTTTTAAGATGCGCAGTCACCTCTCCATCCAGAGATTCATTGCTGGTGACAGTGCTGCCTAAGTAGCAGAACTTCTCCACAGTCTTGATCACTCTGTTGTTGATGATGACAGGTGCAGGTGCTGGGGCCCTGTGAATGTGTGATGGTGCATGCTGATGCAGGGTCTCTCTTTTGCTCAGGCTAATTGTGAGGCCAAAGCGTCTGCAGGCCCTAGCAACATGGTCTGCTATGCACTGGATGTCTTCATGGGAGTGGGCTGTCAGTGCACAGTCATCTGCAAACAGGAATTCTTGCAGGATTGCCTCAAAGGTATTTTTCTCTTGCTTGGAGTCTTCACAGGTTGAAGACCTTTCCATTAGTATGGAACTGGATGTACACCCCTCTGTCAAAGTCTCTGAAGGCATCCAGCACCATTGCCGCAAACAGGATAAAGAATCACGTGGGGGTGAGGACACATCCTTGCTTAACTCCCTTTTTCATGAGAAATGGGTCTGGCACATTCCCGTTCTCCAAGACTCTTGCCTGCATGTTGTCATGGAAGGAGGCAATAAGGGAGATGAGTTGGTCTGGGCAGCTGATCTTGCGGAGGATCTGCCACAGTCCTTCCTGATTCAAAGTGTGGAGATCGTTGGTCAGATCCACAAACACCATATGGAGCTCTTGATTTTGTTCACGGCACTTCTAAAGCTGGCAAATAGCAAACACCATGCCAGTAGTGCCCCTGCCTGCATGAAAGCCACTTTGTGGTTCTGGGACTATGGTGTCAGCCACGTGAGTGATGAGCCTGTTCAAAACAGAATCTTGCCAAAGACACACAATAGAGATATCCCACGGTGGTTGTTGCATGATGTTTTGTCACTCTTTCTCTTGTAGATGTGCACTACAGAAGCATCTTTTAAGTCTTGGGGGACATTTCCCGCTTTTCAAATAGCTTGAAAAAGTGATGTTAGCTTCTCCAAGAATGCTTGGCCTCCATTCTTGTAGATGTCTGCGGAGATTCAATCTGCTCCTGGTGCCTTTCCAGAAGTCTTGTCAATACACAGGTGAAATAAGTACGTTATAGTATCAGTTATAGCATATGCACAGATTTTTAGCATTTTGCTGTCGATTTTGCCATGCTCTTATCATCCCGACTGTTTTAATTTGAGTAAGCTGTTGGGCACTTCTGTACTGTTATTGGGGTATGATAAATTCAGGAAAAATGATTTTTGATGAACAGTAATGTTTAAATTTTATCATCTCGTTTATTTTCTTCTATCACTAGACATAGATTCAGCAATGTTTGCAAAGTGAAAATTAGGGGTTTTGGTGATATCTCTTTTATGACATTTGGTGTTACAGCTTGAGTAATTAGTCAAGGTGTTAATGGTTATTCAAATCATTTTTGGATTCTGGGCTCAAGACAGCAAATCTTGAAAGTATTTTGTGATGGCTTTGTGTTTTATTGAATTGACTTTGCTCCTTTGCTTTTTATATTCATCTTTTTGCTTCAACTTTTAACAAAATTATAATTTCCTAGACTCTTTTCGTTTTCCATTTCTTTTATTAACCATGGAGGTTTTATGAAGTGTTTTATTCTCTTCTTAATAAATAGGACATGTTTATCATAAATACATCTATCCAATAGTTAATACTATCATCTGGATTTGAAATCTGATAGACATGGCCTAAGTTTGAGTGGAGTATATCATCAATAAAGGTATCTTTATCAAAATGTCTAAAGGAGCACTAGGATATCTCCTTGTGTTCTGATTTGGGCATTATTCCTTTTTCCGCCATGTAAAACAAATGGAAGAGTGATCACAACATGTCTGCATTGAGCATGTCTCAACTATGTTGGTCTTTGAAGTAGTGTAAATGTTATCAATAAGGGTGTTAGTGTTATTATAAATGCGAGTTGGACAATCAATTATTTGCTCTAAACTTCTTCTTCTTTCTGATGACTGGAACGGTCGTGGAGGAGACATGAGAGATGATTCTGCAGCCAGCCGTCGCCATCCAGCCCTGTCCTCTGCCTTTCGAATGAGTGTTGGACTGTCCAGGTGGGTCCACTCCTTGATGTTATCCATCCAGCTTTTGGTTTGTCTGCCTCAGCGTCTGCCACCTTCTAGCGTTCCTTGTAGGACTGTCTTGGGGAGGGTGTTGTGGCGTGTGATATGGCCGAATCATGCCAGCTTCCTTTTCTTGACAGTGGCTAGTAGGGGTTCCTGAGGACCAGCCATTAGTGCAACTTGACTTTGCACATGAGTGTTTGTTTTCCTATCCTTCCAGGAAATTCCAAGCAGTCGCCTGAAGCATTTTGTCTCGAACGTCTGAATCCGCTTCGTGGTTTCAGCAGTCATTGTCCAACTTTCACAGCCATAGAGCAAGATGGAGATGACCAGGGATCTGAACAATTTGACCTTTGTTTTGAAGCTGATGTTGTTGTGTCTCCATATCTTGTTCAGTTTTGCCATAGCTGATGTTGCCATTGCTAGCCTGGTCTTGATCTTTGTGGTGGAGCATCCATCTTTCGAGAGGGTAGCACCAAGATATTTGAAAGCGTCTACTTCTCTCAGTTGCTGGCCGTTCATGTAGATCTGTGCTGTGGTGTCGTTTGCACTGTTGACCATTACTTTACTCTTTTCTGTGCTGACTTCCATCCCATATGTGCCTGCTCTGTCTACCAGTCTGTTGGTAAGGTCTTGGAGTTCCTTGTTGCTGCCTCCCATGAGATCAATATCATCAGCGAAGCGCAGATTGTTAATGGGTCGCCCTCCTATTGAGATGGTAGAATGGAAGTCGTAAAGTGTTTCCCTCATGATGTTCTCCAGGAATAGATTAAAGAGGGTTGGAGAGAGCAAGCAGCCCTGACAAATGCAGACTGTGGTCTTGAAGTAGTCTCTGACTTGGCCATTGAGGAGAACTGCACTGCTGGAGGTGTTGTACAGCACTTCTATGATCTGGATGAGACCCTCTGATGTTGCAGATGTTTCTCCATCAGGATTCGGCAACTGAAAATTTGTTCTACCGTGCTCCTTCCTGCCCTGAACCCAGCTTGTTCTTCTGCCAGGTGCTCTTCCGCCTCCTTTTTGAGTCTGTTCAGTATCACTCTTAACATGATCTTTCTGGTGTGGCTAATGAGGCTGATCATTCTGTAATTCTGGCACTGACAGAGGTTTCCTTTCTTGGGCAGGGGGATAATAAGAGACTGTGTCCATTCTGCTGGCCACTGTTTTGTCACCCAGATCTTCTGACAAAGAGATGTAATGACAGTGACCAGGTGTTCCCCTCCATTCTTGAGCAGCTCTGTCAGTATGTTGTCTACTCCAGGTGACTTTCCAGTTGGTAAACTACGAATAGCTTCCTCCACTTCTTCCTTCTGCACTGGTAGTGGTGAAGGTTCCCTCTGTAGTGTTGCGTCCTCATCAATCAGGCTGTGGTCGGGCTGTAAGGGGTGCTTGTACAGGTCTGAGCAATACTGTGACCATCTATTCAAAACTGCTGAGCTTTCAGTCAGCAAGTTGCCTGAACAACCCTCGATGACTGAGGATTTATTTTGCTACGCCTTTGTGAGCTTCTTTAGGGTGTCATAGGCGTGTTTGCTGTTCCCCTTTGTCATGCCTGCCTCGATGTTCTCGCACTGTTCATTGATCCATTGCTCTTTTGCCTCTCTTATTTTCTTCCTCACCAGATTGTTGGTCTCACAGTACTGTGCTGCATCTTGAGGGATGGAGTGTTTGGTTTTCTTCAAGGATCTCCTCTTGTCACACAGGTCAAGGATGTCATTTGAGATTCAGGGTTTGTGTTTCTTTCTCTCGCGGCCAAGTACCTCCTCTACTGTTACTCGGACTGCCTCGTTGAAGCTGTTGGTGAGGTCGTTGATGTCATTGTTCAAGATGTTGAGTGCTGCAAACCTGCCCCCGAGCTGTGCCTGGAAAACTTCAGCAACTTCTGGATCTCTCAACTTCTCCAGGTCAAACTTGATACGTGTGCGCGCAGCTTGGTACTTCTTCAGCTTCATCTTCATGTTGAGCAGTACAAGATCGTGGTTGCTGCCCACATCAGCTCCGGGGTATGTTCTTATTTTGGCTCTGTTGATGCTTGACTTGATGCACCGTGGGGTGAGGATGCAGTCGATCTGATTGTGGATCTTTCAGCTCAGCGCATGTCACGTAGTTCTTCTTGACAGCTTGTGTGGGTAGAGGGTGTTTGCAAGGGTTAATTGATGGCTAACCGCAAACTCCAAGAGTCGGAGTCCCCTATTGTTGGTCTCACCAGTGCCGTACTGACCAACTGTTCCAGCCCATTGTTTGTAAGCATCAGGGCCAACTTTCGCGTTGAAGTCTCCTTGTACAATAAGGAGGTCTTTCTTGGGAACTTTCTTGATTGCATTTTCCAGCTCTTCGTAAAACTCTTTGACTTATTCCTCATCATATGCTGTTGTTGGTGCATACACTTGAAAGATGGTGATGTTCTTTGGCCTGGCTGACACTCTGATGGAGATAATCCTACTGGATATTGGCGTACAACTCAGAATGCAACCAATTACTTCTTTGCGTACGATAAAAGCTACGCCATGCTCATGCACTTTCTCTCTTCTGCTGAACCAAATCTTGTGTCTGTCATCAGTCACTGACTCTCCAAATCCAGTCCATCTCACCTCTGATAGTCCAGTGATGTCTCATTGGTAACGTTTCAATGTGTGCTCCAGCTCTAAACTATACATGGCATAATCAATACTCCACTTTTATCGAGGGAAATCCCTTTAAGAAAACAATTCTTTGGACTCAAAAATTGCAGCATCTATCATTGAAGTAAAATTATCATACCAGTCAATTGTTTCAGCTGGATTCCTGTAAGATGAAATCGGTTATAATCAATTTAGAATGTCTAAACGTTATTTCAACCCATATAGATTCTACATGAAACTGTTCAAGATGTGTAAATCTTTTCCATGACAAAGAAGTCACACAGTGTAAAAGCAAACGGATAGATTTGACAGTCACAGGACCAAGTTTTATAGTGTCATAACCTGGCATACACATACCTAAATCACAACAAATTAATGTGTTGAGTCTCAATTCAGGGAGGCAAAATATGAAAACTAGTTCCTTTATTGTGAATAATTGATTAAGTTTTCTCTGTTTTGTTACTGGCACTATTGATATTTAAGTATTCTACATGAAGTCCTTCCTGAAAATGCCAAGTATTTAGAGCAGAAGACATCGTTGTATGACAAAATTATATGTGTCCAGTATAAACAGAATTTAGAATGTTGTTGTAAGCACTCTCCTACTAAGACTGATGTGGGATAACGATGTGTGTGTGTGTATATGTGCCTGCGTGGGTATGCACATGCGTGTGCATGCGTGTGTGCATGTGTGTGTGTCTGTGTGTGTGTGTGTGTTGTGTGTGTGTTGTGTGTGTGTGTGTGTGTGTGTGTGTGTGTGTGTGTGTGTGTGTGTGTGTGTGTGTGTGTGTGTGTGTGTTCTGCATCCCTTATATAACTTAGTATTAAGTTGATGAACTAGATGAACTTCATCCAATCACAATAATGACTGTTTAGTTTTAACATAAAAGCACTATATTTATTATGTGAGGTACATGTATCCAAATTAGCAAGAAAGAGTTAAAATAATATCGTCTTTATACAACTGGCTGGCTTTCAATAGAGATTATTTCAATGGTATTACTGTGCCACAAACAAATAGGTTGAATTTCACAAATTCTCTGTCATGGGCAAAGGCCAAGTAATAAATCTCTCTCTGTCTCTCCCTGTCTCTCTCTCTGTCTCAGATCATTAGCCTCCTTAACATTTAATGCTGTTAAATGATATAGTGTTGATTATTCAATCAAAGTATGCAAACTTCTCCCCCCCCCCCCCCCCCTCATCCCCTGCATTTGACAAGAAGCCAAGGTTCAACACACTATCTTTTTTAAAATTTCATTTAATCTCTCTCTCTCTCTCTCTCTCTCTCTCTCTCTCTCTCTCTCTCTCTCTCTCTCTCTCTCTCTCTCTCTCTCTCTCTGTGTTATGTGCAGTATGTGCTGACGGCTGGTACGGAAAGCAGTGCTCCTCTCGCTGTTCCTCACTCTGTCAGAATAACGTGTGCCACCGACAGTCAGGACAGTGTACAGGTAATTCACCCTGCAGGCACGCCTTGTTCCTCTGACTGACTGACTGACTGACTGACTGAGGGACAGGGAAGGTGGGCTGTGGATGACTTAGCAGAATAAAGCTTCATTTTTGTTGAAAGCAGATAACAGTAATGTGTGTGTGTGTGTGTGTGTGTGTGGTGTGTGTGTGCATGTGTGTGTGTGTGTGTGTGTGTGTGTGTGTGTGTGTGTGTGTTGTGTGTGTGTGTGTGTGTGTATGTGTGCATGTGTGTGTGAACTAGTTGGACAGTTTTGTTGTAATCTTGCTATGATATAATGAACCATATTCTGTTACTGACACTTATTTTCAGTTCACATTCCATTATGTAAAGCATTTTTATGACAGCACATATTTTTGGATCCTGCTAATGGCTGTTCCCTTTATTTGTTTGTTTTGTTTCCTTTGGTGACTGGGAAGAGGAAAGAAGTGTTTGTAACTACTTGGGTGTGTGTGTATGTGTGTGTGTGTGTGTGTGTGTGTGTGTGTGTGTGTGTGTGTGTGTGTTGGTGTGTGTGTGTGTATTTTCACTGATCACATCATGGAACTTTCTGGGAGAATAACCACAATACAGGGCATATAGAATTGTTAAATGTTTTAACTTTTATCTGTGGACAAGTATATTTCCACTTGTAGCTCATTTATTCCATTCCAGGCTAAGAGACATGCCGTCTTTTGTTGACAGAGTGTGTGGACAGATACTACAAAAGCAATGACGGCACCTGCATGGCTTGCAGCTCTAACTGTCTGAACCCACTGTGTAACAAAGCCACAGGTGTTTGTGCTGGTCAGTTTGTTTTCTGGTCTTCAGACTACAGGAACTCAGTTGTGAAGGATATGTAAACTTAAGTTTTATGAAAACCATCACTGTTCAACAACATATCTCACAAACAGACATACATGCACTAAGCACATACGCAGATTCCTGTAGGTCACACACGACCCAACACACCACGCACAGCACCACCACACACACACACACACACAACACACACACACAACACAACACACAAACACACAACACACACACACAATACACACACACTTTAGGGGTAGTAGTTTTGGCGTAGTACACCTGTAGTTTGCAATCTTACAGTTTTAGATTTTAAAGTTTTCTATTGTTCGATGTTTCTGTTATTACTTCCGTTTCTTATGCCATGTTTTGCAACATTCTAGTTATATAGTTTTGTAATCAGTCTTCTTATGCACATAATTACCAACATGCAAATTTGTGTATGCATGAAAGTAGGTTACATTGATCGTTAAAGGGCTTGTTGTAAAAACAACAACACCAAAAACAACAACATAAAATAACCTGAATGTCCTCAATGCTAGAGTAACACACACACACACACACACACACACACACACACACACACACACACACACACACACACACACACACATACATACATACACTCTCTCTATCTCTATCTATCTATCTATCTATCTATCTATCTATCTATCTATCTATCTATCTATCTATCTATCTATCTAAACAAATTATCAGGGGAAGTTCAAGACCATTCTACAATAGACCATATTTTTCCGTTGTTCTGTACGATTCAGAAACATTAATTACAGAGGAAAAAGTTATATGTAGCTTTTATTGACTTTCGTGAGGCTTTCGATTTCATTTCACATAGTAAACTCTGGTCCATACTACACAAAATTAATCTGAAATAAGAGGTAAGATACTAATGACCATTATGAGTATGTATAAAACTGTGAAAGCCCGGGTTAGATGTGAAAGTAGGGTTTCTGATGCTTTTTTCTGTCAGAAGGGTTTGAAGCAGGGTGAAATTACATGTCCTCTACTTTTTTCTGTATTCATAAATGAAATTGCAAGTGTGTAAAGTTGTAATGGGTCTGGAGGCCTTCTACAATAAAATTGTTCAGAGTTCAGAGTTCTCTCTCTCTCTAGCAGAATTTCTGTATTATGTTCAGGGTGTATCTCTGGATGGTATGGGGAGCAGTGCTCCACTCGCTGCTCTGGGGGATGTCTGAATAACCAGTGTCAACAACAGTCAGGAAACTGTTCCCCGTGTAAAGATGGCTGGTATGAGGACAAGTGCTCCACTCGCTGCCCCACAGGATGTCTGAATGCCTGTGATCAACAGTCAGCAAAATGTTCCTCATGTAAAGAGGGATTATACAGGGACCAGTGCTCCACTCCCTGCCCCACAAGATGTCTGAATGCCTGTGATCAACAGTCAGGAAAATGTTCTTCATGCAAAGATAGCTGGTATGGGGACCAGTGCTCCACGCCCTGCCCCACAGGATGTCTGAATGCCTGTGATCAACTGTCGGGAAACTGTTCCTCGTGTAAAACTGGTTATTTAGGAAACAGATGTACAGGTAATTAATTGTAGTTAATGATTTCTTTCTTAGCTTTGACTAAACAAGCGGAGAACACTAGTGTTGCCTCTGTCACATGTAGTTTAAAATTCGCATGGGCTCTTTTTCAGTGTCTAGGGATACAACTGTAGTTTTAGCTGTATCTCTTCTCAGTGTAAATCTCAGTTCTGTTCTTAGGGTGTGTGGAAAAGACTACAATAATAGCTGTATGTGCTCTCACCAATGTCAGTGTGTATTCTTAGGACAGTCTTGTTTTCAGTGTCACAAGACTTTATACTACAGTAACAAAATTTCTTAGTCTCTTAATAACATTGGCTCTATTTTCAGTGTGCTTGCATATGACCTGTTTTTACAAAAGGAGTCTTAAGGGGGGCGGATAGCCTAGTGGTCAGAACATTGCGCTCGCAATTTGACGATCCGGGTTCGATTCCCGTTCGAGGAGATTTTTCTCCTGGACTTAACATCAGTGCTGACTCCACTCTCCCCAAAAGTCCTTCGGATGAGACTATAAACCGAGGCCCCGTGTGCGAACGCACCTAGAACATCTTGCGCACACGTTAAATCCTGTTCCGCTTTTCGTAAGATTAGGCCATCGCGTGCCGGTGGGAACAGATGACATTTACAAAACTGCATACACACGGGTACTGGATTAAAAAAGCACACGAGTGCTTATTCCATTATCATCGATATAAAAGAATTTAAAAAATACAATAATCGGTAAATTAAATTTGTTATATTTCCTGAAATGTAAAGACAATATCATTTCTTTTGACATATGATTCATTGTCATACCTCTAAAACTGACAGTTATGGGTGTTTGAAATGGGTGACACAGCGATTACACAATCTGAGAAAATTGGGTTTAAAGTTTTCAAAAGCTAACACTTTAGCAGGTCAAAGACAAGCACTTTTAAACTTTAAAAAATTCTAATCTAACCACCTAAATACATAATTAGGAAATTTAATGCCTGATGATTCCAGTATTTTGGAAAAGTCAAAATTGACAAAGTGTTCCCTACCTTCCCATTTTGGGCCTGTCATTTTTCCATGCCTGCGAGTTTAAGACTGATGATGTAAAAAGCGGATCACAGAGGAATACTACAGCAGCAATGTTTGTCTGCTTTTGATTTGGATCTTCAATGTCAGGGCAAATACTTTGTGCAGCAACAGCACTTTATGCTTTCAATGCTGACCTCGGGTCTCTTTTCAGAAACAGGGGATGAATTGTTCAGCAGCAGTACTATGTGCTACCAGTTTTCATTTTAATTTTATTTTTCAGTGTCATATGACTTCTTAACATTAGCAACTCCTGACCTCAACAAAGATGGTTTTTCTGTTTAGAAACTGTCAGGGTGACTTCTTAACATCGCATCTTTGTTCTGTTTTAGAGTGTTGGGGGTGAATGCTACAGTAATGTTTTGCTCCTTCAAATGAGATTTTCATCTAGTTTTCAGAGTCAAGATGGATACTACAAGAACAACTCTCTGTGTTCTCTATGATTACTTTTGTTTTCTTTTTCAGTGTTAGGCCGGCAACTGCAGCAATAGCAGCCTGTGCTCCTATTAAAGATCTTGGTTCTGTTTTCAGAGTTTCAGAATGAAGTCAACTAACAGTGGTGCCTGGTATCAGCATAGATCTGTCATTCTCTTTTCAAAGCTTCAGGACAACAACAGCAGTACAGTGTGTACTCTTACTCTATCAGCAGCATGTGTTCACAGATATGATTTTGATTCAGGTTTCGTTGCTACATAAAGATGAATGTTATGTGGCAGGTGTGTGTGTGTGTGTGTGTGGTGTGTGTGTGTGTGTGTGTGTGTGTGTGTGTGTGTGTGTGTGTGTGTGTGTGTGTGTGTGTGTGTGTGTGTGTGTGTGTGTGTGTGTGTGTGTGTGCGTGCGTGCGTGTGTGCGTGCGTTCATGCGTGCGTGCGTGCATATGTGTGTGATTTAAAAAAAAGTCTTTTACTTCGAGGATAATGGAATAAGCACTCATGTGCTTTTTTGCATCCAGTACCCGTGTGTATGCAGTTTCGTAAATTTTGTCATCCGTACCCACCGGCACACAATGGCATACTCTTCCAAAAAGCAGAAAGGGTTTTAACATGTGCGCAAGATGTTCTGCGTGCGTTCGCACGTGACCCCAGTTTATAATCCCATCCGACGG
>CM060332.1:32397252-32437252 GCA_030674155.1 Stramonita haemastoma
TAGGCCATATCAGCGCTATCACCTCGTCACATTTTAAAACTCGTATTAAAGGTGTGCGACTGTGTACAGTTTAAAACGAGGTATAAAACCAACTCAACTGTCCTTGCTTGTATCGACGCCCCGGTCGACCATAAGGGTCAGCCCAGGACGGCCCCCGCGTCGTGGGAAAACCCACATCGATCACACTTAAACAATGGTATAAGAAAAATGGAGACTAATAAATGTATCAACAACTTCAATAGAATTCGGCAATACGTCAGTCCCTCTATCCAGTGTTGTAAAGTATCTAGGAGTCGTTATTGACAACACACTCTCCATGCAAAAATTCATCACCCAGACCTGTCAGTCATGCTACTATCAACTACGGCGTATTAGTGCAGTTCGAAAGTACCTGTCCACTGATGCAACATCCAAACTAGTCACTTCTCTTATTCTTTCACGTCTGGACTATTGCAATTCTCTTTTGGCTGGTCTGCCAGCATCATCTATCCACTCTCTCCAACGTATACAAAACTCTGCAGCTCGACTGGTCCTCAGAAAGAAAAAATCTGAACACATTACTCCTCTCTTGCAATCTCTCCACTGGCTGCCTGTGCCACAGAGAGTTAACTACAAGATCAGGACTCTCTGTTATAAATGTCTCCACAAAACAGCACCCTCCTACCTCTGTGAATGTCTTCAGGTGTACACACCTTCTCGTTCCCTCCGCTCGGCTGCAGATACCTTATCCTTAAAAATTCCGAGATTCAACCTATCTACCGTTGGCCGCCGCTCTTTCTCTATTTCTGGTCCATCAATCTGGAATGACCTCCCTCTCTCCCTTCGGCAAAAGCCTACATATGACACTTTTAAATCCAACCTCAAGACACACTTGTTTCAAACCTAAGATTTTTGTCTTCTGTTTTCATCTCCTATTTGTCCCTGCCTTCAACATTTGAAATTCCATTCACCCTGTCAAAATGTATAACCTCTATAAGTGTGTGTGTGTGTGTGTGTGTGTGTGTGTGTGTGTGTGTGTGGTGTGTGTGTGTGTGTGTGTGTGTGTGTGTGTGTGTGTGTGTGTGTGTGCGCGCGCGCGCGCGCGCGTGTGTGTGTGCTTTCGAATTTGCTAGAATTATTTATTGTCATTGGTTGTTTGTTGTGAGGGTCGAGTGCAAGCGCTTTGATTTGTTTTTACAAGATATAGCGCTATATAAATTCCATGTATTATTATTATTATTATTATTATTATTATTATTATATTATTATTATTATTAATTATTATTATTATTATTATTATCATCTGTATAGCTGTCGAAGTAAAGCCCCGAACATTGATGTCTTATCATGTCATCATGGTTTTAAACCTGGTCGCTTATTTACCAGGGGTATTATCTCATGCAAGCACAAACACAAAACCAAATTTTAGTTAAAATCAATAAAGAAAGAAGGATCAAACAGATTAAACGCTTATGACTTCTTTGATGCACTGATTTTATTATTGATAAGCAAACATGATGTACATAGCTTCATCAAGCAACGATTCAATCATTTAAAATATTTTTCAAAAGAATCCGTTTGCGTGCAAAATGGTGTCCGTACAACAGACAGAGAGTGTGTGTGAATGAGAGAGAGAGAGAGAGAGAGAGAGAGAGAGAGAGAGAGAGAGAGAGAGAGAGAGAGAGAGAGAGAGAGAGAGAGAGAGAGAGAGAGAGAGAGAGAGAGAGAGAATCACATTCCAAAATCAGTAAAACTCTACTGTCTGTGTATTATTGTTTTTATCTGTCCATCCTTCTCATCTGTCTCTGTGTAATGTCTACAGAAGGCAGTGATGATGACGACAAGGAAACGGTCAACACATACGCCGTGGTAGGCTCTGTGATTGCAGGAGCGGTCATCATTGGAACTTGTATCCTACTGGGCATTCTACTGAAAAGACGACGGTATGTGATAAGTGTTACGTAGTGCGTGTGGTGGGTTGTAGTGTGGTGTGGGGGGGGTGGGGGTGTTGCAAATAATAGATTGAGCTGCGATCCGAACTCATGCCTCAACATCACTGACCGACTGCTGTTGCTGATACTCTGCACTCTAACTCACTGTAACCGTTGAGCTGTCTGCCTCTGCTGATCTACTCTGCACTCTAACATCACTGTAACCGTTGAGCTGTCTGCCTCTGCTGATCTACTCTGCACTCTAACATCACTGTAACCGTTGAGCTGTCTGCCTCTGCTGATCTACTCTGCACTCTAACATCACTGTAACCGTGAGCTGTCTGCCTCTGCTGATCTACTCTGCACTCTAACATCACTGTAACCGTTGAGCTGTCTGCCTCTGCTGATCTACTCTGCACTCTGACATCACTGTAACCGTTGAGCTGTCTGTCTCTGCTGATCTACTCTGCACTCTGACATCACTGTAACCTTGAGCTGTCTGTCTCTACTGATCTACTCTGCACTCTGACATCACTAGTCTGACGCTGTAACCGTTGAGCTGTCTGCCTCTGCTGGTCTACTCTGCACTCTGACATCACTAGTCTGATGCTGTAACCATTGAGCTGTCTGCCTCTGCTGATCTACTCCGCACTCTGACATTAGTTTTGCAACGCTTTAACAAGGGAGCTAGCAAGTCTAATGTGTACTGTTTTAACTCATGATATTGATGGGAACCTAAATGTATCTTTTTATAGTACATTCTATTCTTAACAAAATCATGTTCAAAAACTAAAAACAAAACCTTGTGTATTTTCAGATCTGGTAAATCACGTCAGGACGAAAATGCGTTTAATGGTAAGAATAGTTCAAATTGTCACGTAAAACACACACACACACACACACACACACACACACACACACACACACACACACACACACACACACACACACACACACACACACACACACACACAACACGTGTATCCACAAAACACATATCTAATGATAATACTAATAATACATGGAATTTATATATTTATAATATGTATTTAATAACCAGGGTTATTAGAATTGTTTAGATCAGAATTGGCAGATCAAAAGCAAATGAAAACCACAAAACAGATATGTACGTGTCTATGTGTATATAGATGTTTTCTTTGCACAACGTTCTATAATTTATGATAAACAAACCAAACATCAATGTTGCATATAAAATTAGTAGACAATAGGGATTTAAAGCATAAGTTCACGGGAACTTTGTGGTAATATAATACCATATAGTGCATCCTAAAACAACTATCAAAAATCTTGTGAGAGAGAGAGAGAGAGAGAGAGAGAGAGAGAGAGAGAGAGAGAGAGAGAGAGAGAGAGAGGAGAGAGAGAGAGAGAGAGAGAGAGAGAGAGAGATTCTTTTGTTGTTTTTTTCTTCAACATTTTGCACAGTATCCTTCAGGACTTTAGCCAACAATGGGCATCTAGATATTATTTATAATGAATAAATCTTTGATTCAATAATCTTTGTTTAAAAAATCACATTCTGATGAATGCATTCGGATCTGAAACAGGAAAAAGCATAAACAAATAAAAAGAGACGGGAGAAGACAAAGAAAGTCGGAACTGGGGTGTAAGCTCCAATAAAGTATTATTGTAATACATAACATTGTATTTTAATGTATTGTATTCTATCATTTACCATTTACAGTCCCTTTCCCACAATGCCTTAAAGGATGCAAGAATCTCTGACTTAAGATAAAGAAATATAGAAAACAGCAACACTTTCAAGTTGTGTGTGTGTGTGTGTGTGTGTGTGTGTGTGTTGTGTGTGTGTGTGTGTGTGTGTGTGTGTGTGTGTGTGTGTGTGTGTGTGTGTGACTGGTTTTTCTTAATACAGATCTTAACACGTCTCCCACACCATCCGGAAAGGTAGCCCAAGCAAAAAGAGAAAAGGAAACGGCAGACTCTAAGGCGGTTCAGGAGCAAGAGCAGCCCTATGAAATAGCAGAGGACATAAGAGCGGGCTGGAGCAGTGGTCACCCTCCACCCTCCACCTCTTCTGACATTCAGCATTGCCAGTCTGAGGCAGACAGCGCTAACCCTTATGATGAGCTGACAGTCCAGTACACTAACACAGGAAACGTCCAGCTCTATGATCGCTGGTATGGACAAAGTTCAACTCAGCAAGATGCCAACACTACTACAGCAACTGACCATGGTAAGCAGAAGAAAGGACTTAAGAAGAAAACACCCAAACTGTCAAAATAGATTTCACTGCAAGACATCATCACACTGGTGTACACCTTTGTCATAAACTGCCATCCTAATTACAGTGATGAAGTTTAAACCTTTGAGAATATTTTAGTCCTTGATTCACGATAGGAACAATTAGCATTTAGCACTATCTTCATTGTAGCTGCTTTGAAACTGCCATTACCAGTGTTGATACCATGCGTTAACAACTCTTACTATTAAATTTCCTAGCTGCAAATTAAAAGTGCCATCACTAGTGTTTATGCCACTGTGTTAGAAACTCATAGTACCAAGCCGTCAGTCCTTATGTTACTGTTTATATTGCCATAGTCACTGTCATACAATTGTTCTTTCTTTAACAAATATTTGTAAAAGTCACAAAAGAAGAGTCATGAAATGTCCTATTTTGTTCATCAATGTTGAATTGCCTCCTCAAAACACAATGAAAATGACAGACATCATGACAATGGTTTGGGCCTACAATCCATTAAGCCAGTTAGTCACACAATTTATCTTAGCACCTCGCAATCATACTGACCAGATAAACCAGGAGCATCGTGACACTTAGATCAATGTTTTGTTTCCTTGTGGTGATGTAACTCAAACAGAAGGTGATGTACATAGTGTTTTGGTAATACTTTACCACGTAGTCGAATAGAAGTAGTGCAATGAAAACTACCATAAACGATTCCGATATGCGGGCTTTACAGCTCTGTGGCTTTTCCTCCCATAATTATGCTTCTGATCTTCTGGTTTTTGATGACACTTGTGTTTTGTTTCTCTGTATTGAAGACTAGGCAAAAAATTACGATCTTGTACTTTTTGCGTTTTTTGGTTTCTACGCTTTAAAGTATAGGCAAGAAATTATAATCTTGTTTGGTTTTTTTTTTATCATGTTTTTGTTTTGGTTTCTGTTTTGAGGTGCATACACAAACTTGCAATTTTCTGGTGGTGTGAATTTTCTTGATCTGGTTCCTATGTTTTGAAAGATATGCAAAAACCTGCATTCCTTTAGTTTAAATCTGTGTGTTTTGGTTTTTACACTTTATAGTATATGCGATAAACTGTAATGTGTGTTTTGGTTTCTACACTTTATAGTATATGCGATAACCTGTAATGTGTGTTTTCGTTTCTTAGCTTTATAGTATATGCGATAACCTGTAATCTTGTAGTTTGATTCTGTTTGTGTTTTGGCATCTACGCTTTGAAGTAATAATGGCGATGATAATGATGATGATGATGATGATGATGAGATGATGATGAGATGATGATTGATGATGATGATGATATACTGAGTTCATATAGCGCCATATCTTGCACACACAAATCAAAGCACTGCCATTCAACCTATTTTTTCACATGCAACCAATAACAATTGATAGTTTTAACAAATTCAAATGTACACACATATACACACGCGCGCACACACACACACACACACACACACACACACACACACACACACACACACACACACACACACACACACACACACACACACACACAACACACACACACACACACACACACACACACACACACACACACACACGCTCGTGGCGCGCGCACACATACACACACACATATTAATTGTCTAAAATCACAAAATGTGAATAGACGTTAAACTGAAGATACATTACACATATTAAGTTTATACACTTTGTAAGGTGATTGGGATTGCGGCTATTGCAGGCAGGGTCAGATATGAGATGAAGCACGGGGAGAAAATCTTAGGTTTGGAATAAATGTGTCTTCAGACTGAATTTAAAAGTATCATAAAGTGGGCTTTTGATGAAGGGAAACAGGGAGGGCATTCCAGATCGAAGGACCAGAAGCAGAAAAAGAGCGACGGCCAACGGTAATGTGTCTACAGCAGAGCGGAAGGAACGAGAAGAAGTGCACAGGTGAAGACATTCATAGAGGAAGGAGGGTGTTTTTGTGGAAACATTTGTAAAAGATGGTGCTTATCTTTTAGTTTACTCTGTGTTGTACAGGCAAGAAGTGGAGAGATCGCAAGAGAGGGGTACTGTACTCAGATTTTTTTCATTCTGAAGACTAGTCGAGCTGTAGGGTTTTGTTTACGTTAAAGGGAGTGGATGGATGATGCTGGCAGACCAGCCAAAAGAGAATTGCAATAGTCCAGAAGTGACAGAATGAGAGACATAAAAAGTTCGGATGTTGCATCAGTGGACAGGTACTTTTGAATTGCACCAATATGCCGACTGCATGTCTGGGTTGTGAATTTTTGCATAGTGAGTGTGTTGTCAATAAAGACTTCACAGCGGTGGATAGAAGGACTGATGTATTACCGAATTCTATAGAAGCTGCTGTAATGGAAGAGAGTTTGTGTTTGGTCCCTAACATCATGGCTTCATTTTTATCTCCATTTAGCTGTAGCTTGTTCTTATCACTCACTTATGGTATCTTGAAAGCAGTAGGCGATCGATATTTGTCAAGAGAGAAGGCAGATTTTCTGGAGTATCACTGCTTTGAATCTGAGAGTCATCTGCATAAAAAGGATGGTTGATCTGATGTCAGTTTAGGATATGTGACAGTGGAGCCGTGTACAGAGTGAAAAGAACAGGGCCAGAACAGATCCCTGTGGGACTCAACATTCCAGTTTAGCAGGTGTTGACTGAACCTTGTTTGGTCCAGCTGTTTGAAATTGGTTGGTAAGGTAAGAGCTAACAAGGTGAGGGCTGTGCCAGTAACACCAAACACTTTCTCCAAGACGGGAGAGAAGATTGAGTGGTCTTATAGTGTCGAAAGCTGCGGATGATTCGAGTAGAGTGAAAGGAATATTTCTCCCAAGTCAGAAGCGAGCAGAAGCGTGTTTAAAGTATGGACTAGGGTGGTTTCAGTGCTGTGGTTGACGCGATAGGCAGACTGAAACGCAGAAGAAGACTGATGGCGAGAAGTGGTTGTTGAGCTGTTTTAGAACTACTTTTTCGAGGACTTAAGAGATAAAACGTATGTTGGAAACAGGTCTATAATTCCTTTAAATGTTAGGGTCATGGTCATGGTTTTTGAGTAGAGTGTGACAATGCAGTTTTGAAAGCTGATGGAACATTTCCTGAAACAAGAGATGAGCTTACTATTTTTGTGATATTGGTATAAATTATGGCAGGCACTGTGCGAAAAGAAAAGAAGGGATGGGATCGAGGTCACAGATTTTCAAGGTCAACCCTTCAGAATTTGTTTTGATTTCTTTCTCTCTTGTTCGATGAAAGAAAAGGAGAGTACTGCCATTGAATTAGGGATCAGAAATGAAGCTGGGAAGGAATTTGATCTAATCTGGAGCGAATGTTGTGGACTTTGTCAGAAAAGATAATAAAGTACACACAAAACCCAGTAATCTCGCATAGTTTGATTCTGTTTGTGTTTTGGTTTCTGTTTTGAAGTGCATACAAAACTTACAATTTTCTTGCAGTATGATTATGTTTGTGTTTTGGTTCTTATGTTTTCAAGGATCATGCAGAACCTTGTAATCTTGTAGTTTAAATCGTTTTGTGTTTTGTTTTCTATGCTTTCAAGTATACCCAAAAACTTGTAATCTTGTAGTTTAATTCCATTGTGTTCTGGTTTCTAGACTTTAAAGTACACACAAATACTTGTTAATCTTGTTGTAGTTTAATTCTGTTTGTGTTCTAGTTCTCTACGCTTTAAGTATATGCATAAACTTTTAATCGTGTTGTAGTCAGATTCTTTCTGTGTTTTGGTCTCAATGTTTTGAGGTAATACAAAAACTTAGAATCTTCTTGTAGTTACTCGAGTATGCTTGTGTTTGGGTTTCTATTATTGAAGATTATACCCCCAAAACTAGTCTTGCTGTAGTTTGATGATTATATGCTTTGGCCTCTATGTTCTGACATAATTGTGAAAAAAAATGCGATCCTGCTGTAGTGTGACTATACTTGTATTTTGGTTTCTATGTTTTGAAGTATATACAAAATGATGTATTATTGTTAAAGTTTTATTATGATATTTTTGGTTTTTATATTTTGACATAATTATATTCAACAACTGGCAATTTTTTTGTAATTTGATCATGCTTGTGTCTGGAGAAGAAGGAATGGTTTCGGGGCAGATTGGTACTGGCATGACCAAATGAACTGTTGCTATTTCTCTATACAAATCATCATTTCTTTTGCAACGATTATTTTGTGTAAAGAAAGCAGAGAAATGAGTGCAATCTCGATTGCTGATTGTATTGAATGGTTTTGTGTATGGTTATCCAGGTACCAAAATAGAAGGATTAAAAAACAGACTTGAATAATGTATCTGCAAGCAAATTTATAATCTACTACTTAAATGATGATTAGCAGTATCTTCTCAGACCTTTTCTTAAATCTTTCTTTTGAAGTAACTACTTTAAATTTTGTATTTTCTGTGGCAATACAGCTGTCTTGGTATTTCTTTTTAATTCCATAGTCATCTTAGCAAAAAACATATTGATAACATTTCGTGGTTAACACTCCATCTCTCACCCTACCTCCACTCATCATCTCACCACACACACACACACACACACACACACACACACACACACACACACACACAACACACACACACACACACAATCAAATTCATATAGGCTTCGACATCCTCTGCTTTTCATCCCAATCCATTTTACAGATAATGAAACTTTCTGAAACTTTTTTGATCTTTAAACTGTCCTTTTGAAAGACTGGTTTTGCTGGGATTTTTTTTACAACAAAGTCTTGACTACTTTGTAGTCAGTTTTCCTTCTATGCTCCATTGTTATAACCCTGGTGAAAGTAGGGTTGACAATGAACTCTTTAAACTATGTCTGTGGACACCATCTTTGATCAACTGCTTCTGTTCGACATTTGAGTTGTATCATGACTTAAGATAGTTAATGCGATTTCTTAACCAATCAAAGTGACATAGCAAGGATAAATATGTGACGCACTACCACAAAAGGTACATTAAGTCGCAGGGAGTGTTTTCGCGTATGGGCCGGAAACGGCGGCTACACCTATTTTTAGCGATTTTCATATCATTTTTGCAGTTTTTGTTTCTTCAAACATCTAAAAATCATATTCCAAAGTATCAGATCCCAATTATTCAGCTTATAAAGCTTAAAAGCCCTCTTGCTAAGGTCTTTTGCTCAAGACACAAGTACACAGTTAAAAAAAACTTTAAACCCAAATTTCTCAAAATGGCCGCCTCGCCACTCTGTGAATTCAAACTACTTTTGCTTTGCTTTTAGTCAACTACAGCAAAAACTAGTACATCATTGCAAAGCTAAGTGATTAAAGTTTCTCATTGTATCAAAATCTGAAAAAGGATAAAATGGCACTTAATGTACGTTTTGTGAAAGTCCATCACACACACACACACACACACACACACACACACACACACACACACACACACACACGTATATATATATATATATATATATATATATATATATATATTATATATATATATATATATATATATATATATAAAGTGTAAATATGTATCAAGTGTATATATATATATGTGACGCTCCACCACGAAATGAGTCGCTTAGCACATTACCTAATTTTACACTAGGAGCCATTAAAGGCAGGTAGGGGTTAACTTGTCAATTTTGAGATTTTGATTGATTATTAAACTGTATCCGTTAATCTACCTTGTGATGAAATATCAAGACATAATTTTTATTCCTTTTGCTTTTAAATGTGTTTTGAAAATACCCAAGCCCTCTTTCTTACAACCTGTTACGAGAATAAACTTGCCCGTTTCTCATTTTGTCACATCCTGCAGTCTACCATTTCAATTTGTAATAACTTTGCACAGAATTGTCCGATTTTCAATCTGTTTTTTGTATTGAAAAGCCTTTTCATTGCAGATTAATAACTTGTCAATAACTAAAAATTGACCTCTTGTGCAATGCGACTCCTTATGTGGTGGAGCGTCACATATATAAAGTGTATATATATATATATATATATATATATATATATATATATATATATATATATATATATATATATATATATATATATATTGATACCATACTCACGTCACCTTACCTTGCTTTTATGCATAATGTATTTGTTTTGATATATCTCTACCTAATCTTAGAAAATTTTTCTATGCATGATGTATTTGTTATTTACAGTTTAAAAATTGTACAGGTGTTATTATCACAGAAATACAGCCATAGCTAAGCTAAGCAATGAAAAAGACTAGATGATACCCCTTTTTCATGACTTTTTTTTAATGTATCATGTCATCTGTTCTTTTTGTCCTGTTCGGATGTTGCTCCACCACATAATAAGTCGGAGTGCACCAGCGGTCAATTTCTAGTTAATGACAAATTATCAATGTGCAATAAAGTGGCTATCAAATACAAAAAACAGATTGAAAATCGGACAATTCTGTGCAAAGTTATTACAAATTGAAATGATAGACTGCAGGATGTGACAAAATGAGAAACGGGCAAGTTTATTTTTGTAACAGGATGTTAGAATGAGGGCTCGAGTATTTTCAAAACACGTTTAAAAGCAAAAGAAATAAAAATTATGCCTTAATATTTCATTATAAGGTAGATAAACTGATATAATTTAATAATAAATCAAAATCTCAAAATTGACAACTTGACCCCTACCTGCCTTTAATGGCTCCTAGCGCAAAATTGGGTAATGTGCTAAGCGACTCATTTCGTGGTGGAGCGCCACATTTTGACTCTATATTTTTTAAACGAGCTATTTTCTAACTAGCCATTTAAGGTCATGTGAAAGAGCCTTTTGTTGGCAAGTGATCAGATATATCAAAAACTTTACAAAAATTTTACCCTGCTTGATTCTTTGGTTAGCAAAATAAATTCTGGAAACTGTAAAAGAGCTTTAACACCAAGGAATCGTCACCAGCTTGTATGAAGGTAAACTGTAATGAGCATTTGTTTTCATTACTTTGAATGCATATTTATTCAGTTTGAATTTATGTGCACCGGTTTTTAAAGATGACAGGTTTGTTTTAATACATTTTGTTATTACCAACATAGAAGTTGAAACTACAGCCATTTCAAATTTTTGCCTGAAACATAATATACACTTTTACTCATTAACGTTTTCTGTGTAGACATTGCTTGTTTGTCCAATGCTTTCTGTTGAAATAAATAGCAAAAATACATTGACCTGCCTATCACCTCATCTAATATACTGTGTGCTTGGTGTCACCACATGTATGAACACGTTTAGAAATACAGGTTATGCTTTCAAATCGGCTGTCTTAATACGTTTTATGTATATTGTGAGTAAAGAGCTACGAGGTCTCCTCCCTTATTCAATGTATATCAGAACACAAAAAGTGTTCTAACTGTTCTTCAGATGTCATGGCTTCTTTAACATGCGTTGTCAAAGAGTAGAAGAGTGGCATTGTCCACGAGACTTCTGAAAATTTGAACATAGAGTGTAGGCACCATTGACAGAACAGTAAAAGTTATTCTTTCTGTTCAGGCTTATTGACTTGATATGAATACAAGCCACTTTTGACAGATTCACCAAGAAAGGTGCACAATCACAAAAACAAAGAGACTGAAGAATGTATAAAACCTGCTGATGATAATAAAATGCCTTCAAGCAAAATTCCTTTGTCAGAACTATAATGCCAACAGTCTGTGTAACAATTTTCATGTCAGTCAGGTTTCCTCCTGCATCCTCCATCTTCTTCTCACGCTGCCAATGCAGATTTTATTTCTTTTGTTGGTAATTCACAGGTGAACGGATACAGTTTTAGACAGCACAACATATATACAGGTAAAATTATATAAACGATACTCAAATTCTGTACGTAGCCCAGCATAAAATAAAAGTCCGCTGTTTCCGTGTTGTATTAGAAAGTAAAGTCACAGTGTGTAAATCAGTCTAAACCAGAGGCTTTTGGGCCACTTTTCAATCCAGATGAAAATCTGAGTGAGGCCTATTGGTATGACAAAAAACAACCTCATGAAATAGGCTTAGGGCCTGCACATAGACCAGAGACAGAGAAGGCAAGGGGGTGTGAGGGAGGAAGAGGTAGGGTGAGAGAGAGAGAGAGAGAGAGAGAGAGAGAGAGAGAGAGAGAAGAGAGAGAGAGAGAGAGAGAGAGAGAGAGAGAGAGAGAGAGAGAGAGAGATGGAGGGATGGAGAGAGCGATCAAGCGATCCAGTGAGCGATCCAGCGAGCGAGCGAGCGAGCGAGCGAGCGAGCGAGAGAGAGAGAGAGAGAGAGAGAGAGAGAGAGAGAGAGAGAGAGAGAGAGAGAGAGAGAGAGAGACAATGACAATATTTTATTGTGAAAAGCTTTTTAAGCCCATTCACAAGGGGACAGTGGGAAGGGGACTGGGCACAAAACACACATTTTCATACATGTTTTCAGACATGAAAAGTGTATCACTTCTTCTGCCCTTCTGAGAGAGAGAGAGAGAGAGAGAGAGAGAGAGAGAGAGGAGAGAGAGAGAGAGAGAGAGAGAGAGAGAGAGAGAGAGAGAGAGAGAGAGAGAGAGAGAGAGAGATGCGGACAGACAGAGACAGACAGACTGACAGACAGAGAGACAGGCAGAGAGGTAGGAAAGGCAAGCTGGTTGATAAACAGACATACAAAAAGACAGACAGACAGAGAGGCAGACAAGACAGAAAGGCAGACAAACAGAAGCAGACAGACAAAAGCTTGACAGAAGTGCAATGCAAAGAGTGAGACCAGAGAAAAACCAGAATAGATACCATGCACGACAGACACTTGTACTGCACAAAGACAGAAAGACGCAGCAACAACAGCCACAAACTGATCCCTTACCCAACAGCAGCGCTGACGCTTGATACGTCCTGCCACAGTCTGCTCCACGCTCATCTATTATGGCTGTTCACAGCTGCACTCATTGTACTCTGAAACCAGAACAACATGAAAATCAACACCTTTTCATTGATGTAGTTTATTGCCCTATTGACCACGAAAGCCACAGTAACCAGGGCTGTCACCTATCTCAGTTTCAGCAACTCCAGTAACACTCACCTCAAGCCATTAATTAATTAACCCCTTCAAATACCATCTCCAGGCCACATAAAGTGTTTTTAAAAGAGGCTTGTAAACAATTCAATGTACAACAAATACAAAGGAAAATGCCATAATATACACTGAAAGTACTGCAGAATTTAACTACGTGGTCGCAAGAACACTGCAGGAAAAACTGTGAAATAAACGTATGAAAAAAAAAATTCTAACTTTTGCTCCAAGATAAAAGAGAACAATAGACTGGGAATGCAGAAGATAATCATGAGTTATAATAGAAAAGTAAGTAAACAGACAGAAGGAAAAGAGTGACAGAAAATGGGTAAATTTCTAACACAGAATTCCCAGGAGGTGGGGATGCTATTTATACTGAAAGAGCCCCAGCACCCTTATGAGGGTAATACCAATGAAACTGAATCATTATTCAACCTAGCTAATAGTTCTGTAGATGCAAATGTTTTCTATTTGCTGACTTATGTTTTCCAAATAGTTATTGTTTTATTGATAAAATGATTCATCTTTTGATTTCTGTTATTTGATGCTTAAAATGAAACAGAAGGAATCGGAGCATTGATACTACCTGGCCACCTCATCTTCTGTGGTGTTCCTCTCCAGTTGTTCCCCCACTATTCATTCCGATTTCTCCGCCCCAGCTATACATATTCATTTATTCTTTATTTCGAGGATAATGGATTAATAAACACTCCAGTGCTTTTTTTTACATACAGTCCCTCTGTGTATGCAGTTTTGTAAATGTTGTCATCCATTCCCACTGGCACACATTAGTTCTCTTCCAAGAGGCAGAAGAGGTTTGAACGTGTGTGCTAGGTGTTTTGCGTCTGTGCGTTTGCACGCAGGACGTCAGTTTACAGTCTTACCCAAAGAACTTTGAACCTAGGTTTGCCATGTCACATCCCCATGGTGAGAATTTGACAGGGAGGTTATCAGCGTTAGGCCGTCACAGGACAACCAGTTAGAGGTAACCAGTATTGCTGCTGGGTCACTTTGATAGTATTCAGTGGTGCCTGTTCTGAGCTTACATACACAAGACACCACTTATGAAACCAACTACAGTGCTGAATACCACAATGTCCCTCCAACGCCCTTCTCCCAGGAAGCTCCAACCCCAATGGCTTCAACACAAGCTCATCACAGGCCCAGAAGTGTACTGGAAACCAAAACGGAAGTCACCATGAGACCAGAGCAGCTGGAGCCACAGAATCTGAGACAATTTTCTTCCATTGCATGATAGTCAATGGTGATAAAGTTGATATAGATCTAATGATGATGCTATAGAAGTGCATCTGCTTTGAGACTACCTAACAGGGCCCCACTCTGTTCTACATTTTACTATATCATGATGTAGCCAGCATGAACTGGGCACAAGAGATACAGACACCTGCAGCGTTGGCGAGGTAATTTTAGCAACGCTCACAAAATTGAACCCGAAAAGGAGAACCAAGGCCGACTGTATTGTTACAGTTTTCTGAAGGAGCTCATACTATCCTTCAAATTTGAGAAGAACCAACCGGAGTATAAAAAACAACAACAAACAAACAAAAAACGAAAACACCCAAACAAAAACCCAATGAGTTTTATGGAATTCGAACCTGTGACCTTTCCAAACAATGACACTGCCTGCTAATCATTGCATTATGATGCCTGGTAATTGATACTTTTGCTACTTTTTGCAAACTGCAGCCCCCAGAAAAAGTTATAATATCATTTCGTCTTCTGTCTGCCATGCAGTTTCTCCCTCCCTTTTCCTGCCAAGAAATCAGTCTGCCTGTCCCTCCGCTGCTGAATGATCTTAGTGTTCCACAGCTGTCAGCTCAGTCACTGGCTCTGATTTGTAATGTCTTCTCAGTCATAGGAGCTCATAATGTAATACCTTCCAGCTACGGTCCTTACGTAGTTTTAAACATTCAAGATCAATATCTGTTGTTAATCATCTGTAGGGCCTGGTATAATCTGACGACCTTGTGAGGGACAAAACTCTGTGAAAGCATTGCTTCTTTCAGCGGTTTTCTTTTTGATAAAGAGTGTATTGTTTTTGTCTGCTAAAGCGTATTCAGACTAACATGTGCATGATCAATGATATAATTCGAAAACTCGCAAGCTCAAAGTAACACACACACACACACACACACACACACACACACACACGCACGCACGCACGTATGCACGCACGCACACACACACACGCGCGCACGCACGCACACACGAGCGCACGTGTGCGTGCACGTGCATAAAGCACACGCAAACAGGTAAGCATGTGCACTTAACACAATATTGCTGCCAATGCATTTGATCTGAAACCTTTCGCACAGCACATCTATTATAAGAAGACTCCTGCAAGTAGGGTCGTGTGTCACCTTTTGTCACAGGTATACAATTTCAAGACGTGTTCATAATACGAGGGGAAGTTAATGTTTGGAACAAATGGCAGCACGTTTCCTAAAGTTATTGGCCTTGGACCTCACTACCAGCGTTGCCATCCCTATTAATGTAAAATGTTGGCGTCCATCAGGCAAGAGTAGTTTCCTCCCCGTCTCTTTTTTGCACTTAAATTAAAGGTCGGTGGACCAGGGTGTTAGTGTATGCAGCCTGATGGAGAGAGAGATTGATTTGATTTGATTGATTGATTCTTTTATATCGAGGATAATGGGATAAGCACTCTTGTGCTTTTTTACATCCAGTCCCCGTGTGTATGCAGTTTTGTAAATGTCATCTGTTCCCACCGGCACACGATGGCCTACTCTTACGAAAAGCGGAACAGGATTTAACGTGTGCGCAAGATGTTCTGCGTGCGTTCGCACACGGGGCCTCGGTTTAAAGTCTCATCCGAAGGACTTGTGGGAGAGTGGAGTCAGCACTGATGTTAACTCCAGGAGAAAAATCTCCTCGACCAGATTCGAACCCGGGTCTTCAAATTACCAGCGCAATGTTCTGACCACTAGGCTATCTGTCCCCAGTGAGAGAGAGAGAGAGAGAGAGAGAGAGAGAGAGAGAGAGAGAGAGAGAGAGAGAGAGAGAGAGAGAGAGAGAGAGAGTGACGTGTGTGTGTGTGTGTATGTGTGTTTGTAGGTGTTTATGTGTGGGGGAGGGGAGGGGCAGGGAGATTGGTTGGGTGGTGGTGGTGGTGGTAAATGTATGCATTGAAGAGAGAGAGGGGGGAGGGTTCATTGCAATGTGAAAGAGAATGTCTCAACCTTGACCAAAAAGAACCATCAAAACAGCCAAACATAAAACCTTATTGGTTGCATGTATAAGAATAGGATGAATGCAAGCACTTTGATTTGTTTTTACAAGGTAATGTCCTATATAAATCCCATATATTCTTATAATTATTATTACCTCGATCCACAGATAACACTTCCTATGCTCAAAAAAGCTTTTGTTTCGACATGCTCTGGATTTTCCCTGTTCATTAAATTAATACAAGTAGGAAAATGCAGAAAATACAAATGACAGCGATCTGCCAGGAGGCACTGAGATTTTGAGTAAAAACTATTATTGGATAATTCTAGTCCACAATGTATTGTTTCTATAGAAACAAGACTACCCTTGAGGGCAGGAAGTTATAATAAATTATGTTAGAGAGAGAGAGCTAGAGAGCTATACCCTACATGCTACTTAGTACCTGGATTAACATAAAATAATCATATGTTACCAGTGCAAAGTTCCACAAACCATGAAAACAGGGAAGGAGAGACATTGCAACCTAAGATTTCTTGTGGCTGACCTGTTTGTTGTATAATGCTGATTTTGGACTTGTACAGTGTCGTGGAAATTCCTCCTAATTGCCATTTCTCTTTGTAAGGGCTAATCGAAGTCTCTTCAAAAATGGGATCTGAATCTATGCCATGATGACTATTTGGGCTGCACTTGATCAAGTTCTCAGTATATGACCTGTGTTTTGTGCCCCCCCCCCCCCCCCCCTTCAGTGAATGAGGTGAATGGGGCTGTAGCTTGTCACACAATAAACCTTTGTCATTCTGTCTGTCTCTTAAACTTTAATAAGTATAATTGTGGATAAACAGTTAACCCAGTTCATGCTTCTTTGGAAAATAACTCTTGATAATGCAAACAATATTAATGTTTGCTGAACTCTGTGTGTGTGCGCACATGCGTTCGCGTGTGTGTGTGTGTGTGTGTGTGTGTGTGTGTGTGTGTGTGTACGTGCGTGTGAGTCTTCATGCAAAAGTCTATCTCTCTCTTGCTGGTAATGCAAATGCAATCACGCACACAAGCATGTATATACTCATGCACACATTCATATACTCACAATTTTTTAATGAATGAAAGCAAAATCAGTTATAGTACGCGTGCGTGCGTCCATGCATGCACAAAATAATGAGCGCATGCGAGTGTGTTTTGTGTTGTGTGTGTGTGTGTGTGTGTGTGTGTGGTGTGTGTGGAGAGAGTAGAGGAGAGAGAGAGAGAGAGAGAGAGAGAGAGAGAGAGAGAGAGAGAGAGAGAGAGAGAGAGAGAGAGAGAGAGAGAGAGAGAGAGAGAGAGAGAGAGAGAGGCGCTGGGGTATTGTTTTGGATAAAGTAATTTCTGAGGAAATAAATTCTTTGTCTGTCTGTCTGTCTGTCTCTCCCCTCCTCCTCCTCTCTCCTCTCTCTCTCTCTCTCTCTCTCTCTCCTCTCTCTCTCTCTCTCTCTCTCTCTCTCTCTCTCTCTCTCTCTGGCTTCCCTTGCTTGGTTACCAGCAAGACGACATTTCGACACTCAGAGAAAATAATTGTGATTTTCTGCTAAAAATGCTGTAGGTATGCCAGTGACAGGACTACCGCTTTGTTTGGAGATTGTTCTGAACACATTACTGCAAGAAATGCAGTTAAGTTCCTACAGAATTGACGGCAGAGAAAAACAAACAGTAATCGTGCTGCGTCTGTCTTCAACCCATCAACTTCCTACTACACGCAGCCACAGTGACAGTGTCAGTTTTCGAAGGAAGGGAGCAACGCAGATTGCCAGGGACAGAAGGAGGTTAGAAACACACAAGGTTAGTTTAATTAACAAACAACAAGAAAAAGCTTCATCTCCTTCAGATTTGTTTTTGCCCACACCTCCCAGTTTATTTTATAATACGAACAATGCCAATGCCACTGCCCTCGACACATTTAGGGATGACATGCCCACTGACACACCACGTGGTGCTGCTCAATACGCACGTGCAGCACGGCAGAAAGAACAGACTTCTACCAGCTTGCACAATGTAAACCCAGCATGTGTGACACTGCCCCCTTGTGAAATGATGATACCAGATGAGAGTGACCAACTTTACTCTGATAATGACATTGAAAATAAAGGCTTGTTCGCAATGCATCTGACACATCAACACCACCGTCTGTGTCCCTGCAAGATCAACACTGTACACAAGATGTGACAGAGGACAGCCTGTCTGACAATCAAAGTGAAATTAATGTTGAAAATGTAGCTGCTGTCAATACATCATGGTGTGATGCTACATGGTCAAGAAAGGACTATGAGAAAGTCATGGAATCTTTGCAGAAAATAATGAACAAAATGGACAAGTTCAGTAGTCAATTCCAGTCACACGAGAAAGAAACAGGCCAGGATCTTCCCGACACCTTCTCCGGAGACCAGCCACCAGACCAGCCACCAGTACAACCCCATCGGTAGTGACGCCCTGTGCCCACACCTGGTGAATCTTTCCTTGATGCAGGAATGCCTACCCTTCTGTGAATACCATTGGCATCCACACAACTGTGGAAGTGCATAAAAACATTACTGTGTTTTGGAATCCATTCGCCAAGACTCTTTGCTATTGTATAACGTTGGATGTTGAATTGTACTTTGATTATCGGTCCCTCCCCCATCTGTCCCATGTGAATGGGTTGAAAACCTAACACATTTAAATCATTTGTCTCTCTCTCTCTCTCTCTCTCTCTCTCTCTCTCTCTCTCTCTATATATATATATATATATATATATATATATATATATATATATATTGTGTTGTGTGTATGTGTTAGCTTTTTTGTTTGCTTTTGGGCGAGGGTGCTGCTATTCCCTGCTCAGGGCAAGGGCCGGATGAAAAAAGGTATGTGCATGCTTACTCTGTTACTCTTGGAAAGGATTATTCATTTATTCATTCTCTAACATCAGCAACAATATTGTATGCATGGATCTGATTTTCTTTGGTGTTTGTAAAATGTCAAGATCTGACAATAGTCCCACACAGAAAGACAAATCTTGCAGAAGTCGGTTTTGTCCAGTCAACTTTTGCACTAATGTGCACACATTCATAGTCCTGAACTTTGCGGCCAAGTTATCATAAAAAAACAGGATGTAAATGTAGAAGCCTAATTCACTTCCTTGTAGGCTTTTTTTTTTCTTTTTGGAATTTTCCACTAGAGAAAAGCTGTTGCACAATTCAAGTGGCCCAGATGCTGTGCAGGAAAACAGAGCGAGAAGTCTGCCTGCTATTGGGTGTTCAGTAAACATCGAAAAAGTTTGATCTAACAGATCTGTCTTCTGTAATGAAGTGGCCCTGTGCTCACTAACCATGGACTGGACAGGTGTAGCAACGGCCTGTCTCTGGCTCTGTGCAGTTAGCTTTATGGTACAGGGACAGAATTACGGTAAGTCACTGTTCCTGTCAAATTGTTCAGTCTTTACCCTTACATGCCTGCGCTGTCTTCAGGATTAATTGATTCTTTCTTGTCTTTAGTGACTCGAGCAGCTTGTGTGTGTGTGTGTGTGTGTGTGTGTGTGTGTGTGTGTGTGTGTGTGTGTGTGTGTGTGTGTGTGTGTGTGTGGTGCATAATACTTATTTATATATTTTTAAGGGTTTGGAAAGATAGATATGATAGAAATTGGTCTATAGTTTGAAGGATCTGAAGTGCTACCACACTTGTAGATGGGGATCACTTTAGCTATTTTAAAGGCATTGGGGGAATGATTTTTTATCAAGACATAGGTTAAAAACATGTGTCAAAGTGTCTGTGATGGCTGGAGCTTATAGCTTCCATATTCTGCTGTTTATTCCATCAAGACCATGTGTTCTTGATTGTTTGAGATGAGTTAGATAATTATAGACCTGGAAAACAGACATAAATGGTTTTGAAGGAATATGCTTTCCTTTGAGGTATTGTTTTAGTTCGTTCAGCTCATTGGACTTAGTTTTATAATTGTTAATAACGTTCTTAGAAATATTAATGAAATGATTGTTGTTGAGCATTTATGCATTTGATCACATTTGATTTGGAAGATGCTTGACTGTTAGTTATTTCATAATAATAAATGGAACTTATATAGCGCTATATCTTGCGAAAACAAATCAAAGCGCTTGCATTCAACCAATTCTTGCCATGCAGCCAACAACAATTAAAATTTTTTAACGAAGTGTGCATAGAGTATAAACACTTTGGCAGGGCGGTGGATATTTCGGCTGTTGAGAGCAGGGGTAGACGATGAAACAGGATAGGAAAGTCTTAGCTTTGAAATAAGTGTCTTGAGGCTGGATTTAAATGTGTCATAGGTAGGCTTTTTGCGAAGGGAGAGAGGGAGGTTGTTCCAGATCACTGGACCAGAAACAGAGAAAGAGCAACGGCCAACAGTGGATTGATTGAATCTAGGTATTTGTAAGCGCAGGGTATCTGCAGCAGAGCGGAGGGAACGAGAAGGAGTGTACGGGTAAAGATATTCACAGAGGTAGGAGGGTGCTGTTTTGTAAAGACATTTATAACAGAGAGTACTGATCTTATAGTTTACTCTCTGTGGCACAGGCAGCCAGTGGAGAGATTGCAAGAGAGGAGTAATGCGCTCAGATTTTTTCTTTCTGAGGACCAGTCGAGCTGCGGAGTTTTGTATACGTTGAAGGGAGTGGATAGATGATGCTGGCAGACCAGCCAAAAGAGAATTGCAATAGTCCAGACGTGAAAGAATCAGAGACGTGACGAGTTTAGATGTTGTATCAGTGGACAGGTACTTTCGAATTGCACTAATACGTCTCAATTGATAGTAGCATGACTGGCAGGTCTGGGTGATGAATTTTTGCATGGATAATGTGTTGTCGATTACAACCCCTAGATACTTTACAGCAGTGGAAAGAGTGACTGAAGTATTGCCGAATTCTACTGAAGCTGTAGTAATGGAAGAAAGTTTGTGTTTGGTAACTACCAGCATGGCTTCAGTTTTATCTGCATTTAGCTGTAATTCATTCTGTATCATCCAGTTTTGGATATCTTCAAGGCAGTAGGACATATTTATCAAGAGAGAAGGTAGATTTTCAGGAGTATCACAGCTTAGAATCTGAGAGTCATCGGCATAGAAATGATAGTTGATTTGGTGACGGTTTATTATATGTGACAGTGGAGCAGTGTATAGAGTGAAAAGAACAGGGCCCAGAACTGATCCCTGCGGGACTCCACATTCCAGTTTGACGGGTTTGGATTGAATCTTGTTTACTGCAACTGTTTGGAATCGATCGGTAAGGTATGAATTAAACCATGTGAGAGCTGTGCCTGTGATGCCAAACGTTTTTTGAAGATGAGAGAGAAGAATTGAATGGTCTATAGTGTCAAAAGCTGCAGATAGATCGAGAAGAGTGAGAAGGGATATTTTTCCTGTATCAGAAGCATGTAGAAGCGTATTTAAGGCGTGCACTAGGGTGGTTTCAGTGCTGTGGTTGGCGCGATAGGCAGACTGGAAAGGCGGAAGGAGGCTATTGGAATGAAGATGGCTGTTGAGTTGTCTGAGAACGACTTTTTCAAGGACTTTTGAGGTAAAAGGTAGGTTAGAAACAGGTCTATAGTTCTTAAGAATGTTAGGGTCGAGATCGTGCTTTTTTAGTAGAGGTGTGACTATAGCGGTTTTGAGAGCTGGTGGAAAATTTCCTGAAAGAAGTGATGAATTTACTATTTTCGTGATCGTAGGTATTAGCTGTGGAATGCACTGAGTGAAAAGGGAAGCAGGTACAGGATCAAGATCGCATGATTTTATGGTCATTTCTCTGAGAATTGTCTGAATTTCTTTCTCGGTTGTTGGACGGAAGAAAAGGAGAGGAGTGCCTGTAAATTGGGGATCAGGAGGCACAGGTTGGAAAGAAGTTTGATCCAGTTTGGAACGAATGTTGCAGACTTTGTCAGAGAAGAAAGAAGAAAATATAGCTGGAAGTTCAGAGTGGCTATGGACAGTAGGAAGAGGGCTTGCCTTTGTAGATCCAAGAAGAGTTGAGGTGAGGGAAAAAAGGGATTTCATAGACGTGGCATCAAGAACTTGAGCGGAATAGTATTTTGTCTTTGCTGAAAGGATTAAGGTTTTAACTTTGTTAATTTCTTTTCAAAAAAGCTGTTTGTTTATTTCAGTTTTCGTTAGTTAGACTGTTAGTTATTTGATTTATTGGCCACCACACAGTCTTTGTTTGGAAGATAGTAAATCTTGGAAAAAAAATTTCTTGACATTTTTGTGAGTTTATGGCCTTTCTCAATTTTGTTTTTACTCTTCATAATATCTAGGTTCTTTTAAAAATCTCCAAGATAACATGCTTCTTCTAATTCCTTAGTGAGCCAAGGTTGTTTAGGGACGTGTGTGACCCTAATGATTTTTAGTGGAGCAAGTTTGTTGTAAATATCAGGAAAAGTTTTTATCCAAAACTCAATGGCTAAGTCTGATTCAGTAATGTTGAATGTTTCTGAAAGAATTGAGTTACTTAAATCTAACAAAGAAAGATGCTCATCAAATTTGGCAAAGGAGCGATAGGTTATTGTTTTGTGGCCAGGTTTGGGGATTTGTGTTTCCTTTTTTGACCATGTAGCACAATGTAGTGATCGCTGCAGTTGTAGACTGGGATACATGTTTCAACAATGTTTTTAAAGTTTGATAGGCAGTTGTGGTCAATTATTGTGCTTGAGTTAGGTGTGACTCTTGTGGATGAATTCACTGGTTGGTGAAGGTTGTATGAATTTATATTTGGGTCCACTGATTTTTTACTTTTTTAAGATCGATATTAAAGTCACCTAATAAGATTATCTCCCTTAGTTCTGACAGGACTGCATTTATCATGGAGTCAAATTTTTGTCTACCTGTTTTTTTTTCTTTCTGTTGGATTCCTGTAGCAGGTCCCAAGTACAATAGGTGAGGTACCTTTTATAAACAAAAATTTCAATCCACATCGACTCTACATCATAACATTCAAGATGGAGAATACTCTTGAACGCTATAGATTCACCAATATAGAGTAGGATATCTGTTTCTTTTGGCTTTTGTGGATCTTTGCGGAGGATTTTGTAGCCTGGAATATAAATATCAGTGTCCATTATATGATCTGAAAGTCTTGACTCAGAAAGCCCTAGTATGTGAAATGGCTTGCCTTTGTTAGTGATAAGCGTTGATGCATCTTCGATTTTATTAAATGTATGGTTTATATTTAGGTGGCAAATATGTAGGCCATCTTTGGAGGACCACTTATTGTGATTTGAATGCAACTGTCATATTTAGTCTGTGAAGAAGGGATAACCTGGGGGAAAAACAAAAAAAGAACACCAACTGGTAATAAGGAAAAGGGAAAAAATTAAAGGGGAGGTGAGCACATGAGAGGAAAAAATGATAACAGAGAGAGGTGGGGGGATAATAAGTAAAATAAAAAACACAAAAACGTAACATGAACACATTAAAACAAAAAAACGAAAGAAAAACCAGAAGAATAGATAGGTAAATTGATTATAACCACTCAAATTGAAAATACAAAAACTCAGAATTCTCCACTGGTACGAATCATTACAGCAAAATCAAAAGTCGAAAAAATTGTCAGTTGAATTGGAAGTGGCAACCTGTTCAGGTTGTATGGTTTTACTTCAGTCAAGTCACAGTTAGTGGCTCTTAGTGCAAGTGAAATGCTTCTTAATAAGGCCACTTGAAAACTGACAGGTGTCAAAAGTGAGGCACCTGTTGAAGCTGCCTAATAACAAGCTCTGAGGCCTGTCCGATGATGTCAGCAGTTTGTCTCCTCACTGATTAGACCTAGGGCAATTCAGTTAATAGTCCAGGATTCACTACACAGTGTTCGCACACTTCACTATGTATTTGTCACAATAAAGATGAGATCTGTAGCACTGATCAATTATTCACATACGCATACCAGGGGAAAAATCGAGGTGTGGGTTCTCTCTACTATACAGAATTCAATCTTTCTGACCATGCGCACTTTTCACAATACAAGTTCAGTGAATCTCAGAGCAAGCAAATGAAACCACAAGGACAAGAACAATATAATGCGGTAAAAAGAAAAAAATTTTGCTTTCAAATATACAGTACATTGAAAATAAACGCAAAAAGGTGTATATAAAAAAAATAAAGAGATAATGTAGACAAAATATGGTGAGTTTTTGACACTTCCACAGGAACTTGAAATATGGAGGCAAACAAGTATGCACGCAAAAAAAAAAAAAAAAAAAAACACACACAGAGAACAAAGAGCAACGACAGCAACGAAGAAAATAATACACAAACAAAACAAAAGCAAGAAAAAGAAAAAAAGAGACAAACAAAAACAAAACAGGGACAAAAACAAACCCAACAAACAACAAGAACAATATTAACAACAGAAAAAAACCGGAACAAATCAAACCAGAACAAAACCAAAAACAAAAAGGAACGAAAGGGGAAAAAACTACAAAAACAAAAACCCTAAAAGCAAAAAGAAAAACCAAGAATAAGACAAAAATCAAACAAAAAAATCAAAATAACCCAAACAAAACAAAAAAAAAACCAAAATCAGTCTCACACACACACACACACACACACACACACACACACACACACACACACACACACACACACACACACACACAAGGATGAAAATCACCTAGTTTCTCTTAGTAATAATAATGGGTGTGGGCTGGGGATGTCCTTCCCCCACTTTCTGGTCTCTTACTTTCTCTATAGATGAGTTGGGGGCGGGGGGGGGGGTAGCCTAGTGAAGGGATGGTATTCAGCAGGACCTCCAGCAGTTTCTGGGACTCAAAGTCAAAAGTCAAAATTTTATTTCCAGATGGTACATTGAGTAAGCAATGAAATTGCTTTTTTTCATCAAGCCATCTCTCTAGCAAAAAAAATTAAAACTAAACTTTTTTTTTAAACCCTAAAAAGACCACTTAAACAAAATGATATCCATTCCATAACAGTCAAACCAACCCAAACCTTCAAACTGACAAATGACCCATAATGACAATGAAACAATTTTACAACAAAATGATAATCACCCATCATCACCTAAAGCAACAACACAACAACAACCAAAAAACCAAATGAAATAAATTAAAATAAAATTTAAAATAGAACCAATTGAAAAGGACCGGAAAGGGGATATCGAGGAGGAATGGAGGAACACAATCAGCCAAACAAAGACAATGACAGCAACATAAGTTCTACAAACAATCAAGAACCCCTACAAGATAATACTTTTGAAAAATTCAGTCAGCTAGACTTTCAAACCAATACCAATTATCCCATCATTAATTTTTGTATTTGTATTTTGTACCACTTTATGTCACGGCAGATTTCTCTGCGTGAAATTCGGGCTGCTCTCCCCGGGAAGAGCGCGTCGCCACATGTGCAGCGCCTACCCTTTTTTTTTTCCTGCATGCAAGTGTATTTGTTTCCCTATCAGAGTGGCTTTTTTCTACAGAATTTTGCCAGGGACAACCCCCTTGTTGCCGTGGGTTCTTTTACGTGCGCTAAATAGTGATGTGTAACACACGGGACCTCGGTTTATCGTCTCATCCGAAAGAATAGCGCCCAGACCACCACTCATGGTCTAATGGATGGGGAAAAAGATTTGGGTCCAAACGGGGTACGAACCCCGCACACTCCGACCCGGACTTTTTGCTTTCTAGGCAAGGCGCGTGACCACCTAGACCACGGATCCGTTGATTAAGAACATCAACATTCATCTTTGCCTGTCAAACTGGATTTAAAAACAAGGGACATGACAAAAAATATCAAGTCACAATATCATCACTTCATCCATTTGGATTTTTCCTTTCCACACTTATATAATTTGTAAATAATGCATGTGCTTGTTTTGATTACTCACAAGCTTTCATTAGCATTAACAATAACTTATTTATAAAGAAACAAAAAACAAAACAGAAAACAAAAAAAACCTCTCACTCTTCCCCTCTCTTCCACACACGCAAAAAGCATGTAACAGTGCCAGATTTCTAATCCCTAAAATCACATCCCGTGTCCTGTGAATGAGTGGTGCAGGGAGGCCCCAGGCATTGTTGGTTCTGGCTGCAGGAAGCGGTGGAAAGTGCTCCTCAAAGTCTGCCAAGTGGACTTGTTGCCCATATCAGCTACGCTGTAGGCAGGCCGATGGGCTCCTGTGTCGGGGAGTAGCACTTTGCTGTTGCTGCAGTGAGACCATCTGTTACTTTTAGCTAGCTGAGTCCTTTGCATCTGGATTCTGTCGTTGTTAGCTGGAGAAGGGGGCAGTGGTTTTGGAAGCGGGAATGAGTTGTTAATTATGGCCGCTGTGTACCACCGGTACTTGGGTGGAAACGGTCTATGTATTTATTGAGGGCTTTCCTGGTTGCCCCACTTTTGGTCACGCTTATACAGTCTCTGTTTTGGTCTGAAAAGAGGGGGCGCGATCTATGTTTATCACCCTCTCTAGATTCCCTCGAATGAGACTATAAACTGTGGCCTTGTGTGCGAACGTGTGCGCACACATGAAATCCTGTTCCCCTTTTCGTAAGAGTAGGCCATCGTGTGTCGGTGGGAACAGATGACACGATTTACAAAAACTGCATACACACGGGGGATTGGATGTAAAAAAAAAAAAAAAAGACAGTGCTCATTCCATTATCCTCAATATAAAAGAATGAAATAAAAATGAAAAATAAGAAATAGGGCACGGACAGATTTGGTGGCATGGTGTTGGCCATAGGGAGGGAGGATTGTAGAGGCTTTTGTGTTGGCAAGAGGTAAAGCCTGGTGTAGTCCTCTGACCACACGTTGCCATGTCGCACACTCAACTGGTCCACTTTGTAAGCAGCTGTTGATGCCAACATGGAAGGTAACCTGTTTGACGTGTGGAGAAGGGGGAAGGGTGGATAGCCACTTCATCAGGTATTGTACAAGCAGTCCTGGCACCAACAGGTTTCTCGGTGGTCTGCCATAGGGCAAAGTTCTGTCTCCAACTGCACTTACGACAGTCAGACAGTCACCGATGAGTAGCTCCTGGCTGGCAGTGGGGACAGTATTCTTTATTAGTGCCTCTAAAGGTGTTGGGGAAGGGGGTGGTAGAGGGGATACTTTGGAGTTGACAGTGGAAACTGAATTTTTCATCAGTTTACGTTTTGGTGGTGAGGAGAGGGGGGTGGGGGTGGTTTAGGGCTGGGTTTTGGTCAGGGTCCAGGAGTGAAAACTTATTATCAGTATGGATTGTGGAGATAATTTCTTCTTCTATTGGGGTGTTGGATATGTAAGAGAGGGACTTACTCAGAGGGATTTTAGAGGTAGTTGTTGGTTTGTTGGTGTGAGTCTTTGGAGTGGAGGCGACTGAATGATTGTGGAGTGGGTTGGTGGGCCTCCCAAAAAAACAACAACAAAAACCAACCCACCCACACAAAAAAGCCACAAAACCAAACAGCAACAATGCAAGTAAGTCTACAGTTTCAATTATGGACATCTTCTTCCCACATCAGCTTGCACAACTGACAGCTCTCCTATCCATTAACCTTGCGCAAAGCGCTTTCATGTTGAAACAAACTAATCTGTGTTGACTTCTGACATAGTTCACGGACAGAAAGGACCACATAACTAGACAAATAGTTATAAATGCAGATGATCTGTTCCTTCTCCAACTTTTCCCTTACTGCTCACTGCGCTTTGATGACAAAACAGTAAAAAGACACACACACCCTAAAAACCCCAAACAAACACTTCCCCTCCCCAAAAAACAACAAACAAACAAAACAGCAAGCAACAGAAAAGTGGCACACCCATATTAATTTTTCAAAATTTTTGTTTCATTTCAGGGGGTTTCTTCAATGCCCAAGTTTGTAAAACATCTGAATTTTTAAAACTATGCTGTATAGGCTGGTCCTAAATAGTTTACAAGATATACTGAACAGGTTTATGATGATTACTTTTTATGGAAACAAACAAACAAACAAACAAAACATTAAAAGCCAGTATACAGTGCTGGTTTTAAACAGTATTATAATAGTGCAAGGGCAAACAAATATCTTTTATCCTCTTGTCCTTTTTACACATCAATACACATATACACACACATGCACAGCACACTCATATGTGTGTGCCTTCATACACACCCATGATATGAACAACAATAAAAATGTTGTTTGCATCGATCTGCTTTTCTTAGATGCTTCTAAATTTTTTCACAAATTTTCGACAGGTTGTTAAGATCTGAACACGAGATGTGTCTTGTAGAAGTCATTGGGAGCCAGTCAACTTGCGCACTGATGTCTACACATTCACAGCCTCGAACTTAGCAACCTAGGGATCATAAGTATGAAAAGAAAACTTGTCAAGGGCTCAAGGGCAGCGCAACACATTTCTGCTCATAGGAAAGACAAGTATAGTTGCTGTCTGTGCCTTTGACAAAGAAGAAGAAGAAAATAAAACACGAAAAGTAGAGAAAGTTGACACCTGTGAGTAACTTCCTTGTAGGCCTCCTTAAGAACTTTCCACAAGAGAAAAGTTGTTGCAATAGTCAAGTCGACCAGACACTGCGCAGGCAAATAGAGCAAGACGTATGTAGGCGACTGGCTGTTTGATAAACTGTACGAAAGTCTGATCTAACAGAGATCTGTCTTCTGTAATGAAGTGGCCCTGTGCTCACTGACCATGGACTGGACATGTGTAGCAACGGTCTGTCTCTGGCTCTGTGCAGTTAGCTTTATGGTACAGGGACAGAATTACGGTAAGTCACTGTTTCTGTGAACTGTGTGTGTGTGTGTGTGTGTGTGTGTGTGTGTGTGTGTGTGTGTGTGTGTGTGTGTGTGTGTGTGTGTACGTGTGTGTGTGTGTGTGTGTGTGTGTGTGTGTGTGTGTGTGTGTGTGTGTGTGTGTGTGTGTGTGTGAGAGAGAGAGAGAGAGAGAGAGAGTGTGCGTGTGTGTGTGTGTGTGTGTGTGTGCGTGCGTGCGTGCGTGCGTGCGTGCGTGCGTGCGCGCGTGCCTGTGTGTGTGTGCACGCACGCGCGCGTGCGTATGAGTGTGTGTGTGTGATATTGCAATTTGTTTTTATTGTATGCTACTTTCAGTCATGGTATGCAGGAAGAAAGAATGAATCTTTTACTTACCATATTTTTACAAAGGTGATAATATTAGGAGTCATAATATAACTGAATTATCTGCCTAAAGTTTGGCATGGCTCTTCTTTGACACAGCGTGCTGCCATAAGAGCAGTGCCACCTGTTGTGTGTGTGTGTGTGTGTGTGTGTGTGTGTGTGTGTGTGTGTGTGTGTGTGTGTGTGTGTGTGTGTGTGTTTGTGTTTGTGTGTGTGTGCGCTTTATCACTTATAAACCTTAAAGTATAAAACCGCTTGCTTTTAAGATTTTTCAGCAATGATATCATACACAGAAATATAGAACACTGAACAACACGTCTTCGACCTCCTCTTCCTTTTATTCTTTTACTTCCTTGTCAAACGGTCAGACAGCAGCTTGGTGTCTGGCATATAAGCAACAAATCTTAATACATTGCGCTGCCGTTCAGCGCCTGAAAATTCAAGCCCACGCTCCCGACTTCGGCATGGGATAGAATTGTTGTCTTTTAAGACTTTCTGGACAAAAAGGCAGGAGGATGGACCAAGAAGGCAGAAAATAGTCAAGAAGGAGGTAACGGGAAGAAAAAGAACAAACCAGAGAGGGATAGGAAAGAGGGAATTCCTAGCACAGAATTTCCTTCCAGATGTTGGAGATGCTATTCATGCTGACAGATCCCCGGTATGACCAGGGTGGAAACAAAATGTTTATTTTCATAAGAACAACTCTTGTGTAAAGTCCTCATTGACAAGAAGGTTTTCTCTTTCAACATGAGCTATAAAATAAACCCTGCAATTCAAAGATAAGGGGCTTGAACACTGGTCGTTTTGCAAAGAGCAGATTGGAAAAATGATAGATTTTACATCTCAGAAATTTTCTGATGGAGCTGAGCACTGAGATCACTCTCCTTTGCTACACTTTTGAAAGTTCATAACTATTGGAGTGAGAGCAATTACAATTTAGAGACTTTGGGTGGTTGTTTTGGAGAACAAGACAAATGATTGATTTCTTCGAGAAACTGGGTATATTGCATGTTTTCAAAGATAAAGAAAAAACCAACACGAAAAACATGACAAAACTGCTCAGCACACACCCTTAACAACTTTCCACAAACACTATCCACACCCACAGCTTTCTTCACATGCAATCTGTCAAACACAAATTTAACATCTTTAGCATTAACAGTAAAGATATCAATTTTATTCCTTTTCCTTTTAAATGTGTTTTGAAAATACCCAAGCCCTCATTCTGACAACCTGTTATGAAAATAAACTTGCCTGTTTCTCATTTTCTCACATCCTGCAGTCTATCATTTCAATTTGTAATAACTTTGCACAGAATTGTCCGATTCTCATTCTCTTTTTTGCATTGGATAGCCCTTTTATTGCAAATTTATAACTTGTCAGTATCTAAAAAGTGACCATTGGTGCAATGCAACTCATGTGGTGGAGCGTCACTTTTGATCTGCCGGGTCTCTGTACAACTTCTTGGCTACGACAGCATGGTCAGACATTGGGAATGTGGCCTCTAAAAAGAGGCTGCATAAATACTACATTTTACTGCTACGGGCAAAGTGCATGCAATGGACGGTTTTCGACCATCCCCCAACGATACAGAACGTTGCACAATTCACAGGTGTGGATCTAAATTTAGATCCACGATGCTGCAATTGGCAGTTCCAATCACATGGGAAGTAATCTAATTACCACCCTGTCGCATCACTTGTAACAGAGTGGACATATGTGATGTCTCATCTGTGCAAAAACCTCGGGAACACAGCACAGCCAGTCGGTTTAGAATGTGACCTCTATAAAGAGGTTGCATAAATACATTTCACCATGAAGGTGAAGTGTATGCAGCTGAGGGTTTTCGACCACTACCCAAGGATACAGAGCATGGACAATTCACAAGTGTGTCTCTAAATAGAAACACAATGCTGCGATTGTCGCGCTCCAATCACATGGGAGATAATTTACTTACCACCCCATCACATCCACCACCAGCTCACTTGTACCACGTCCCGAGGTAGGCTACCTGGCCAGCATATTTGATGCTGACAACCAGTAGCCCCTAACTATTCACACACACACACAAAATCCTACTTGGGTCTTTCACCCCATCCATATGTACGCTACCTGGCCAGCATATTTGAGACTGAAAAACCAGTAGTCCCTAACAACTGCTATCTACTACTAATAATCTCACTTGGGTCTTTTATCCCACTTCTGACACCACTTGTAACAGAGTGGACATATGTGATGTCTCATCTGTGCAAAAACCTCAGGAACACAGCACAGCCGGTCGGTTTAGAATGTGACCTCTATAAAGAGGTTGCATAAATACATTTCACCATGAAGGCGAAGTGTATGCAGCTGAGGGTTTTCGACCACTACCCAAGGATACAGAGCATGGACAATTCACAAGTGTGTCTCTAAATAGAAACACAATGCTGCGATTGTCGCGCTCCAATCACATGGGAGATAATTTACTTACCACCCCATCACATTCTTTGTAGCACAGTTAGATCAAAATGCGGATAAGTATCAAACTGCAATGTTCACCCACTGTTTGTCGGATGAAGCACTCACCGTATTTAATGGATTTCATTTTGAGAATGAGTCCCCCACAGTCACTGAAATCATTGCCAAATTTGATGAGTTTGCTGTCGGACAAATCAACATGACCTATGAACGTTCTTTGTGTAATCACAGACAACAAAAAGAAGGAGAAACATTCGTACTAGTCCATCAGAAATCTCAGCAAGACGTGATTTTTGTGAACGCTGCAGAGACTCAATGCTATGTGACAAGATTGTTCTCGGAATCCGCGATTCCAACACGCAGAAAGATCTACTGAAAAGCAGGGACCCCAATTTAACAAAATGTGTAGAGGCATGTCAAGTAGCTGATACTGCTACACTCCAGGGCAAAGCAATGAACTCTAATGACAACTCCACTAATTAAAAACAGAACCTCGTGCAGACACCATGCTCAAAGAGTGCAAATTTTGTGGAATGAGACATCGACTTTGAAAAGAAGAATGTCCAGCATACGGCAAGACATGCTTCCAGTGTTCTGGAAAGATCTATTTTGGATGCAAATGCACAACTGGAAACAAAACTTTGACAACAAAGGTGAACCAGATAGAGCCAATACACGAAAAAGACTCACCACAGGACAAGGAAGGGTGGATCTACAGCATTGATCAACCCAACAAAGACGTGAAATGCACAATGGTGGTACAAGGCCAAGGTATAACATTTTAAATTGATACAGGTTCATCAGTGGACATGATCCCAGCAAAATTTGCAAGAAGCACTGAAGCAACTGACAAGATCATGAAGATGTCGAACAACACGAAGATGAAACCAGTTGGCAAGACCACCCAAAGCATTACCAACCCAAAGAACAAAAAAGTCTACACAGTTGACTTTATTGTATTTGATGATGACAATCTCACACCTCTACTTGGACTCAAAACCTCTCAACAAATGGGGCTGATCAACATCAGAAAGAAAAACTTCATCCAAGTTGCCCAGCTACAAGATTCAACATCAAATACTTACCAAGATATTTTTGATGGTGCACTGGGGAAACTACAAGGCCTTCAACACCTAGAAGTAGACCCACAGGCAAAACCAATCATCATGCCAGACAGACGCACACCAACAGCGATTCGACCATTGCTCAAGAACGAACTTAACAAGATGGTCAAGGAAGGAGTGATTGCACCAGTCACCGACCCCATGCCTTGGGTCAGCCAAATCGAGGTCAACAAGAAGAAAAATGGAGGCTTATGCATCTGCATTGACCCCCCAGAACTCAATAAGGCTTTGAAACGAGAACACTACACAATGCCTGTACTGGAAGACGTCATTCATGATTTGAGCCTTCACCAAGGCTGATCTATCATCTGGATTCTGGCATGTACAGCTTGATGAGGAATCAAGCTTACTGACAACATTACAGACATGCTTGGGACAATATCACTGGCTCCGACTACCTTTTGGCACATCTGTGTCATCAGAAATATTTCAGAGAAAATTGAATGAAGCTCTCAGTGGACTGCCAGGAGTTGTCTGTATCACTGACGATGTCATCATTCATGGTGACACCACGGAATCACATGATGCCACTACAATGCCTTTCTACAAAGATGTAGAGAACAGACCATCAAACTCAATAAAGAGAAACAGAACATGAGATCTGACAGCATTACATTCATGGGACATCAGATCACTAAAGATGGCTTACAAACTGATCCTGAGAAAGTGGACACCATTAAAGATTACCCTGCACCTACGAACATTGAAGAGCTCAGACAATTCCTGGGCATGGTCAACTACCTGGCAAGGTACCTGTCACACTTCACGGAGGACCTACAACCTCTCCAAAACTTCCTCAAGAAAGACGTACAATGGACATGGGCTTCCTCCCAAGAACAGCCATTTCAGACTGTGAAAAAGAAGATTGTGAACAGTCCCACTCTGGCTTTCTTCAGACAGAATAACAGCCTGACTCTCATTAACGATGCCAGTGAATACGGTCCTGGATCTGTACTGATGCAGGAAAACAGACCTATCGTTTTCGCATGCAGGACACTCACGCCAAAGAAAGAAACTATGCCCAGATTGAGAAAGAAATGTTAGCTGTGCTGTTTGGGCTACAAAAGTTTCACCACTACACCTACGGTCACCCAGTTCATGTAGTGACAGATCACAAGCCGCTGGTGGCAATCACCAACAAACCACTGTCAAAAGCACCAATGAGACTACAATCCATGCTTCTCAGGGCTCAAGCCTATGATTATTCACTGGAATACAAACCAGGAACTCAGATACCTGTAGCAGACCCACTATCCTGAGTGCCTGTCTCATCAGGTGGAGACAGAGTCCGAGATCATCAACTCACTGACGCTCTCTCCATTTGCACCACGATGCCTAGAAGAAATCAAAACAAAGACTGCAGAAGACTCTACGCTGTCTGATCTCAAAGAGGTCATTCTCAGAGGATGGCCACCATCAAGACAAGAATGCCCACACTCGACAGTCATGCCCTACTTTGACTATAGACGAACTCACAATACAGGATAGAATTATCCCCAGGGGAAACAGAGTAGTTATACTACCTAACATGCGGCAGGAAATGAAAGAGAAGGTCCATGCTAGACACTCGGGCATCAACTCTTGTTTACGCAGAGCACGAGAACTCATCTTCTGGCCAAGAATGTCGGCTGAAATTTGGCACTTCATTGAAGCGTGTGATGTATGCACTCCCAACAGTGTACATCAACCAGCAGAGACACTCTGTATGCATGATGTTCCAGATCGCTCTTGGGAAAAGGTGGGAACTGACATTTTCACCATCCAGGGAAGAAACTACCTCATCACTGTAGACTATTTCAGTCATTTCTTTGAACTGGATTACCTACCTGAGACAACTGCAGAGACAGTTGTCAACAAACTGAAACACCACTTTGCCTGTCATGGTATCCCTGACTCTGTTGTCAGTGACAATGGCCCACAGTTCTTGTCACAGCAATTCAGATCCTTCAACTGCAGTTGGGGCTTCCGGCATGTGACATCTAGTCCTGGACACAGTCAGAGCAATGGGGCTGCAGAAGCAGCTGTGAGAGTAGCCAAGAACATGATGAAGAAATGCCTGTAGGCAAAAGAAGACCCTTATCTTGGACTACTGAACCTGAGAAATACACCTGAAGAAGGAATGACATCAACCCCAACACAACACCTCATGGGCAGACGCACGAAGATGACATTTCCCACCACGTTCAAACTGCTACAACCCACTGCTGGAGACTACATCAAACAAGAAAAACACCTACTTGAAAACAAATGTCAAGTAGCAGCTGAATACCACTGCAACCAGAAAGACCTCAAACCCTTGACTAGTGGAGACGCAGTCAAAATACAACCAATTGACAACTCAACTGTGGAAAAGCAGTGTAATTATTGGCAGGCAGACAAGCAGGTCATGTGACGTGCAGGCTCCAGATGGGAGAGTCTACCGTCCCAACAGGGTTTTCCTCCGCTCAGTTCCGTACCCCACTCAAATGCCCCATAGCCCCACAGCAAGCAATCCCTCACGCACACCTACCCGTCCCCGCCCTGTGAAGATGAGCGATACCCATACCCATCCCAACGGGCAGCATGCTGTTGTACAACCACAACCCAGGCTTCCTCAACAGGAGGCTACCAACCAGGAGCTGGCCACACCCACCCCAACAAGCTCCTGGAGCCACATCCCTGAGAGGATGCCCACGGTAACAACCAGTTCACCACAGGCCCCACCCCCCCCAACCTGTACCAGCCACGGTCACCAATCACCAATCGGGCAGAACAGTGAAGCCCAGACGAACACTTGATTTATAAGCAATTGTCAAAAGCCACAGTAACAAATCATGTCATGATACCTCTCTTCAGTTTAAAGTTAATAAAAACAATGTCTTATTTGTTCCATGATACAAAAAGTTTAAATGTTTCATTGTACAGGAACTATATTTAGTGTGAGGATTTCATTTATACTTTTCCATTATGTTTCAGTTCATTTTATGTTGTGGTATTGAGGAACAAATGTCCTTTCTTACAATTTGTTTGATAAACAACACGGACACAGCAAGAAAGCTGTTGTAAAACATCTCAATGGACACTGCAAGAAAGATGTTAAAATACCACAGACTTTGCAGAATGACAACCCAAGTTGAAATACATCTTATTAATTTCTTATGTAATATGATTTTTTATGTTAAAGGTTAATGATCATAAAAGTTTGATCATAATTGATTCCTCATCATTAGTTTAGTAACTCAACTATATAAGTTTCAGAAATCCCTGAGGGGGAAGATGTTACGTGTACGAGAAGAAGGAGTCGCTAGCTCCGATGTTATCTTTGGTATAGAGATTATACTGGGCTGAACATGAAGACGGTCTTCGTGTGGTTGAAGTGAGTCTGTTCCCTTTCTTTCCTACACCCTCACAAACATGCAGCAACACTTACTACTCACTTGCTTTCTCACCCCGACATCCGCTTTGCGCACCAACTTTTCCCCCATACAGGTACACACCACCACCTTGTTTTTTTTCCACTCTCTCCTTTCTCTCTATCCATTCTACAAATATGGCACACCAAATCCACTCAACCCCACACTATCATCACTGATAAAATTGTTAAACCATGTTTCCATAAAACAGAGAAAACAAGAGTTCTTATATTTGGATAAAAACGGAATAAAAAAAAAAAGAAGATTGTAGTTCATTAAAGTTAGGATTCTTTCCATTTGATCTGATCAATCAAACATTGGATAATAGAGGGTAAAGGAGGTTGGGATTAAAAATGTCGTAGCCATTTCCTGACCCCTCCTCTGAGGCCTCTTCTGTGGGTGTGTGTTTTCATAAGTTCTGGTGCTGTTGGTGTCAACATATCAACTCAAGGGGAATGTCATGTGGTAAACAGGAATCAGAGTAAAAAGATTTAAGTCTTAAATATTTATCATGAGGATGAAATACATACATACATACATACATATATATATATATATATATATATATATATATATATATATATATATATACATATATATACACAAACACAATCACACAGTAAGACATACATACAGACACACAGAAAGACAGACACACACACACACACACACACACACACACACACACACACACACACACACACACACTCACTCACTCACTCACCACACACACACACTCACTCTCTCTCACACCACACACACACACACACACACACACACACACACACACACACACACACACACACACACACACACACACACACTCACTCACTCACTCACTCACTCACTCACACTGTGGTTCCAGTTTATCATTATGGCATTTGACATAAAATAATTGTGCACATCGTTGAGTAGTGGGTAGGATACTGTAACTGTTACATATAGTTTGTTTTTCTTTCCACTGTATCCGTTTGTTGTTTCTTGTTAGTCTATTGAGTTTCGTGTATGACTTGTTGATGGGTAATAAAAAGCCCAGCAAACATGCTGCTTACTTAATATACCATTTTAAAATACGCGTAATGACTTGATCCCCACCTCTCTCTCTCTCTCTCTCTCTCTCTCTCTCTCTCTCTCTCTCTCTCTTCTCTCTCTCTCTCTCTCTCTCTCTCTCTCTCTCTCTCTCTCTCTCTCTCTCTCTTACAAGCACACACATGTGCACACATAGGCCCACACATAGGCCCACACAGGTACACACACACACACACACACACACACACACACACACACACACACACACACTGCAGCAGTTAAAAAAAAAAAACAATTGTAGGTTATTTGGGTTTTCGCATAGGAAATGGGGAGGGAGGGATTTACATGGGTATAGTAACAGTTTGTGCCGTCAGTCTTTTGCTAACTGTTCCATGGCTTTTCGCGCACAACACAGTGTATCAAATGCGGTATAGTTGGGTTTGTCTTACAGCAGGGCGCTATTTTAAACTGGGATATATATAATTATGTTGTTCAGTCTGACAAAGGTGTAGCAACTTAAAATTATGCAAGCCTTTCAATGCGTCTCTTTGTGTTCATCCATTAGTACGTGCCTGTGTAGTTGTAGTTTTGTGCGTGCGTAAGAGAGGGAACACTGAACACTGACCGGGGGAGAGAGAGAGAGAGAGAGAGAGAGAGAGAGAGAGAGAGAGAGAGAGAGAGAGAGAGAGAGAGAGAGAGAGAGAGAGAGAGAGCAGTGTATGCCAACAACTTTCGTGTTATTTCTTTTTTGTTTTGTATCAAGGATAATGGAATAAGCGCTCGTGTGATTTTTTACATTCAGTCTCCATGTGTCTGCAGTTTTCTAAATCTTGTCATCTGTTCCCACCGGCATACGATGGCCTACTCTTTCGAAAAGCGGAACAGGATTTAGCATGTACACAAGATGTTCTGCGTTCGTTCATTTAACAAGCTGTGTAAAACGTTCTGTATTATTTTCATCTAGGTCATACACAGTATGTCTGCTGGATGATTTACATGGGTTCAGTAAAGCCTGTTATAAAAATGAAATGCAGGATATCTTCCTTTACCCCCTTCCTCCTCCAATGACAGACATCGCTGTCATACTGATTGACTACTGAGGAGCTGCCCTGTCTAAAAGAGAAACCCTTAAATCTCCGGTCATCAGTGCTCCCTACAAATCTGTCTGACATTCTGACACCAAGTAACAGCACATTTAAACTAAAGGAGATTGTGCAGTAAGAAATCGGCAGCCTTAATGGTGGGCAAACACAGTCTCATGCGTGAAACTTCACCTTTGGTAATAATCAGACCTCTAGCAGACGAACGAAATACAAAAAAACAAGAAGAAAACAAAACAAAACTGAAATAAACACAAGACCAGAGCACAATAGGCATGCCAGGCATATTTTTCATTCTATGATGCTTTCTTAAGGTACTACATCAGATGTAACAAAACCTGAGCGCCAAAGAATGTGAAATATATTATCCCACAATTTCTTTTTCCAATGTGCAACATTATTATTATGTTTCAAGGTTTTGACATGCTATTCCTCTGCGAATATGCACATATGTACATCCTTCTAGCTGTCTACGATCTCTCTAGAAATGTCTATTCTTCATCAGACTCTCATTTATTGTCAGTTTCAAAAGTCAGTGCAAACACTTTGGGTGATAGCTACTTTTCCTATAGTACACCCAAGACATTATAATTATGGAACTCTCTCCCATCTCATATCCTGAATATCGAATCGCTCTCCACCTTCAAAAACACACCCACAACACATCTTTATCAGTACAGTTACCAACCTTTTCAATCTCTCTATTTCTTGATATGCTCTCTTTTCTCAATCTTCTGTAACCACCCTGTAACGTTTACAGTTCTTGCAGTCCATTATATCATGAATTCATAACCTTATTATCAGTTACTTTCTTCCTGTTTTCCAATGAAATTGACTTTTTTATCCTTTGCAATTTTAACAACGTCGCGCAATTCAACATCGTGGATCGGTGGTCTAGGTGGTAACGTGCCTTGCCTTGAAAGCAAAAGGTCCGGGTCGGAGTGTGTGGTGGTTCATACACCGTTGGGGCCCAAAACTTTTCCCCCATCCATTAGACCCTGAGTGGTGGTCTGGGCACTAGTCTTTGGGATGAGACAATAAACTGAGGTCCCGTTTGTTAAACATCACTATTTAGCGCGCGTGAAAGACCCCACGGCAACAAGGGGGTTGACCCTGGCAAAATTATGTAGAAAAAAGCCACTCTGATAGGGAAACAAATACACTTGCATGCAGGAAAAGAAAAAAAAAACAAGGGTAGGCGCTGCACATGTGGCGACGCGCTCTCCCCGGGGAGAGCAGCCCGAATTTCACGCAGAGAAATCTGCTGTGACATATCGTCGTATTCTTCTTTGAGTAAAAGCGAATGGCTGTGATGCAAACAGATGCGGAAGGCGCTGAAGCCAGGAAATGAGTGTTTTGTTTTTTTAAAATTTAATTTCAAATTACAAATAAGATGGCCATCCTAATAGGTATGTATCTGCTCCATCTACTTATTTATGA